>HG995319.1:27963191-28563191 GCA_905333045.1 Lysandra bellargus
AAAAGTAAGATTTTACACCAAGGCATGCTATGGTTCCGAAGATACTAAGAGAACTCCGGATTACTTATAGATACAAGTTTGGGACTTTCGGCGATGTTTTAAGAACTGAAAGCATATGCTACTATGCAAATTACATTCATCATCATCATCATCATAATTATCAGTACCATCACAGGATGCATCGTTATGAGTTACGACCCTATTATTGGTACTTTTCATAGTATTTTTGATCGAGACTCGAGTTTGTCGAGTGATTTTGAAAATTGTATCAATGTTGTTACAAAGTAAATGATTTTAACTTGTTGTTGTGGTTACCAAGTTGGTAATTTGATCTAGGATAGGAGGAACTCCTTGATTGGGACAAAATATATAGTTTTATTATTGTAGCTTAAAGTAGTTAAAGCATAATATTTTATTATGTTGAGCTGATGAGTTTAGGTACATGCGGAAGTTTACTAGGCTGAATTACGCCGGCGTAATTTCCGCCGCAAATGTCAAACGCATACAAAATACGACATAATAGTGTGTCGACCCTCGCGTTCAGCCCGTATTTTGTATGCAATTTAAACGCGGCGGAATTTACGCCGGCGTAATTCAGCCTAGTGTGTTTAGACCCATACAACGAAAGTCACTGAACCAGAACTCTAGAGCCTTCAGAGATAGGCGTTTGAATATTTCAGCATTGCTTGATGAACTCGTGTATTATAAGTACTCACGAGCAATGGGTCGAGCAATCACGTAGAGTAAAAACCACGGCTCGGGCTTTCGTCCGCACATTCAGCATTGCTCGATAGTTTTACTCCAGTTCGAAGGAAATTAGGCTCTACGTATAATAAAAACTAGTGTCAAAAAATTTGTCAAGCTGGCTCGATTCCAGCCTTCAAACTGGCTCGATGCGAGCCTTCGAGCTGTGAGTTTTGCGGTCCACACAGTGGTTTTTGCTCTACGTCGAGTAAAACTATCTAGCAAAACTGTATGTAAGTACTTAGCACAGGGATATAAGCTTGGAGTTCTTTAAGAAATTCTAAAGTGGTAGTGAACTCAGATAATAAGTTTTCATATGAAAGTTTGGGGGTTTCAGCGTTGTTTTAAGAACTGAAAGTATGCTATTATGCAAATTCTATTCATGATAATTCAGTAATAATATTATAGTAAATAATTAATAAATAATGACGTGTTATAGTAGCCAATTGCCATTTCATGACAGGTTTGTATATTTATAGTAGAGTATGGCTCATGGCTTTTGAAACATAGCATAAAACTTTTTTGAAAACTGCCTGAGTATAGTAGTTGTGATAGTTTCATACTTAAATTCTATATATCTACAACTGACAGCTTATGTTTACCGATAAATAACTAAAAAGAGTGAAATTATTATTTTTAACAAAAAATTAACAATTAACGACATCCAAGGTAAAAACAATAAGTATTAATATGAACTAAAAAGTATTAAATAATTCTTACTCTTTAATAGTGCCTCTTTCAGAATTCGTCTAAATCTGAACTACTTGTACATACTATAGCTTCATTATTTTGAAGTCGGTACCAGCTAATTTAATCGTGAGTTAATCAGTCAATGTCAGAATATATGAAACTTTTGGGACTGGTACCGACTTCAAAGTAATGAAGCTATAGTATGTACAAAAGTAGTTGAGATTTAGACGATTATTTAATACTTTTTAGTTCATATTAATACTTATTGTTTTTACCTTGGAAGTCGGTTTTAATTTTTTGTTAAAAATAATAATGTTTGATAATGCTAAAATAAATCCTTTGTTCGGCGGCCACCCGTCTATCTACGTTGAATTTCATCAAAATTTGTGCACCAGTCTTGATGGGCAATTTTTTGCTTATAACTTTTTTGTGTTTTTAATTAGGTAGATACTACGAATAATAAAAACTAAGATACCTAACGTACATTTACTTATTTATATACAATATATCATATTATAAGTACTATACCACTATTACATTAGTGCATAACAACAATATAATTATTATAATTATTATAACTGAAGAAATTGTTTGAAGTTTGCGTAACTTCGTAGCACATGTCTACGCCGCTCGTAGACGCTCTACGATTTCGCACGATATTTCAATTAAAGAAATAGTCCATTGAAATGTTACAATTTTAGGACCGAATATTGCATTTATTAGAGGACGCAATTTTATTTTCGGAATATGTTGGGGGGCTCAATAGAAGCTTAACCTTAAGTTTGTGGGGTCGCCGCTTTTGTCCCCCGGCCGCCATCTTGAAAAAAGGGGTGACAACACTATTTTCGTGATATTTCGGAAACTATAAGTCTTACAGAAAATTTTTAAGAACATAATTTGTTGCAAATTATTTTGCCTACAAATATGTTTATATAATTTTTTACCCTAAATTAAAAATTTAAAAAGTTATAAGCAAAAAAGTGATAATTTTTTTAAAGGTTTTTTATCGCTCTTTAACTTTGTTTAATACATTTTACAAAAAAATTACCTTAGAACAACCTTGTTAATGATATTTTAAGAAAAAGATCCCCCAATCCCCCCGATCTCATGAAATTAATTTTCTGCAGATGCAAAGGAAACTGTGAAGGCATGCGTGCCTGCAGAAAAGCAGACCTAAAATGCTCTACAGTATGCCTACTATTCTGTAAAGCTTTTCAGACCTGCTTTTCTGCAGCCACAGTCTACAGTATGCCTACTACACTACATAGATATATGCAAAGTATATCATAGTATGCCTACTATACTAGTCTGCACATGCCTACTATACTATAAAGCATTTCAGGCCTGCTTTTCTGCAGCCACACATGGTTCCACAGTTTCCTTTGTTTCTGCAGAAAATTAATTTCATGGGACCGGGGATCTTTTTCTCAAAAGATCATCTACAAGGTTGGTCTAAGGTATTTTTTTGTAAAATGTGTTAAACAAAGTCAAAAAGTGATAATAAACCTTCTAAAAAAAATCACTTTTTTGCTTATAACTTTTTAAATTTTTAATTTAGGGTAAAAAGTTATATAAACATATTTGTAGGCAAAATAATTTGCAACAAATTGTGTTCTTACAAATTTTTTGTAAGACGTATAGATTCTGAGATATCACGAAAATAGTGTTGTCACCCCTTTTTTCAAGATGGCGGCCGGGGGACAAGAGTGGCAACCCCACAAACTTGAGGTTAAGCTTCTATCGAGCCTCCCAATATATGCCAAAAATAAAATTGCGCCCTCTAATAAATGCAAAGCAAATGTAACATTTCAATGGACTAAAAATAAAGGGGTTTGGGTAATATTTTTTCAAATCCCGCGGCCACTCACCAAACTGGCATATTATGAAAGAACATATCAAGGGGAGTAAACTTTATTATGGGGGACATATAGCTAAACTATATCGGAGCCGAGATATAAGGCATTTTATGTTCGTATTTTCAACTAAACGTAAATTCAATTATAGCATGAATGTTCAGGAAAATACAAAATAAAAAACCGGCCAAGTGCAAGTTGGACTCGCCACTGAAGGGTTCCGCAGCAGCAATAAAGTTTATTTCTATAAAATTAAAAGGTTTTTGATTTATTTTTGTACTTTAGTTGATTTAATGAAAGTTAAATTAAGGTTTACCATTTATGACCTATAAAAAAAACTACTTGATAGATCTCGTTCAAACCAATTTTCATTGGTAGATTTTATAGTAATGTACATCATATATTTTATTTAGAATTATCATGCCCCTACTTTAGAAGTTTGAGGGGGGGGGGGGAATATTAATGCGTTTCACAGACTACATCTACTTACCAAGTTTCAATAGTATAGCTCTTATAGCTTCGGAGAAAAGTGACTGTGACATACGGACGGACAGACGGACAGGCAGACAGACAGACAGACAGACAGACAGACAGACAGACAGACAGACAGACAGACAGACAGACAGACAGACAGACACACAGACAGACAGACACACAGACAGACAGACACACAGACAGACAGACAGACATGACGAATCTATAAGGGTTCCGTTTTTTTGCCATTTTGGCTACGGAACCCTAAAAACGGCATTATTTATTAGCTTTAAGCCTTCCTCGATAAATGGGCTATCCAACACAAAAATAATTTTTCAAATCGCATAAGTAGTTCCTGAGATTAGCACTTTCAAACACACAAACACTTCAGCTTCATAATATTAGTACACAGGGTATAGCAAAACTAAGTGATAATACTGGGGTGTGTACTGTGCATGATTCCCGTCTATAGAGTTTACTGTAAAAGTGGTAGCGCTGAAAATTTTATTTTTTTTATTTTTGTATGGGGAAACTTTTTACGCCAGGGCGCTTGTCCATTCAAATCACAAAAAAATTGGTCTTTCACCGCTGCCTCTTTCATAGCGAACTCTATATAAGGTACACATCCTCCTCCTCCTCCTCCAGTCGTGTTCCTCATGTCTGAGGGTCGTGACTTCCCCCTTCCATGACCTTCCTTCTAATGGTCTTACGCCAGCTGTTCCTATCCTCCGTCACTCGAAGAGCGTCGTAGACGGTGGACTCAAGTGTGGTGCGGATTTGATCGGACCAACGCATGGGACTGCGACCTCGTGATCTTTTTCCTCAGTCTTGCCAGTTACCATGAATTTTTCAAGATTGTCTCCTTTTTTCTGGCTATGTGTCCGAAATATTCTAAAATGCGTTTGAGGCAGATGGTAGAGAGCCTTGTTTTTATGTTAAGTTGAGCCAGAATGGATGCATTGGTTCTGAATGCAATCCATGGGATTCAGAGCATTTTTCTCCAGCACCACATCTCGAAGGCGTCGATACGCCTGCGGTCTGCAGACTTCAGAGTCCATGTCTCGGATCCATAAAGAAAGATGGAAAATATGAGCGTGTCCACAAGTTTCGTCTTGGTTTTTAGCGAAATCTTTCTGTCACGCCAGGTTTTATGCATTTGAGACATGGCACTCTTAGCCATCCCAATTCTCCTACGTATGTCTGTTTCGCAGGAGCCGTTGTTCGTGATAGTGGACCCAAGGTATACGAAATTGCTAACCACTCCTAGTTTTAGAGCGCCAGTCAATGGTAGTGTGTTTCCTCTATCTATGAAAATCAGTTTGGTTTTCCCTTTGTTAATTGAAAGGCCCAGGGTATTGCTGATTTGCTAAATTCTCTCCAACCATTCTTGCATCTCAACTTCATTTGTAGCCAAGAAAGTAGTGTCAGCAGCATATCGGAGATTATTTAACTTTTTTCCACCTATGCGGACGCCTCCCCTCCATTGGTCACAGGTTTTCCGCATAATGTATTCGCCGTATGCGTTAAATAAAATTGGTGAGAGAATACAGCCCTGTCGTACTCCTTTGCCAAACTTAAAGGGATGGGACGACATATCCTTGATCCTTACTACGCCACGGCTATTGCAATAGAGAGACTGGATGAGATATATTAGATGATCCGGAACCCCAATTTCTTTTAGTACCTGCTACAAGGAATTCCAGTTGACGCAGTCAAAGGCTTTGCTATAGTCGACAAAGCACATTATTACAGGTGTGTTATACTCATATGATTTTTCAATGACCTGCCTAACGTTTAAGATCTGTTCGCGAGTTCCCCTTCCCTTAATAAATCCTGCCTGTTCCTGAGCCAGTCCAAGTAATGCCGAACGCGTCTGTTAATGATATGGAGTAGGATTTTACTTGCATGTGATATTAGGTCCAATGTGCGGTAGTTCTCACATTCCTTTGTAGAGCCTTTTTTATGTAAAGGTAGCACAGTTGACTCGGTCCAATCTTTTGGCCACTCGCCAGTGGTCCAGGTCTTATTGAGGATTGCATGCAGTACGTCTACACCGGTCTCGCCTAGTAATCTAAGATCTTCTGCGATTATTCCATCAGGACTTGGAGCCTTCTTTAATTTAAGGGAGTTTATCGCAGTCAGCACCTCGGAACGTGGGATGCTTGGCTCCAAACTTATATTGTGCCAGTTTTCTACAGGCTTAGGTTGTTGTTAAGGGCCTCTTTAAAGAGTCGTTGAGAAGAATATTTAGTTGATTCCAGGATGTGTCAGCCGAGCTCAAGTCCAAGCACAAAGACCTCAACCTGTCCTCCATGGTCTGTCGAAAAGCGTTTCTTTCAGCTTCATTCAATTGGTGACGTTTGTTGACAATGCGTTTTCTAGGTGTTTTAAGGCGCAGATTAAAGAAAGCCACAAGGATATTGTGATCAGAACCACATTCAGCTCCTGGAAACGTCTTAACATTGCTCACAGATTTCCATCCGGAATTGATGAGGATATAGTTAATTTAATTTCTGTATCTATCACCTGGTGATTTCCATGTATACAATCTTCTAGGATGGTGTTGAAAGCAGGTGTTTGATATGACAAGATGTCGGCTGATGCAGAAACTGATTAGTCTGTCGCCTCTCTCATTTCTAGAAACAAGTCCATGACGCCCCATAACCTCGTGTAGGTGGTCGTCTTTGTTAGTTTTGCCGACCTTTGCATTCCAGTCCCCAAGTATTAAAGTTATTTCTCGGTTTGGTATAGAGTCTAGCGTTTCTTCCAACTTTCCGTAAAACTGTTCTATCTCTTCCTCCAATGACTGTGAGGTGACAGCATATATTGATATGATGTGTAAAGCGCAGGGGTTAGTATTTAATTTCATCGTCATTCTTCGATCTGATATTAGGTTGTAACCAAAAGAAATAGCGGTTTAGTTTATCGGGTATTAAGATGCCTACCCCTTTCAAGCTGGAGTCGTCCGATCCAGAGAAATAAAATATGTTCCCAGAAGATGTTTTAAAAAGGCCATTGTTTCGCATGTGGGTCTCACTAACAGCCAGTATATCGATTTTGTTGGTGTCCATTTCCTTTTCAACGATGCTCAAGTTGCCTGGTTTGAGTAATCCTCTAACCTTCCAGGCTCCTATACGATGACGTTTACGTATTGATGTTTTTAAATGTTTAGAGTTGGTAGATACGCTGATAAATCCTCCAAGTGGAGCTTCGGTAGCATATTTCACACCATCCGGCCCGGGTACCGTATGGCGTCGAGTGTTAGTCGGGTCGTCCAACAAATCGCTTTCATTGTTGTCAGTACTCATGGTGGGGAGGGGGGGGGTGTACTCATGGTGGACAAGGGACACATAACTTAATGTAGAGTCGTGCCTGATCGGTCATGCTCACCGATTTTAAATAGTTAATAGAATCAGGCGTTACTTTGCGGAAATCCATAGCTTAAAATTTAGTTTGTTATTATTTTTAGCAATATTCCGCGATTTTTTTTTTTTTCGCGAAATATTGCTAAAAATAATAACAAACTAAATTTTAAGGGACACATAATAATATATATTAAAGTATGGGAACAACACTAGTCACTTTATCCACAACACATTAATACATAAGAACAATAATTATAATTGCGTAATATTGCATTCGGCCCTTTGAAAACCACTGTCTAATAAAAATATAGTCTCAAGTCTGGCTATATTTTAGTTGGTTGAGAGTTAAACCCAGTGTGAAAATATGTATAAAAAATTATTCATATTTGACGCGGACGAAGTCGTGAGCAATAGCTAGTGAAAAATATATATCCAACAGATTAAATATACCCTTTCTACACCTGTTCGTTAAGGATAGCTCCATAAAGTAACGTTAATTACTATTGATTTAGTGAACATAAGGTGCAAAAATAAATATACTAAAATAATCGTAGCTCAGCTCCGATATTACTTAGAACAATTTTTATTACTAATATATGTTTCTCTAATATAGTGATACAAAATAGTAATGGTTTTATCCCTGGCCGCTGGAAAAAAAAATACGCCACAGGTCCATACAAAGTTGGCTTTGGCCCTTTAATTTTTAGCTTCACGTGACAAAATACGTTGAAGATCTAAGATAGAAGTTCATAAACCAATTGAAGACGTGAGTGATTAAAAAAATGCCGTTTTTTGCATAAGTAATTGAAGACTTTAGGGCCCGAAAAATTATTTGTAATTAAAAAAACTGTGCATTTTATGTGTAGCCAGATATATTAAAAGCAGGTGATGAAGTAGGTAAGTTACAAGGTTTGTTCAAATAAGAATTGAAAAAATGAGTGATTGTTCTTATGTTGTGAAATGTTCTATGTTAGTTTCATCCACTCATGTCTTTAATTATTTTAGTAATTTTACTCAAAGAACCAAAAATATATCGATACAACCTTGGCTTTTGTTGCTTTATTCTCGAATGACAATAACATAGTAAAGAGCCCTCAACATATTCCAACTTGAGTCTTTTGTCATTACTTCCTCCCCCCCTAGCGCCCCCTATGGGTCGAAAACTTCCAAATTGTTTCCTGTACGGAACTTTTCTGGGCAGAACATTGTTGTAATATTGCCCTTAATTACTTTCCTAATGAGGCACCGTCACGCGCCTACACGAGTATTATATTAGACACAATAGAAAATATTGATTATTATTATTTACGAGCCGCGCAAAGTTTTAAGATTGCCTTGCAAAATGGAAGAGGTTAGCGCAGTGTTAGATTCTTAGTTATAGTGAGTCAAGGATACTACCAAATATAAACTACTAGCTGTCCCGGTAAACTTTGTGTCACTTTAAAACCTTCCCCGGACTTCTACGAATATTTTAAGACTAAAATCAGCCCAATCCGCTGAGCCGTTTTCGAGTTTTAGCGCGACTAACACATTTGCAAATCCATTTTTATATATAAGACTAGGTGACCCGGTGAACTTCGTGTCACCTTAAAGCCTTCCCTGGACTTCTACGAATATTTTAAGACTAAAATCAGCCCAATCCGTTTAGCCGTTTTCGAGTTTTAGCGCGACTAACACATTTGAAAATCTATTTTTATATATAAGAAGAAGACTAGCTGTCCCGGTGAACTTCGTGTCACCTAAAACCTTCCCTGGACTTCTACGAATATTTTAAGACTAAAATCAGCCCAATCCGCTCAGCCGTTTTCGAGTTTTAGCGCGACTAACACATTTGAAAATCCATTTTTATAAAGATAATCGAGCCAAATACGCAATAGTGATTCGTAAAGTGCTCAAATATTTGCGCAAGAACAGACTGGTCCTCTAATCTCATAGCCCATTTGGACAAACAAAATGACACGACCGACAAGAAACCAGGCACAGGAACAATTCGGTTCTGTGCCTGATTTCTACCTGTCCATCCAACGCATCTTTCATCTTTTTTGTCAGATAATCAGTTGATCCTTCTTTTCCCCTACCAAATAACATTATAGTTGATTCAAAACCTGATTCGAACTCACCGCTTCTAAGTCGAGACTCGAGAGTCAATCTCTTAACTATTAACCCACAATAAATATTACACATAATATTAAACCTGGGTCTTAGGCTCTACAATTTGACCTATTTGTTCTAAAGAATGACGTAAAAGAATACTTGAAGTGTATTATCAAATTAACCTTACCCAGCTAGAGGATTCGAACAAAAGTAATAAATACTTAACAAAATTAATCACGGCAAGGGATTTTAATATTGAACAGCTCCGCCTGAGCCCTTCGTTTGAGCGAATCGATATCCAAGCCCTGAATATTCACGATATCTATCCTGTTTCACGGTGAAATTGTTTCACAGGTCTACAGATAAAGCAATGAACAGCCTACCAAATGTAAAATTATTGAAGTTACAGATTTTTGTTAGAAAGGATTAAAGTAGCTGGAAAAGTGTGGTAAGTATTTTATTTGGTACTTTTAAATATTTTATAATAATATAAATCTATATACTACTAGCGACCCGCCCCGGCGTCGCACGGGTATAAAACATACAGCCACTGAAAAAATTATTAAAATCGATAGCCTATGATCCTTCATGTGGTCTACTTCTTATCTGTGCCAAATAACATAAATATTGCTCTAGTAGTTCGCGAGATAAGCTCTTTCAAATAATTTCCCCTGTTTTTTTTTACACATTCTTCTATTAGTCTTAGCGTGATAAAATATAGCCTATAGTCTTTCTCAATAAATGGGCTATCTAACAGTGAAATAATTTTTCAAATCGGACCAGTAGTTCCTGAGATTAGCACGTTCAAGTTAGCCATTTCAAATAATTTTCCTCGTTTTTTCCACATTTTCCTCTATTTCTTCGCTCCTATTAGTCTTGGCGTAATAAAATATAGCCTATAGCCTTCCTCGATAAATAGGCTATCTAACACTGAAAGAATCATCAAAATCCATTGCGTAGTTTTAAAGATTAAAGGGAACAAAGGGACATGAGGGAAAAAAAGCGACTTTGTTTTGTAGCAGTACCTACACGTTCGTTCGGCGATTGAAACAGAGAATACAACGCGCTCTGATAAGAATGCACGCCGTCTTTGTATACGTTCGTCATAGAAGATTGAAACACAATTCTTATTAGAAAAAGTCCTTTTCACGGCTGGTTCATGTCCGGTATTATTACACGGACGGTTTCTCTTGTCATTGCGAACGTACGTTCTTTGCAGAACGATTTTCTTCTGTGTTTCAATCTTCTATGACGAACGTATACAAAGACGGCGTGCGTTCTTATCAGAGCGCGTTGTATTCTCTGTTTCAATCGCCGAACGAACGTGTAGGTACTGCTAATTATCTATATCTATAATATTATAAAACTCTAAAGTTTTATAATATGTATAGATATAGATAATTATAAATGGGAAAGACATTGTACTGAAATCTGAAACTACTGGACCGATTGTGATGAAAAGTACGAATATAGTGCAGCCCACAAAAGGATTAAAGTTGCATTCTTGGTGCATTTTGTATAGTTTCTAGGTGAATTTGTATTTTTAATAAAATAACAGGATTTTCAAATAATGGCTGAAATTTTTAAGCAGCTTATCCGAATCCTAACCGAATACTATTATTTACGTATTACACAATGCATTCTGTAAATCCGGCATCAAGCATTCTACTCAGTGTGGACAATATTGAACGCGATAACGCATAACTAGCTTACAATACCTACCTAACTACTTGTTTGTTCAAGATACAATACTGCCGGTCAATGCCTAGAAATATCATTATTCCAAGATATAGAACCACAACTATCATCAGCACTTAAGGGTCCGTACACGAAATTTGCCGATTTCGCTGATTTTACAGACGTGATTTAATAGTTAAAATACAGTATTTCTATAAGTTTTAATGCACAACATGTAAGATCATTTCAATTATAATCTAGTGTTGGAGCTAGATTTTTTATTTTTTTAGTTATTTTTAAATAATCCAACTCAAACCCGCGACAGTTTTGTAATTTGCTGTAAAAGGGTTAGAATATCACCTGTTTATGGATTAATATTGACGTCTTAACGGTATGAAAAAAAATACAATCCCACCAAAAAACATTTTCATGTAAAAATGCTGCCAAGATGAGAAGTTTCAAACCTTACATACTTAGCCCTAAATCTAAAATCCTTAATTTTACTCATAAATTGCGGCAAAATACTTGATATAATGTGTCAGCCGCACGAGAAAATCTAAAAACTCTACACGTTAGTAAAAATCGGTGGCCTGGCCATTTTGTTGAGGTTAATATAAAAGTTATTAAGTACAACAGAAGAGTAGTTCAAAGCTCATAGCATGACCAATAACAAATTGGCCAAGCCACCCATTTTGACTAATGTTTAGAGTTTTTAGATTCTTCTCGTACGGCTGACACATTATGTCAAGTATTTTGCCGCAATTTATGTGTAAAATTAAGGTTTTTAGATTTAGGGCTGAGTATGTAAGGTTTGAAACTTGGCTCTACATAAGATCTCACTACTTTTTGACACCACGAACTATTATGTTCTCATCTTGGCAGCATTTTTACATGAAAATGTTTTTTGATGGGATTTCATTTCTTTTTGTAAGTTTTACCACACATGTTTTTATGAAATTAAGGGGCATACGAGCATGTGTACTCGCATTATTAGAAAAGTTGCAAGAGCTTTGCCAGCCTTTAAGAGTGGATCGGTTATATATAAAATTAGGGGACAAACGAGCAAACAGGTCTCTCAGGCCTCCGCTAAGCTCACTCACTAGATGAAACACAGCGCAAGCGCTGTTTCACGCCGGTTTTCTGTGAGTCTGTGGTATCTCAAGGATAACACGTATTTTTTAGGGTTCCGTAACCATAGGGTAAAAACGGGAATCTATTATTAAGACTTCGTTGTCTTTCCGTCTGTCCGTCTATCTGTCTGTCTGTATCCAGTCTGTAACTCAAGAATAATAGCTAGAGAGTTGAAATTTTTATATGTATATTTATTGCCGCTATAACAACAACTACTAAAAACAAAATAAAATTAATATTTAAAGGGGGCTTCCATATATCAAACGTGATTTTTTTGGCCTATTTTACTGCATATCAATAATGGCAACAGCCTGCCTGTTGATTTTTTCTCAAAGTCCTTTATAATATGTCTTCTTTAATAATAATATTAAAATAAAATAAAAAACTAAGGGGGGCTCCCATACAAAAAACACAATTTTTGGCCTAATTTTGCTCTATAAGTGTACGGATATGTAGGTTAGGTTTGGTTTGATAATTTTTTTATTGTTTTTGTACTAATAGTATGTTACATACCAAATTTCAGCTTTCTCAGACTTCAGGAAGCACCCTAACAGTTTTGATGATAGGTGAGTCAATGCCCAAAATTGTGGGTTTTTGGACACCTATAAAATCTAAAGTATAATAAACTCAAAATCAAACTCAAACTGGTACCTGTAGGCTGTAACACAAATCCTCCAGGTATTTGTACCTGATGTGTACCTATAATAATATATTATATGGACGCTTCACCCCGTGTTAGTCTGACCCGTACCACGACGTACTGACTGCACGAATGCTCGCTGTGTTTTAAGTTTAAGTTACATTACACCTCGTAACGTTGGTCAGTACCTACCTTCAGACGAACACTCGCCATACCAAAGGCGTACTTTATATAAGTTACGGTTATTAACTTCAAGGGGTAACAGACAGACAAACATAATTTCGAGTTTATAATGTTTAAGTAAATAGTTAACTAGACAGTAGACGGGCCTCGCTGTGGAAGAACGTACCAAGTAGATTTTTCTGTGTTCCTACAACAATTTTGGGTATATACGCGCGCTTATCCTTATGATCCCCAACCCTCAGATTAAGCATTCCATTTGTTTGTTTTCTAGGTAACTTCATAAAATGACCTATATTTTAGGTCTTTAACAAATGTAATATCAACCAATGGAACGTCGTTTTCTCGGTGGTATTACAAATGGACAGCCTTATACTAACGTATATGAGTGGGCGGCTCAAAGCTTTGAAACGCGATCCTTAGATAAATACAACGGTTGGATCTCAAGATGGTTGGATTTTGTAAAATTATTTTCTTCCCAAGGGGGCAATAGCAAAACCCGCCCGCGAGCTCCGAGAAATTATAACGGCATTGTCTAGCATAAATGAATGATGACTAAAACACTCTAGATCACGTTAGCTGTCAAAAAATAAAGATATAAATCAGACCACCCGTTTGGATGCTACGATGCCACGGATAGACACACTATATTTGCGAAATACAGGTCACAGGAGAAAAAAAAAAAAAACTCACCACCCACCCGCTCTTTAAAAATAAATAATGCGTTTTACACTGGATTTACTGTATGCTCCCGCCAGAACGCGCGATTTGGCCGCTACACCGCGAGATTACAAGCAAATGTATTTAAAGCGGCGCCTCTGAACTGTCATTTACATACAATATTTGCTTGTAGAGATAAACTATGATAACATGGCGCACCCCTCCAAATTACAGTTTCAATGTGTGTAGTCACATCCTTATGACAGAGTTTGTGTGTAGTAAATATTCAACCAATCAACCAGTACTCGTAATATTTCACTTAATGTTACTTTTGTTGGTCAACTAATCATAACTAGCCGACCGCGCAAAACAACGCACTTCAAACGTTTTGACAACGCACTTCAAACGTTTTGAATTTTGGAGGGGCGCGCCATGTTATCGTAGTTTATCTCTAATCTTGCGGTGTATAAGCCGCCAACCCGCGCGTTTGCGCCGCCACATACATATATCCAGCCTAAAGAATTTTCTTTTCTCTGCTGTATAGGGAACTCATACCTTATATAAGCCGTAATTTAGGCTGATAAAAAACTATTATTATTACATTTAATAACTTATTAATTAATAATTTAATATACGAGTATGACATCTGAATTCATTAACAAAACAAAACTTTCCAATATTCGAAAGGGTATAAAATTTAAACATGCCCATTAAAACTACAAAGGAAATCGAGCCTTATAGCTCGAAGATAAGGGTGGTTATTGCGAGGCCGGAGTTTATAGGGGAGTATTATGCAGCATGTGTTAATGTCGCGTTACATTAGAGTGCCGTTTCTCCCCTGGGGCCTATTCGGCAGATGTTCGATAGAGCTTTCACTGATACCTATCCTAGCCAATTATAGTTTTTAGGGACCTAGCGGTAAAGCGGATAAAGCGGTCACGTGTTCAGGCGTTCTGCGTTCGAGCGGCCAGTCACACAGGAGCAATTCTGACGCGGTCAGAACGCCCCCTGCGTGAGTATATCTATGTAACGTAAGACAATACAAAAAACGCAAAGTCCCACATGCCTCGGTTGTCCTCCCCAGCACTGTCGAGGGATGCATAATGACATTTGCCGTTTTCATTTAATATTAGATATTTTTTTTATTATGACTCGCTTCGTGATTTCAGCTCTAGGCTTCGTATATCCATAACGTATAACATAAGTCATAACATATACCTAAGTTAAAACATGTCTTTCATTAACTGTGTGAATATTATAAGTAAAATGAATCTTCATAATATTATTATTGTCTTGATATCAGCATTTTGACCAATTGGACACGTTGGAATTCCGTTTGAATAAGTACCTACAGAATACCATCTTGCAGTTTTCATTATACTATCGAGAATGCTTTCAACACTAGAGGATTATTCGGCAGAATCGAGCAAGTAATCCAATTTAAGCAAATTATGAAAGTACTTATCAGGAGTCGTGACATTAAGGTATTACCAACAGGAGTTTTGTCATCAAACTCGACGATGTTGTTACGAAGTTGGCAAACAATCAGAATGATAACATTCACAAATACAGGGGGAACTTCGTACCTACTCGTTTTAACAGGAAAACCACACATTTTGTACCAGCTAGCGAGCTGATGATGGATTAAAGCTAAGAGATTGTCAGCTTTAAATGACACGCTAGATTAAAATCGAAGAATTTGGAGTGATAAAGCATAATATAATATGTAATGGAAACTATTACAATTATTTATTATTTTGTAAGTTTACCTATATTAAAAAAATAAAACCGACTTCAAAATAATTGTATTTCAAAGTCCCTCAAAAAGTATCTCAAAAACTAAAGAATCGATTTTGATGAAACTTGCAGTATTCCCTAAATTGAAGAATTGGTACCTAGTACAATAAAAAAAAAAAACTTAAATCGGACTTGTATTTCCGGAGATATGCGAACACCAACATAAAAAACATACCTACATGCGCTTTTGAAATTTGGCACATATTAGGCATGATGACTAATTTTTTTTCTTATTGGTAATTGAAAGACCCTTAAAAAATAGAAACATCGCTGAAAGAATGACTCTGATAGCTTAAAAATTCACCAAGATATGACAATTCAAACATCTCATAAAATAGACCTGCCCGAAACGCTCCATACAAAATGCTACTGACGTCACTCTTTCGTAGTTTGTAAGCATCGGGAGAGAACTTTGTTCGATAGGTATATTAAATATTGCGTTTATGAAAATGGTTTCATAACAAAAGTTGCTTTTAATTGCATAAGTTATCGAATGGTATACAAATATTAAGAAATTTAATTGAAAAAAAATCGACTTGATAATCCAATATCCAACTTTGAAGGCGCATAACAAAAAAAAAATACAATTAATGTTATCGAGCTGAAATTTTGGAAACACTTATTTTTTACCGTGGTTTCTTTATTTTACTAACAAAACTCGCTAATCTTTGACCTTGTCATCATCCCTATTATACCAAAACTGGTATAATAGGGATATTTCTGGAAATTTTACATAAGTACATAGGTACGGGTCGAATTGATAACCTCCTTGTTTTATGAGTCGGTTAAAAAGAGAGGAAGAAGATATTATATTGCAAAAAAAATACCACTTCTTCTTTTCTTCTTCTTCTTTCTTTCTTTCTTTTTGCCACTTCGAATAATGTTATAAACTTGTAGTCTTGTCCAAACTATAAAGTAGGTAAGTACTTAATTATTAGTTGTACAGTTCATTAAGGGCCTGTTTCACCGCTTCCTGATAAGGCTATCCACCACTTAACTTGACACATAGAGTAAGGAGAATCTGTCATATAGCCTATCGGGCACCCTATCAGGAAGCGGTGAAACGGGCCCTTAGACTTTGACACATATATGTATTACTGTTTTATTGTGGTTTTAATAGTTATCCGAAGTTTACTATGCCGAAAATCGTAGCATCAGCTCCTTTCCGTCCGAACGCGCGGTTTGGCCCCACCGCGAGATCACGCGGATCGGGCAGACAGATATTATAAATCTCTTTCAGTGACTGAGTTAATATCAAAGTCATTCCAACAATACAATGTAATCTGAGCCTTCAGGCTTAAAACAACATTTCGGGATACATTGCTACGATCAAAGTAAAATATATTTTTTGGGTTACACGAGAGCCGGATTTGTAATTCAAATGGCAATATGCGGGTACAATTAAGAAAAGCAGTTAGTCAGTTTGGGCCCAAATTTATTTCGTCAAAGGCCACGGCCCACGTTTGTTGGGCCCAGCCAATACCAGATACGCGGAAAAGCCCAATTTAGACTCTGTTACGAGTAACTAATCTAATATCATATTGATGATACAATTCATACTTGATTAAAGATCACAAGGAAGGTGGAAATACTATTTTTGGAATATAATGTTACAGACAGCAGCATCTACTCATACATAGTTATTAACTAAGTACTAGATGTACCTGAACATGGGAGAGCCATGCTTCGGCACGAATGGGCCGGCTCGACCGGAGAAATACCACGTTCTCACAGAAAACCGGCGTGAAACTGCGCTTGCGATGTGTTTCGCCGAGTGAGTGAGTTTACCGGAGGCCCTATCCCTTACCCTATTCCCTTCCCTACCCTCCCCTATTCTCTTCCATACCCATCCCTTACCTCCCCCTATTACCCTATTCCCTGTTAAAAGGCCGGCAACGCACCTGCAGCTCTTCTGATGTTGTGAGTGTCCATGGGCGACGGTAGTTGCTTACCATCAGGTGACTCGTTTGCTTGTTTGCCCCCTTTATTTAATTTAAAAAAAAAGTTGATTTCCATCAGGTGACCCGTTTGCTCCTTTGCCCCTTATTTCATTTAAAAAACCGGCCAAGTGCGAGTTGGACTCGCCCATGAAGGGTTCCGCAGCAGCAATAAGGTTTATTTCTATAAAATTAAAAGGTTTTTGATTTATTTTTATATTTTAGTTGATTTAATGAAAGTTAAACTAAGGTTTACCATTTATGACGTATAAAAAAACTACTTGTTAGATCTCGTTCAAACCAATTTTAGTTGGTAGTTTTTATAATAATGTACATCATATATTTTTTTTAGAATTATCATGCCCCTACTTTAGAAGTTAGAGGGGGGGGGACACATTTTACCACTTTGGAAGAGTCTCTCTCGCAAACTATTCAGATTAGAAAAAAATTATATTAGAAACCCCAATATTATTTTTGAAGACCTATCCATATATACCTACCCTATACGCATAGGTTAGACGAAAAAAAATTTTTTTTTTGTTTCAGTTGTACCTATGGGGACCCCTAAAACTTTTAATAATTTTTCCATTTTTGTATCAAAATCTTAATGCGCTTCACAGACTACATCTACTCACCAAGATTCAATAGTATAGCTCTTATAGTTTCGGAGAAAAGTGGCTGTGACATACGGACGGACAGACAGACAGACAGACATGACGAATCTATAAGGGTTCCGTTTTTTGCCATTTTGGCTACGGAACCCTAAAAACCTATCTAGAATTATATCTGATTGAAATGTGTATTGAGTATATGATTTTATCTACTTAATCCTGATTCCTATTCTCTCCCTGTCCCATTCTTTCTCAGTAGCTCTTCAGACAGCTCTTCAATCTCTAAAAGCTGATTGATAAGCGCGGCAATTTTTTCCCGTCCAAGTCGTCTAAATAAAGAACATAGCTCCTAGGTAAGGCTAGACAGTTTTATTCTCGTAATTTATTCACATCCTAAAATGGACCCGGTTAATTTAGTCAAATTTAAAGCACTTTCGTCCCATTTAACCGCAATTTTAGTGGCACCAGCTGCACCTCTGAAACCTATTAAGCTCCTAACCTCTTCAGCGAGAGTACAGGAATATTTGATGACACAACACATTTAACTGCTTATCTGTTTGTAAGTTTGTCGCAACTTTTAATGAAGCATTACAACCTAAGATAACAAATATATGAACAATAGTGAACAACGAGTCACGCAAACTAAATGTGGCCTAAGTCAATTTTTTGTCTTAGGTATTTTGATTTCTATGAAAATAGCACGTACCTTCCTACCTAGGTATAGGACATGAGATCAGGTACTGAGATCAGTAGCCCTAGCATGACCACCAGTAGAATTTCGAAAATATAGACAAACTGTGGGCATAAACTGGAGGTGCCGTTCCGATCTTTACCGCGGCTACAAACAGCTGTAGAATTAGTGAACTCAATATCCATTAACTACGTATAGGAAATATTTAGGACGTGTAGATTGGGTCAAAATTTCGATATTCGTATTCACTATTCTGTAACGAACTGTACATGCCTACTCAGCAAACAGCTTACTTTGAAAATAAACTTACATCAACTGTAAGAAGACAGCTTATAAAAAATCCTATAGACAAATTCTAAAAGATCTCTCAAAGGAAAAATGAGTAATATTTCGTGGAATCGTACATCAAACATCTGACGCTTGATCTTAAGAGCCCGGGTTACCCTCGAAATTCTCATACATACGTAATACCAAAATCATTTTATCATACGAAAGTATTTAACATGTTTGAGTTATTTTTCAGCTTAAAATAAGCCTATAATTTTTCAGCTTAAATTACCTAGGTTCCTGAACAAAAATTAACTTCAAAATATTTAAACACTAAAAAATAGAGTAAAACACAAAAAAATATATATAAGTAAATAGTAAATTTACTACAAAATATTTCAACTCTAAAAAATATTTTTTAGTAAGTATTTAAATATTTTGTAGTAAATTTAGTATTTATTTATATATTTTTTAGTGTTTTACTCTATTTTTTAGTGTTTAAATATTTTGAAGTTAATTTTTGTACAGGAACCTAGGTAATTACTATTTTAAGCTGAAAAATAACTCAAACATGTTAAATATTTTCGTATGAGAAAATGATTTTGGTATTACGTATGTATGAGAATTTCGAGGGTAACCCGGGCTCTTAATATCGAATTTGATTAAATTTCGACAAGTACCGGTAGTGTTTAGTGAAACGGGGATCGGGATTAGTCGAGGTTAGGGGTAGACGACAGAGGTTAGACGAGGTTAGACGGGGTTGTAGAGGTTAGGGGTTTCGAAGAGTCGACAATTTGACGCCTTGTGAACACGGCCATTAAATTTAGGTAAAGTTTTTGATTGGTTAAGACATAATTATTATAAATTAACTAAAAAGTTAAACACTACGATTGTTGTTTATTCTGCCCTATTCAATTGTTTTATGTGTAAAACATGTTGTAAAATAATACGTGTGGCACTCGGGGACTGCCGCGGTAAAGCTATTGCATGGCATTTTTTATCTACTTATGTTTAGAGGATAATTGGTACATGACTTATATGTGAATAAATATGATTATAATTCGCATACGTCCATCATAGTTACGTCTAGTCGCGCGCACACAAACACCGGCACCGTACTGCTCAAAGCGTGCGAAAAAAGCTATGTAGCTTGTAGTAGGGGAGGGTGCTATTTGTGTAGTCACTCGAGCGACATGGAGACCTAGTAGGTTTTTTTTTTTTATATAAAAAAAATAAAAGCGTTTTTTTATTTCAGCGGTGTGTTCAGAAACTGCAGCCATTTTAAAGTTTTCAAAAAGAACATGATGATATATTAAGGCCATTTAGCCGAAACTTTTTCGTTTTCGCTTCGTTATAGAATCGCCGATCAAAATGTATGGAATTGACATAAGACGAGTCGAACGTCAATGTCATATTAACGAACGCTTATGTCAATTCCATACATTTTCATCGGCGATTCTATAACAAAGCGAAAACGAAAACATTTTGGCACACCCCCCAGTTTTTTCTTCAGTCAAATTGCTTATTTAGGTAAATTATAAATATATTTTAGACAACAAGGACTACAGTTTAGTGCAGGGTTTCTCAAGCTTTCGGCTCCACGAACCCCTGTTAAAATTTCCAGGTGACAGCGAACCCCTTATTAACTAATGACGGATGACCCCCCCCTCCCCCCCTCCAACCCCAGACCCAAAGAAAAATATAATAAAACTGACTGTTGAAGAAAATAAGGTTTATATTTAAATATAAAAAGGTAACACATAAATTGCCAAAAGTGTGCCAAGCGTGCCTGCCATTATCAAGCCAGCATTAGGTAAATCTTGTCGCAAACCCCCTTCCGTCGAATGGCGAACCCCTAGGGGTTCGCGTACCCCACTTTGAGAAACCCTGGTTTAGTGCAAAATAAAATATCTGCGAAGCTTAATTATTGTGAAAATATGAAGCTTTATTTTTTTATATTTTAAAATGTCCCTACAGGCTTACCTAATATTTGAATCGTCAGTGCTTTATATGGAAGCTTATCTGGGGGTATACACATCCCCTACCTTAATCTGACAGATTCGATGACATTTCAATATTTAAAAAAAATGTTAAGACCACCACGTGAGAAATCTCATTTCTATACCATGATAACTGTCCACATGTCGGAAGCCTATACAAGCTTAATCTGACACGCTCGAGCTTGTCCCGAAATCCCCTCTTTCCCTCCCCAACTATTATGTGGCCAGTAGCTTAAAAATAAATTACAAGGTGACATAATAACTATACATTGAACTTAACTATTTCTTAGTAAATAGATCTATGCAATAAATTTACTTTCAGTAATATAAAGGTAGCTGCTAGCACAGACCAGCTGCTAGTAAGAACGAGGTCAGCGCTTGTTGTGGCGTATTTTCAAGAATACCTATTAAAAATTATATTATATTTACTAATACACCAGTTAATTAAAAATAATATTATGCTGAGTTTAAAAATTTTAATGGCCGACTTATAAGTAATAGAAGTTGATATTGAAACAGACGTTGATACTAGATATTGCCCGCTACTTCGTTGCGATGTTTACGGAATGTGTACGGAAAAAATATACAATTCGTTTATCCGTATATTTTTTCCTGGGTACCAAACATATTGTTCTATGTCCTTTAGGCGCACACAAACTATCTGGTATAAATCAGTGCAGTGTTTTAATCGTGAATTGATGTAACAGACAGACAGATTTTGGTAACGAGGAATTTTGGTAACCTCCCTGGTTACCAAAATTCCTAACTACAAAATATCATTTAAATGTACATTGTAGTGCCATCTATTGTCGAATGGCAGAACTAAAAATTTAAAATTAAAAACCCAAACGCCATCTATGAGTCCATTATCAAAAATTGTTTTCTGCGAAGCTTGAATATCTGTTTATACGTAACGGGATGCTATTACTAAGACTTCGATGTCTGTCCGTCTGTCTGTCTCCAGGCTGTATCTCAAGAACCACTATAGCTAGATTTCCGAAATTTTCACGGATTGTGTATATCTGTTGCCGCTATAACAACAAATGCAAAAAATAAAATAAATTGAATATTTAAGAAGGGCTCCCATAATTACAACAAACGTATTTTTTTGCTATTTTTTGCTCGATATCAATAATGGCAATAGGTAGGCTTGTTTACAAAATACTCAGTTGTAAAATCATGTATACTTTAATAGAAAATAATAAAATTTAAATAAAATAAATAATTAAGGGGGGCTACCATACAGAATAAACACATTTTTTATCTATTTTTGCTCTATAATGGTACGGAACCCTTCGTGCGCGAGTCCAACTCGCGCTTAGCCGATTTTTTATTTGCTTTTAGACTAAGAAAAGAAACTAAATTATTATTATTTTGTTTCTTTTCTTAGTCTAATATCTTTATGAATTGAGTGAAAATATGTTTGTCATTAATATTCGAACATTTTTATATCAAGTTATGTTTGGAATGTAATGAAATCATAGAATTACTTCAAAGTGAAGCAAGCTACAACATAGGTGTAGTCAACTGTCGAGCACTTGCTATTAGCAAAAATGAGTAAAAAAAAATAGTTTAAAGCAAGCAACTACAAAGGGGTAGTCAACCGTTGGGCACTTGTTATCAGTAAATAAAAAATTGATATTTTAAAGCATTTAATCTCCGTCAAAAGACAACAATAAACACAATCCCGTATCGTACAGCACCTTACAAAAATATAACTTCACATGTACTAGTAAAATACCAAAAAAGCTACTTGTACTTTTAATAAAAATCAAATCAACATAAATAATAAACTATGTTATGAGAATACAAAATTCATAAATATTTCTCAAAAACCTATGTCTTTTTTCGTTGGCCGTTAACACCTAACAGTAGATTATTAGATTATTAGAGATTTGATAAGACCATTTTAACATTTTGTGCGCGTACACTTCATTTCTTTAGCGTGGCAAAAGAAAAAAAAGACATTACAAGTCAAATAGGGACATAATTTGAATTAAATCAAAAAATATTGTAATACAAGAAACGAAATATAAATAATATAACTATATTTATTTACAAGGAAACTCAACGTTTACAATTAATTACAATTTTTATGCAATGGCCAAAGGTCTACGATATATTTAATAATAATTTACGCATCTTTTACTACTACAGGGGGTTGCATATTTTAGAGCATAGAATATGCAGGAAACAGTATCTAAAATCTCAAATATATTCAAATATACAAAACAAATCATATTCTAATAACTACGTAGCTTAAAAAATGTTATTATTTATTATACATGATTTATGGACTCTCTTACTCTGGCTAAAGAAACGAAAAATATTTTAACGTACAATGAAAAGTTAGCAACCCCGGTAGTTTAATCTAATTCTTATTTCGAGTTAGGCAAAGTTAAACGTATATCATACAAAGTTATTATAATATTTACATACGTACAACTTATATGTACATCATGATAGACATTTTACATCACGTTACTATTAAATAATAACTATTTATCTTGTGATTAACTCAAACTTAAATGTACAAATAAATAAACATAAGAATAACGTACAACATTACAAATAACTTACAGCATTGGCTGTTTTCAGATGCCATATGAGTGATAATATGATATTTATGTTAAACAATTGTATTGTTCGTATCATTTATATTAAGAAAAAGAAAAAAAAACTTTAAGGGTGAAGCCAAACGAGCGTAATTTTGTGGGTCGTAACTCGTAAGTCACCGAATTACGGTTAACAGAAAGACTACCTACTGCATTCGATTTTAAAGGGTATTCTTTCTCTGAATTATTTTAGTAATCTTTGAAATTTTACTATCACACTTTGTGAGGGAATATGGAAGACTCTGACTTTATTGTGAATATTATTATTATTTAAAAAATAAAGAGTATTTCTGCAACTTAGGGTTCCCACATAACTGCGAATTCGCATCACATCGCAAATATATCCGCGACAAAACTGATAAAACATGACGTTGCGATGCGAATTCGCGCGAATTTACTTGTGTGGGAGCCCTTAACCCCCCTAAAATGATATTGGCAAATCAACATTATGAAGTAAATCTGATAGCCTTTTCTTTTGAAAGATTTCGTATTGTTGATCAAAACTTAAATTGAATAAATTTTAAGCATACTTTGAGAAATACATGGCCTGATTTTTCTGCCTACTTACAAAGCTTAGGTAGTAACTAGTTACCTCAATTTGACACATTCGTTTTATACTGGGTTCCGTAAAATACATAAATAACATCAATGTATATTGTACAGTCTGGAAATTCGCGGTTTACAACTTTTGAACTTTGTTGTCATTTTAGGTGTTCGGTAAACTGGTAATTACCGTTACTCATTGTACCATCGAAGAAATTGATTCATGAGTAGTTGGCAGATCTAATCGTCATACTCAGCGGCATTTAATCATGATTAACCTTTAATTTAATGAAGAGTTTGACAGATAATGTATGGGGCTTATGTCAAAATTTTGAATTAATTACATATTTTAAGTAATTTTCTACTCTCAGTGCGTCTTTTGATCGGGGTATGTCACGTACAGCGTTGCCAGACGTCCCGATTTTTTCATCAAAATTAGATGTCCCGCGCGGGACAGACTCAATCCCGCTTTTCGGGGAAAGGCCGAACGTACGTGCAGCGTGCTGAGAAAGTAAGGTGCGTAATGAAGATAAGCGTGTGGGAGGTAGAGGGGTGGATTTTTTCTTTGGCTACTTTAGCTATCTATTGTCACGTAAATGTTATTTTTAACGCAAATAAAAAAATTAAAAAAAACTTATGATTTTATACCTTTTTTTCCTTTGTCCCGCTTTTGACTGAAGAATCCCGTTTTTTCACTCAAAAAGTTCCAACGTCCCGACTTGGCATAAAAAAATCTGGCAACGCTGGACTCACGTAACACGACTTATTTACGTTGGTCCGCCATCTGCCTATAAGTTATTTTCTCTGATAGTACAATGCCCATATGAAACTTTTTTTACAGTAGATAAATATTTTCTTTACATTAAAAGCGTAACATAATATAATATATCGAAAACATATTTGCGAAGAAGCAAAAGAAAAGATCAAAATTTTTATAGTCTATAATAAAATATTATACATATTTGTGTAAGTAATATTTTGCTATAGCAAAAACAGAAAAACGTGTTTAACCTAAATGTAAAAGCTATTTATATCATCTATATTGTACTTGGCGAAACATGGCGATAGCGGTCATTGACCTTTTTAGTCTAGCCGCTAAATAAAAACGGCTCAGAATATTTAAGAATAAAATTAACCTTTTATAAAAACACATTATTACAGATTCATCGGAAAACCTCTTGGTAACAATTAGAATGATAATCTCCAACTTTTTATGACTTTGCAGTGTTTGTAGTGATATGCTTCATATTCAGTTCCCATCGAGTATGCAAAATACGATATCGCCTATACTGTACTCGGCGAAACATGGCGGTAGCGGTCATTGACTCCGTGTCAAAAACTTGTCATTTTATATACAAAGCCGCGATTGACAACAACTGACTCAATGTCAATCGCGTATAAATAGAAAACGACAAGTTTGTGACAGGGAGTCAATGACCGCTACCATCATGTTTCGCCGAGTACAGTATAGTCTAAACTAGGAACATCTTACACTTGATTGTCAATCGCGGTTTATATACAAAATGACAAATTTTTTGACAGGGAGCCAATGACCGCTACTGTCTCGATTCCCCGAGTACACCTTAGTTAGAATTTAACAAAATCAAAGATGACAAAGATTCACAGCCAGCATGAATTTTGAAATTCAAAAACGAAAATATAATATTAGGATAGATCTCTAATTGTATATTATTATGACAATCACCTTAAAAGATATAAGCAAAGATCACAGTGGCTCCGAACAAAATATAATGTAGGTACTAGAGAAAACCCCTGGATCTAATAAAAAGTTATATATAATATAAAGAAAGATATAATAAAAAGATATACGGCCCTTTTACTTCATTTTGTTCTTTCGTACTTATTTGAGCATAAAATAAGGGGTGGATGTAGTAAGTCTTAAAATTTTGTCGTACTCAACTACCTTGATCTCCTTCATATTTGAGTCCCAAAAAGATGGCGCATTATATATTCCAACAGTAAACAGTTGTAACATTAAACTTTTCTGTTTATGTTTTAAGATTTTACTACATAAAATACTATATGAGCAGTTATTTTTATCCAAAATAACAATAATGTGTAGTATGCGTTGGAGAAAATGAAATAATATATCAGAACTTTTTTTACATACATTCTTATCAATATAATAATAGGACAGAGAATAACCTTGAATCGAATTATTTTATCACACCATATTTTAGACATAGGTCAGAACTACCTAATTACCTTTAAACATAACGTCTTTTGTAGCGATTATACGACCATGAATAATTAACATCTATAAATCAGTGTTTCCCAACCTGTGGTCCGCGGACCCGTAGGTGTCCGCGAATATGTTTATAGGAGTCCGCGGTGTCATCTCTGTACCATACATATGCTATTGCCTTGTAATCGCTACGCTGACAAATTGCGCTTAAAATGAATTCGATTTTCTTGTTATTTCACTAAGGGGGTCCGTAAAAACTCCGCTTGATTTCCGGGGTTCGTGGCTGAAAAAGGTTGGGAAACAATGCTACAAGTAGACATAAGGAAAGAACAAAATTAGTCGTAACTCGTACCACTACAAAACGTCGTAAGATTTAAAGATCTTTGAGGCTGAATAAAAATACCACGATCTCAAATTGTTATTAGAACATAGTCTACAGTAATACAACATAATCTTCTTGGAGTATTACCAGGTATTACCAATGTATTTGATTGTTCCCAATGTGTGTTAATGTGTCTTTTTAAGAAATATTTTATCTCATAAGCAGACCACCTAGCTTCTGTTCGCTTTTAGTCAGGGGCCGTACACCGAAACCGTTTTGAGACTCAAACGATCGAATCGGAATGCCGCGTCCTACTCTAACAATGTCATTTCACGTTTGTTAGAGTAGGCCTACTCTAACAAACGTGAAATGACATTGTTAGAGTAGGACGCGGCATTCCGATTCGATCGTTTGAGTCTTAAAACAGTTTCTATGCAGGCCTAAAAAACTAAAAGTTGGCACCCCATCTTCGTACATCCAGAATATGCACCACCCAGGTGTATTTACTGTTTAATGTATTTACTTTTCAAAGTGTACTAACAAGTACCGCGATGTAAACAACTGTCACAGTGCAAATAGATAAGACTATGTTCTATTACTGTTGAACATGAGTATTCACGAACATACAATACGACCAACAGCATAATTTAGACTTCAGTTAAACGTCGTCCATCCCTTAGGCACTGATGAGTCCTGAGTACTCGAACCGGCGGAGAAATCCGATATTCCGAACCGACTGAAGTCCAAACCGTACTCGTGAAGTAGCGCACTGTCCGTAGACTTCAGGGGGTCAGGCGCCCTCCGCTTCAGGGGGTCAAAATCCGCCAAATCGGGGGGACTGTCGTCCAACTTTATAAGGTCCACCTCCTCAGCGGGCTGAAAACAGAGCGCCCCTTTAGATGACCACCTATGTACGCCCCTGGCAAACGCCCCCACAGCAATGTATAAGCGATGCTATTGTAATGCTCACTCCACACTTACCATCGAAATAATAAGTAACATAATCAGAAATAAACATTCTCATAGTCTCCGTTCGTAACGCCCCAAGACAAATGTTTCAATAACGTCTGAAAAGAAATTCGCGTTTTATGTTGCTGTAAATTTTGGCTTTGGAAAAATGTGTTTCACAGTTTCGAAAAAAAAAAACTGTTTTAAACATATTTTACAAGGAGTAATTATAAAATAATTTTGTTTCAAATATTTCAAGGACAAAGTTAAATAATTTAAAAAATATAAACACAATTTCCTTACAATAATGAAATGAAGAACACTGAAAAAGCAACAAAATATGAAATCGCCCCTGAAAACACATTTCACACTGTCCAGTGTTCTAACTGTGTTAGTCACTCGTCATCACAAAGTCTAAGACTCAAGATAATAACTGTCACAAGCACAAAGATTTGGGGACAGACAGAAAATTGGGGGACACTATCATACCTTGATAAAACAAAAATTGGTCACTAAACTCTTACGACAATATAGTTAATTTTTACTTTAAATCCATGATGCTGGCATAGAGTTCGGTAGCAAAACAAATCTACAGTTAAATTTATATAATAATGTTATTATGCCATTTAAAAATATATATTTGAAAGCTGTTACAAAAAATTCCCAGGCACCAAAGTAAGAATCACTTTCATAACAGTATAAATATTATAATGTTATTTTTATATAGAGACGTCCAGATAAGAGGGCCTTAAATTAATTATATTTGTATATTATAGGAATTAATTAATAGAGAAAGGAAATATTTTTATTGCTGTAACATTGGCATTAATAGATTGGTAATTTTAGTTCTTATATTAACATGCCTTTCTTTGTTATGAAACTAAAAACCACAAAATAAAAACTTAGCAATTTTGCTTTTCGTTTGCTATAATTAAATTTGTTATAAGCGTTATTCCTCAAATCATGGACGTAGCATTACCATAACATCGTTTTAAGTTCTTTTGAACCATAAAAGTGGAAACATTTGCTGTTGCAACCCATTTTATACTACCACAAAATGGTTTTTGTACAAAAAGAACATGTTCCTAAATTATTATCAAAAAATATTAACATGTCAAAGCTAAGAGGTCGATAAAATGAGTTACCTCGTAATAAAATAATTGGTTATTAAAGTAATCAATGTCTTTATTAGTATAATTATGTTACAAAATATACAGAAAACTTATAAACATTTTGAAAACAATTATTAAATTAACGATTAACAATAATTATTATAAATATATGGAAGCATTTTACTTTCAGTACTTATTATTAATAGTTTCAATTTTTAGTTGGGCAGTATTATGCTAAAATAAAACATAATATTCTTTTAATTGTAACACACTGACTTTGACTTAAATGATATTTTTAATTTTAATGTAAAAAATTATGTTATACAAAAAAGTAATAGTCTAACCAGATTTATTTAATAACTGATAAATTAATAAATAGGAATACTTATATAAAAAATTAACAAGTTAGTGCCGCTCAAAATTCTTAAAATAATTAAAAAATACATGCACAAAATAAAAATACATTAAACATAGAATTGTTCCTAAAAGTAACATTCGATTATATCATTTCAATCTCATAACTTCTAAATGCTTTTAAAATGTAAACGTAAACGCATATTTTAATGGAATTTTTTTATAATATACTTAACCGTAACAATGTGTACTAAAACCTGAATTTTCAATGTCACCAATGTTGTATGTACATATAAAGCATTTAGAATTTTTTGATAAAAATAACTAGTGCTAGACTAGAACAGACTAGGACTATAAGGAACACTAGACTAACATTCCAAACAAAACCAAGCGTACAGAAGCATGGGGTGAAATACCGCCGACATTTTGATTGTTAGTTGGCCAAAAACGGCTCTGGGGCTTAACTTACATGTTTTCTTTGTCGCTTCTTTATAGAACCGCCGATCAAAATCGATCAAAATCGACATGAGTCGAAAGTCGAGTTTATTTTATCGAACGCTTGTGCCAATATTACGCAAGGTCGGAGCATAGGGCGCCACTAGCTTTCAGTAAATAAACCGACCAAAATCCGACAGAATATTGACGGAAACGTTGTCAAACGACGAACAAAACTATTTGTTTACTGTATGTGCTGGTGCTTCACTCTAGCGTGAAAACATTGCAGTAATTACTGCAACGTTTTCACGCTCAATGGCAGCAATCCTATTCCATACATTTTTAATCGGCGATTCTGACGCGATAAAGAAAACACGTTAAAGCCAGTCCACACGGCGAGTTGCGTCAGCGTTGTATCGACGCAGTGCTGCCGTTTGACGCATAGCCAGCCACACGGGCGCTGCGACGTCATCGCAGTGTTATTACGAAGCAGTCTTAACGTCAACACCCCCTCCCGCTTCGTCTCGGGGGCTGCTGTCCGTCATGCGTGCGTTGCGACAACGCAGCGCGCCGTGTGAACACCTTGGTTGTTTGTTACAAACAACGCAACGTCAACGCTGCGTCGACGCAACGCTGACGCAACGCGCCGTGTGGACTGGCTCTTATGTGAGCCCGCTCTCATATTTAGTGCGTCCGTTAGCCCAGTGAGAGATCGTGTATGATATAGTATATTATGGATATGAGTACGACAGCGCATATCATTACCTCGTGCGTTCGTCCCTTGTTGGTCACCTCTGGGGGCCGAAGCGTCTTGCTCGACCGACGTTGGTTGCTCAAACTCAACTTCAATTTCTCCTTCCCGTTGTCTTGGAAACGGATGGTGGTAGTTTGGAATTCGGTGGCTGTGTCGTTTTTGGTGATGTTGCTAATGAAATGGTTGGAGTGTGTGTTTCGAGGCGGCGGTACGGGGGCGTCGGATAGGTCGACGAGTTTTCTGGTGGACACTATAGGGTACCTAAGGGTTGGGGGAGGGCGTTCGGGTAAGCGAGGAGGGGGGCGGGGCGACAGTGTCTTCTGCAAAACAAAAGTATACATAAACCACCCAGTCATTGACTGACACATTCTGTCACTTGGGCTAATAACTGGGCAGTTTAAAGTGCTAGCGTATACCATACGGTGTGTTCTACAACTAAACTAGGCTAAGAAAACTGGATAAAGCACTTGGTTATAGACATTCTATATTTGGATTTATTCTGTTAAGAGTAATAAAATGAGTATTTAAATCAACATTATCCGGAGACGTTACAGATCATTTTTATATCAAGTTTATTGAATGGATATTAAAAAATAATAAATAGTGCCTATAACATTGTGCTTTGCCCTAGCCAAGGTGCGCGCATACCATGTTCAAGAAACGCAAGTAAAAGCGTGAATAAGCAAAAAACGTGTCTTTATAAGATTGTATGCCTACTAAAGTGAGAACTACAAAATATATCAAGTATATTTTATGAGGATAAAGTAGAGATTTGTAATAGTTATGTTTCTAGGTAATTTTCGTTTGTGTAAGTGTAATTAACATATTTTCCATTAGCACGGTCACAGAATATGTAGAAATTTACTACTGTCTCTTACATTCACCAACGCTATTGCACTTTTGTTACCTGTCAAATATCAATGTGAAAGTGTGTCTGTAGGTCTGTCTGTTACCTCTTCACGCCCAAACTACTGAACCGATTTTGATCAAATTTGGTATGGAGGTTGAAAAATTAGAGTTAGGGAAAGGACATAGGAGGATTTTATCCCGGAAAAATACGTTTTTCGCGCTTTAAACGAATTTTGACGCAACGGAGTAGCGAATTGCGGGCGTCATCTAGTTATAGCCAAATATTCGAGGTCGAGTGAAATATGTAGGGATAGCTCAATGGCCGAATATATATGTGTTCGGTGCCCAGACTGTAACTACTTTTTAATAATCAACGATAAAAAACCTACAGAATAGAGCAAATCTACGAATATGGCTCCATTTATATGCGTCCGCCATGACCGGTTTGGCGGCTGCACCGCATCACAAGCAATTGTATGTAAATGACAGCGCGACCGCGCCGCTATTTAAATAAATCGTTATGGAGACACTTCACATGGCTACTTGTATGTGCTATTGGCTAATTAATTTTGTCAAAATTATTGACAAAATTATTGACGTAAGTACACAAACAAGCAAATAAAGGCAAATACGGCCTTCCACACATGGACGTCAAATACCAAACTTTTATTTGATTTTGTTTAAAAACCGACAAAGGTACGGATATGTGTATTTGGTATTGTTCATATTTGTCAAATAGGCAAATAAGGCTAATACTTCGTCAAACATACCGTCTACACATGGTGATTGTTTGGCGAATACATCAAATACGCAAGTACAAATAGCCATGTGAAGTGCTACCATTACATGCATATTTAGCTTGTGATCTCGAGGTATAGCGGCGAACCGCTCGTATCCGACGCATATAAATCCAGCCTAAAAACACTATTTTCAGCAGACCGAGCAAACAGCAGCATACGCATATTATTAAAATTTGTTTATTATAGTGATCATTCAAAAGTGCCATGCTAAATAAGGCCAGTATAAATAGTCAGTACTCAAAATGCATCTCGGTCTCAAGACGCGGTTCGGCTCTATGATTGGTTCAAATTTTGACAGCCAATCACAGAGCCTGAACCGTGTCTTGAGACCGAGATGCATCTTTTTATTTATTTATTAAATAAAGGGACAAACAAGCAAACCGGTCACCTGATGGCAAGCAACTACCGTCGCCCATGGACACTCGCAACATCAGAAGAGCCGCAGGTGCGTTGCCGGCCTTTTAAGAGGGAATACGCTCTTTTCTTGAAGGTTTGCAGGTCGTATAGGTCCGGAAATACTGCTGGTGACAGTTCGTTCCATAGTTTTACAGTGCGCGGCAGAAAGTTACGCGAAAAACGCACTGTGGAAGACTGCCACTCGTCAAGGTGACGAGGATGGTATGTTTTTCGCGTATCGCGCCTCTTGAGTAGGCACTGACTATTTATACCGGTCTACGAGTTACTTAAACGAAAACCAAAGGAGTCAAACCTGTCAGTTGTTATAATATTATATTGTTAAATAGCTCAAAACAAAAGTGAAATAATTAAAACTAATAAACAGCAAAAAAATCATCAATACCAACTAAAAACATTTTACTTACGTTCAAAATTTACGTAAATAAAATAAATAATTACAGTTGAAGAAATAATATTATTTTAATAAAAATTGTTGTATTTTGTTATTTTATACACCTTGTAGAAGCACACTAGAGTAAGACATTGTATCACAAAATTACAGTACTTAATAAAATTTTTTCATGAATTTATTAGTGTATTCCACGTAAAATTAGTTTTGTTTTGTCTTCGAAAATGTAATTGAAAGAATGTGTTTTATTAAGTATTAAAACCGCGAAAACCCTGCAACTTTAAAGCTACGCGCACATTACGATGGATCGCATCGGGACGGACAAATTTTACAATATTTATTTATATCACCAATAGTTAATATGTACTTACTATCAGAGAAGTTGATTCCTAGGCAGATGGGGGACCTACGTATATTGATCGCGTTATGTCAAACCCAGCCGACAGATCACAATTGAAGACGTAAGTGGAAGAATCGAACAAGTAACATTTCGTAACATACGGACAATAACTCATTTTTTCCCAAATTATTTTAATAAAAGTTGTGATTTATCTACTTCATTATCTTCGTTTATCTACTTCATAACCTAGCTAAGATAGTTTTTCTATTTTAAATAATTTTTCCGGCCCTAAAGCCTCCATTTAAGCAAAATACGGGAAGTTTTTACATGTTACTTACCTTATTCTTCCACTCGCGTCTTGAACTAACATTGAATGAGGATTTTATGGCGCTATGTGGCCATAAGTTCTATCGTGTCAATTGTCATGTCAAACAGCTGGCATTTGACTCGAAAGACCCTACCGTCCCTCTGGTGGCAAATGATTATCGAAAACCCTCATTGACATGATCCGACCAAATGACATGGATCTGTCAACTGCCTAGGGACCAACTTCTCTGACAGTACATACCTATTATTTAATATAACACCTCTATTATATCTACACTTACCGACTTATCCTCTATCCTCAGTTGTGCTGTGGTGGTGGTAGGGGGGAGGCTGTCCCTCCTCGACCCCCCGAATAGGAACTCCATCTCGGTGAGTAGATCGAGGGGGAGAGGGGGGTCGCGCGACGGCCGCTCGGGGGGGCTCTCAGAGTCCGATGACACAGGAGTCGCGGAGCCGCATGAGAACCTGAAATGTTCGTGTTGTTGGTTAAATTAAGAGTCTTAACTGTACAGACAATAATATGATATATTGTTTGTGTAAGTAAATATTTTATTGCTATAATTATTGTCATGCACAATTTTTTTTCAGATATAAGTACTATTATACAATATACATATTATTCGCGACTCAAAATTAAAGAAATGTATGAATAGAGCTGTGAAAATTAAGTATGAGGCGCAATAGCAGAGCACTATTTCTACACTTTAATATCACCTATGTAGAGAGTATACGCTACTTTGTGACGACATATTTATAGAATATTTTGTTTTTGTCTAAACAAAACTTTAACAAAACATTGTATAAATATAACATCAATGTTTGCATTGCAGTAGAAATAGCTTTTGTAAAATATTCAAGTAGTATATTTACCTGCTATCGTCCGTGGTATTTAACGATGAAGGCCTCGACCCAGTTTTAGGCATTTTAATTTTGAATCCTTTCACTGCAGACTTCATGTTCTTACCGCCTTGCCGGACCTAGAAAAAAAGTATTGTATCAATGGATGAAAAAGCAAATATAATGATATTTGCTTTTTAATGGTGAGAGACTTAATTCTATGTGCAAAATACATTAAACCAGAAGTTCTGATTTTAAACAAGGTGCAGATTGCTATTATAGTATATCCATGCATTTATAAATCTAAATCAACTATAACGTTTCAAAGTTTATATAATTATGAGAAAAGTGAGTGCAAATATACGACCTTAGTATAAAAAATATTAACATTTTACACAATCTATAATAATTATAGACTGTCTTTCCACTGCGTAAATATTTAACTAATAAGGAGTTTATAGTGCTTACGAAAAGTTTTCATACTTTCATTTACCTATGAAATTACTTATAAATAAACATTTTGAAGATTAGAAACATATTAAGTAGATTTTAGGTAGATCTACAAGCATAATACAACTTACCCCATCACCAAGAAAGCGCGTATCCGATACTACAAGCGTAGAAATAAAAGCAATCAGACAATGAAAGTAGCAATTAAATATTTCTTAATGAAAAGTTTGTAATGTGTTTTAATTATTACCTTACAGTACTCCCAAATTAATAATGCACATGGAATTAATCTTCGCTAATTAATGTCGTAATCACGAAAACATCCGAATCTATGCAACGTAAGAGCCCCAAACAATGCATTTGCATTATGCACCTTCTTCAAAGGAAATAGAAGTAAATTTCATATAGCCGGTCGCTGTCCGTTGTCGCCGGTCCGTCAATAAGTGCTATAATTCACCGGGAAGCCAAAAGTTAAATTTAAAACTGCCCTTGCAGCGACGCCTTCCAACACTCGGAAAATACGACCGTTGCCGAAAAATTACGAAAATTTCTATGCGCATTTACACTTTGGGAGCATTGTAATTAAAATTATGTCTATAGCCCGGTCATCTATCACAGTATATTTTAGTGTGTTCGGTGACCAGGCTATGTTAAATTACAGACTACGTAACGAAATTATATGTATAGAGTACAGTAAAACAAGAAGACTTACGGTTCAAAGCATAATAACTCTTAACGAATAGAAGATAACCGTTATTATTCTTTAAACCCTCTTGTCATACCATCCTATATATTATATACACGGAAATCTTAGTTTCAAAACACCATACATCAAGAATTATTTAAAAACACATGCAAGACAAAACGATGAAATTTTGATGTGAAATTTTTAAATATTTTTAAGTGCACAAGACTGAAACCAATTTTTTCGCCACTTCACTACTCTGTGGAAATATTCATTATCAGAATAATATTCATGATCACTAATACAGATACTTACATGCGTATTAAAAGTGCAACCTATTATTATTTAAATATATATATATGTAGTTTTAACTCTCCTAGTCGCTTAAATTTTAGTTTTGTACTTATTTAAATAAAAATGTAAGATACAAATTACAATCAGAATGATACAATTACACAATTGTACGATATAGTTAAGAAGGACCTAATGACGTATGAACTAATTTCAATCTGTTGTCAAAATGAATTGAATAAAATGGCGGATCATTTTGTAAATGGGGGTTTTGTTGTCAGAAACTTTTTTGGATGGGGATTCAAGCAAGTTTCAATTTTTATTTTATTATTTCACTTTATTATAGGTGTTTTTGTTCATGTCTGACACATTAGATAAGTCACTTAATAGACAAGACGATACATTTTGATTTGTGTACATATAACGTCCATATTGTGTGTCTTTTTACTAGTAAGCCCACAAGGAAGGTGAAGTAATTCCACAAAGTAGTGAGGCTCACGGTAGACTCACCGTTTTCACCGCCGACTGTACCGCGGGATTCGCCTGCAAATATTACACAGTATAAGCTCAAACCCACTACATGCCCAAGCTAAGCGACAACCAACACTCACGGGGTTTGTTAACTTATTGACACGCTGTATAAGGGTGGTTTTAGTGTCGTGCGGATTTTACACATGTTGCATTATTCTTATGTGGCATTAATCCATTAGAAGCGTTAAAAAAGCGAAGCAATCCCCATGTGTAAAGTAATTCCCCATGACACTAAAAACCGTTAAGGAACACTTTCGAAGCGGCAATCGTAAACGACACTACCGTTTGGATGGCCGTGGTGTTTTTTATTTGTATTGAACATATGTATCGAAACAAAACTTTGCTTTTAACGATCGTTTGGAAAGTCCAGTCATTGAACGTCTTCTTAAAAATTCTTTCCGTGCAATTACCGGACTTTAGATGACACTTTGTACAAAAGGAAATTCCGCTGTAGTATTATTTTAGCGCGACAAAAATATTCTAATAATGTAGCTATTGAGCTATCTGTAATCTACAATTTTTAGATAGCATCTTTTATGTTTCAAAGACTGCATTTTTCTTCCTTTCGCAACAGCTTGTCCTAATTTACTGATATAATTAGCAACTATTTTCAAACTACAGTTAGTTTATATAGTACTAGCATTTAATAGCTGTAAATTAAGCGTAAAATAACAGCTGAAAAATTATTCGCTTTTTTTAATAACGGCCTAATTATGTTAACCACAGTTCGCCATGAAATAAGCCGTTTTAGCCGTAACTGAAGCAACAACAATACTTAATAGCTAAAACCGTGAGACGTACTACCCGTTCGCGCTAAGTTTGCCGCTGTCAACTGTCACGCTTTTACTGTTCTTTCACTCACTCACATTCACTCATAAAATCACCATGAGTGAGAGAATGGTAAACGCGTGACAGTTAACAGCGGCAAACTTAGCGCGAACGGGGAGTAGTGTAAACATCAACGTAAGCTTCGAGGAATAAGAAACAGATGTTGCCTAAACGTTTATCACGAGGGAACCGTACAATTTTAACGGTAAAGGAAGTAAATAACGTATATCTTTTCCCGGACGTAAGAAAGGCCTAGACGCTTATCACGCGGGAACCGTACAATTTGTCCTAATAACCATTGCTCCCTATATGATCTTCTCCCCCCAACCATTCCCCGTCCTATCAATTTTAAATATGTGTTGTTTTGTAAATACGTCATTTGTTGAAGTGTTATGTACATACATTTAATACATTTAATGATACTAATAAAATAAAATTGTAATTAGTTACTAACCCTAAATGTTGGTGTTGTTTTAGGTTCTCTCAATAGACTTCTTTTATAAAAGTAGTACACCGTACACTTGTTTAAGCATTAGACTTTCTTCAACACAGAGTCTTTGCCACTCACTCTGACATTGGCAACTCACCAAGGAGCCATTATCAAAAAGAAGAAGAAGAAGAACCATACAATTTGAAGCTTAAAGGAAGTAAATAACGTGAATATATCTTTTCCCGGACGTTAAGTATTTACCCGTCTGAATTAGTTCAGAGATATGAACGTAACGGGTAACAAATAAACAGACTTTCGTATTTTACATCGGTCTGAATAAAACAGACAACAAGCTCTTATAAAATAAGCTCTAATTCCTCGAAGCTAGCACGCGTAAGCCGGCCCCTATACAATCAATTTTATTGTCACACGTATTGAGTAATATTATTGACCGTCTAGGGTTGATATTGAACATCGGGCGCCTTCAATCTAATTGTCAAATAAACTGTTCAATAAAATTGAAGTGCGATATCCATACTAGTCCATATTAATATTATAAATGCGAAAGTGTGTCTGTCTGTCTGTTACCTCTTCACGCCCAAACCGCTTAACCGATTTTGTTGTTTGGTATGGAGATACTTTGAATCCCGCAAAATGACATAGGATACCTTTATAACGGAAGTGTACGGGTCCTTCGCGGTAAACGAATTTTGGCGCAACGGAGTTGCGGGCGTCATCTAGTTGATGATAAAATTGCTCGTCTAGGGGCCGTCTTATAGTGCCTCGTCTCACGGTCACGCCTATAGCTTCCCTTACCTTATCTTTAACATTTCTGAAGAAGGCCCCTCCTTCTTTCCTCACATTTTTCGCCCAGTCTTTATACTGCTGCTTCAGTTTCTGACCACTCGCCGCGTTCACTCGCTCGGCGAAGTAATTACATTCCACTTCAAATTCGTCGTTGAAACCACGACCGGAGTTTAGGAGTTCTAACCTCTCGTCTATGAACTGGAAATGAACATTTTTTTTATAAAATAAAGGGCAAACGAGCAAACGGGTCACCTGATGAAACGCAACTACCGTCGCCCATGGACAATCGCTACATTAAAAGAACTGCAAGTGCGTTGCCGGCCTTTTAAGAGGGAATCTCTTCTTGAAGGTTTTCTTATGTAAAATGAAGGTAATATGAGGCTAGGTCGCAATTTCGTTCAAGTTGCGTTCGTTAAATTCTATGTTTTTTTTAAATTATTATTATTAAATAAGGGGGCAAACGAGCAAACGGGTCACCTGATGGTAAGCAACTACCGTCGCCCATGGACACTCGCAACATCAGAAGAGCTGCAGGTGCGTTGCCGGCCTTTTAAGAGGGAATACGCTTTTTTTTTAAGGTTGCAGGTCGTATTGGTCCGGAAAAACTGCTGGTGACAGTTCATTCCAGAGTTTTACAGTGCGCGGTAGAAAGTTACGCGAAAAACGCACTGTGAAACGCAGAAGACTGCCACTCATCGAAGTGATGAGGATGGTATGTTTTTCGCGTGGGACGATGGCGAAAAGTTGCAGGTGGTATGATTCCGAACAATTCCTCAGAGCACTCCCCGTGATACAACCGATAGAGGATGCAGAGTGAAGCTACATCTCGGCGTAATTCCAAGGGGTCCAAGCTGTTTGAAATACTATGGCAGTCAACAATTCGAGCGGCCCTTCGTTGGATACGATCCAGAGTGAGCAGTTGGTATTTTGGCGCCCCTGCCCAGAGATGAGAACAATATTCCATATGAGGCCGAACCTGCGCCTTGTAGAGTTGTAGGCGTTGGTCCGGACTGAAGTATTGTCTCGCTCTGTTAAGAACACCAAGCTTCTTCGAGGCTAATTTGGCCTTACCCTCTAGATGATATCGGAACTGGACTTCGCTCGATATGTTGACGCCAAGTATCTCAATGCTAGGGGAGATGGTTAAAGATGTGCCCTGGAAACGAGGACATACGACCATTGGTGACTTTTTAGTGGTGAACGCGCAGACTTGTGTCTTGGCGGGGTTGAATTGGACCAAGTTACGTCTACCCCATTCAGAGACCTTCTCCAATGAATTCTCCACCTTAGACACAAGTTCGTTTCGACTCTCAGTGACATTTTGCCGAGAAATATTTGGGGAGCCGGTATATACAGCATCACCTGTACTGTCATCCGCATAGCAATGAATGCCGCTGGTCTGCAACATGTCATTGATATGCAGTAAGAATAGAGTAGGCGATAGCACACAGCCCTGAGGGACACCAGCATCAACAGACTGAGTTTCCGAGCATTCGCCGTCAACTACGACCTTTATGTTTCTGTCTGCTAAGAAACCAGTAACCCATTTACATAATTTCTCAGGCAGCCCGTATGATGGAAGCTTTGAAAGCAGCGCTTTATGCCAAACCCGATCAAAGGCCTTCGCAATGTCCAAACTAACAGCCAATGCCTCTCCCTTCGACTCAATTGCCTAAACCCAACGATGAGTCAGGTACGCCAAGAGATTACCAGCCGAGCGACCCTTACGGAACACGTATTGTTTGTCGCTTAGTAATCCCTGGCCGTCCAAGTATCGAAGAAGCTGGCTATTGATAATGGATTCCATTATCTTCGAGAAGAGAGAGGTTATAGCAATTGGTCTGTAGTTGGAAGGATTTGAGCGATCACCTTTTTTGGGGATCGGGTGCACCAAGGCTGTCTTCCAGGAAGCCGGGACGATGCCAGTAGAATAGGAGAGCCGAAAAAGACGCGTCAAGACCGGAGCCAACTCTGGAGCACACTTTTTTAACACAATAGGCGGGATTCCGTCAGGCCCACTCGACTTTTGGATATCAAGGGAACGAAGGGCTTTTCGCACTGAGCGCTGATGAAACCGAATATCCGACATGGTGCTCGTGCATCGCGGTATGGTCGGCGGTTTTTGCCCCCCGTCATCCAGGGTCGAGTTTGACGCAAAGAGCTTGCCCAGAAGATCGGTTTTGTCTTTTGCGTCTTAGGCCAACGACCCATTTCCTACGTATAGGGATGGTAGGGTTGGCTTGCAGAAATTTCCTTCAATAGCTTTGGCCAGAGACCAGAATGCACTGGTTCCCGAGGGGAGGCGCTCAAGTCTCTTGCCAATTTTATTGACGTGCTGTTGCTTTGCCCGAGTAATCTCTTTCTTAAGGGACCTAGAGGCAAGATTGTACTCCTTTTTATATGTGCTGGTATTTAAATCCCGAGCAGACACCGCGTTGGCCCAGGATTGGTAAGCCTCCTGCTTCCGGCGAGAAGCTTTTTTGGGGGATGAACCAAACCAGGGACGAAATCTGCCGCCAGTTGGCACTACAGAGGACGGAATGAAAAGTTCCGTCCCCTGCATCACTACATCGGCAACAGAGTTGGCAGTGTTGTCGGGATCGTCTGGCGAGAAGCACACGTGCACCCAAAGATAGGATGCAAAAAACGACCGCATCCCATCCCAGTCTGCCGACTTGTAGTGCCACACACGACGGTATTTAACAGCACGCTGTCTTAACACCGTCGTAAGTGGCACAGAACTCCTGACAAGGCAATGATCCGATGTACCAAGTGGTGCGGTTACGGATATTTGGTAGCCGTCAGGATTTGAAGTCAGCAGGAGGTCTAGCAAGGAAGGATTCTGACCATCCACATCTGGGATTCGCGTAGGCGTGTTAACCAGTTGTGTCAAGTCGTTCGCAAGGGCAAAGTTGCAGGCAGATCTCCCCGCATGATCAGTTTTACTGGAATTGAGCCAGTCGGCGTGGTGGGCATTAAAGTCGCCAAGTATAATGATATCTGCGGATGGGATCTGCTGCTGCACAAAATCTGAAGCAGCTTGCAGGTGCTCCAAGAGTCGGTCCGTCTCGGGGTCACCACTATGGGACCTATATAGGCATGCATAGACGCGAGGGTGGTCGTCGCAATCTATGCGGAGCCATAAGATGGACAGGTCCATGACCTCAAGATTGCTGAGGCAGCGAGAGCCGATATCATCTCTGATATACACACACTCCAGCTTTGGGTAGAAAAGAGTGCTCGAGATAATACCCTGGGTGGGAGAGGTATGATGCGTCACTCGGAGATGATATCTACGTCTCGGTTAAAAAGAGCAAAGCCGGCTTTGCTGTCTCAAGGTGGTAATGGACGGCATTAAGGTTGGAGTGTAATCCCCTGATATTGCAAAAGTCCACGTTTAATATCGAGGGGGGTGCCTTTGTGTGTTTGCTCTTGCCCCGAGCAGATTGGAGCGCAGTTTTGCCTTCCCCAGAATACGAGGGGCAGCCTGGATGTCCACGTTCAGTTCCAGGGGTTCCTGAGCATGGACGTCCAGAGAAGGATTCTCCAACGCAGTTGGTACCCTCCTGGGGTAACAAATTGTTTTTCAACTGCGGCATTTCTAGGGGGGTAGGGGATTGGGCCTCCGGTAAACTCACTCACTCGGCGAAACTCAGCGCAAGCGCTGTTTCACGACGGTTTTCTGTGAGGCCGTGGTATTTCTCCGGTCGAGCCGGCCCATTCATGCCGAAGCATGTCTCTCCCACGGACAATGTAACTATATAATGTAGTTAGTTGTAACATTATTATTGTTGTTATAATTTCTCTGCTTGATTAAGAGGGTAAAATCATTTTGTGTAAGCCAAACATTGATACCTAGATAACTAAGTACCTAATCTAAAACATTATTATATCTTTTAAAAATGGGCCTCCTTTGTAAAAGTATTTCTGGCAAACTTCGAGGCGAAATTATGCAAAATCCAGGGAGAATTCTGCATAATTTCTTTTCGCTTTAGATATCTTTAAATAAACGCGAGTGTGAAATTTAATTCCCAGCTCTTCAATTGCCTTGTATGTTGCTTTTATTAATCAACTAGCGACCCGCCCCGGCGTCGCGCGGGTATAAAATATATTATAGCCACTGAAAAAATGATTAAAATCCATAGCCCATGATCGTTCACGTGGTCTACGTCTTATCATTATGTGCCAAATAACATAAAAACTGCTCCAGTAGTTCGCGAGATAAGCCCTTTCAAATAATTTCCCCCGTTTTTTTCACATTCTCCTATTAGTCCTAGCGTGATAAAATATAGCCTATAGCCTTCCTCAATAAATGGGCTATCTAACACTGAAAGAATTTCGGACCAGTAGTTCCTGAGATTAGCGCATTCAAGTTAGCCCTTTCAAATAATTTTCCCCGTTTTTTACATTTTCCTCTATTTCTTCGCTCCTATTAGTCTTAGCGTGATAAAATATAGCCTATAGCCTTCCTCGATAAATGGGCTATCTAACACTGAAAGAATCATCAAATTCTGTTGCGTAGTTTTAAAGATTAAAGGGAACAAAGGGACATGAGGGAAAAAAATGCGACTTTGTTTTGTAGTACCTACACGTTCGTTCGGCGATTGAAACAGAGAATACAACGCGCTCTGATAAGAAGACTTTGTTTTATAATAATTAGTATAGATGCTTTGACTTTTACTTAGTAGGTATAATTTTTATTATTCTACTAGACGTTCCGCGCGGCTTCGCCCGCGTAAATTAGATATTTCACAGACAAATTAGTCCACAAAAATAGCCTATGATCCTTCACGTGGTCTACTTCTTATCTGTGCCGAATAACAGAAAAATTGCCCGAGTAGTTCGAGAGATAAGCCCCTTGAAGTAATTTCCCCCGTTTTTTTTTTACATTTTCCTCTATTTCTTTGCTCCTATTAGTCTTAGCGTGATAAATATCGCTTATAGCCTTCTTCGATAAATGGGCTATCTAACACTGAAAGAATTTTTCAAATCGAACCAGTAGTTCCTGAGATTAGCACGTTCAAACAAACAAACTCTTCCGCTTTATAATATTAGTATAGATAGTATAGAATATAGATTCTATTCTTACCTGTTGAAATATTTGTGACTGGAGTATTTTCTTGAGGAACGGCTGCATGCTTTTCCTTGTTTTAATGAATGCCTCTTCGCTAAACGTTATCATGTGACCTTTTTCTATTCTGTAATGCAACATATTAACTCACTTAGAAATAAGAATATTTAATCTAGACTCTATAGTTCAGTTTACACCAAATACCAATCCATATTGCCGTCTTTGTCTGTCAAATGGTTTTTTATAACGTATCAGACAAAAACAGCAATATGGATTAACATAGTAAGCATTTGACTGGGTAATTGTAAAAATTTATTAACCAAGAAATCGACTTTTCGTTCGTTTATCCTCTAAAGGCCTCCCTACGAGATCGTAATTTTTTCGTTTGTCGGCTTCTTGATTTTGTAAGGACATGTGTCTATGGAATGTAAACATCTCCCTTTATCAAAATCGTTTCAGTCGTTCAAGCGTGAAGCCTCTGTTGTCAGACAGACAGACAGGTTTCCGCTTGTTACTATGTGTACAGTACTCCCAAATTAATAATGTCGTAATCACGAAAACACCCGAATCTATGAAACGTAAGAGCCCCAAATATTGCTTTTGCATTTTGCACCTTGTGCGAAAGAAATAGGAGAGACTTTCATATTAATTCTCTGTTTTTTACGCATGCGCTACAGAACCTTTTATTGCGCATGTCCAAATAATATCATGCCTACCAACGCCAACTGTTTAAGCAACTTGTTGGTACAAGTTGCTTAAACAGTTGGCGTTTTGGCAATAAAAGGTTTTCTTCCGACGCTCGGGAAAAACGATGGTTGCCGAACAATGACGAAAATTTATATGCGCATTATCACCTTTGGGAGCACTGTACGTGTATTAACACGCCTTTATAAACTGGGGCTGTATGTATGTAACGGAATTTTTGAGTACGATTTTCACCTATCTCCACTAGTCTAATTAATTCGAAACTTTGCATAAGAACCAATGGCAATGCAACAATTTTGTTAATATTTAAAAAAAACGTGTTTTATTCGTTTTTTTAAACTAGGGTAAATGACTAGTGATTGTACAGTATCAGTCATGGGACAAAGCACAAAAACACAATATTTATTATGGTTGCTTTAAACTACGTGTTTTTAAAGTAATATAACGCCTGATTTTAAAGAAAAACAGGTAGCTTTTAAAGCAACCTTAATAAATAGTGTTTTTGTGATCTGTCCAATAACTAATACTGTCCAATCACTAGTCATTTCACCCTATTATTATTATTTTAATGTGTACTCACTTGATAGCATCTCTATAACCTCCTATAAGAGTAACAAGTGCGCGCAGAAACGCCCGCGACACGGCATCACCTAACGCGTTCTTGTCACTCAGAGCCTTCTGTAAATTAGCTACCTGTTGACAATAAAAGTTGTAATTATAACCCGAACACGTGAATTATTTTATAGCTGGGCAACAGGATCATTATGGCAGCAGTAGAAAGAATAACACTAGCAGATTTTACGCACAGGCCTCAGAGACGTTTCTTTGCCAATCTGTTGCGTTACCTATTCTACCAAAGAAAAAAGTCCTTATTTGGTGGCCAGTGACAGATATTAAAGCATTTAATATTTACCGCAAAGTTATTGCTCCAAATCACGCAGAAGCCGTAAACTTTTACATGATGAAAGCTATCCTAGGACCAAGAGGAAAATGAAATCCGGGTACCAATGCCAGGATACAATATTCATAGTATTTACAATAATATTATTCATTAATTCATTCATATATCCTTATATCCTATAAATGCTAATGTGTATTTTTATCTGTAACCTCGTCACGTTTCTGCTAAATCAATTTTTAGTAGAATAATACTTTGGGATTAGGAAAACAGGGACTCAAAGTATGACCATTCGCCATCATACCAAAAACTGGGACAGTAAACACGCATTCATAATATTAGTATGGATAATAATTAATATCTACACTCTACAGGGTGTAACAAAACTAAGTGATAATACTTAAGGGTGTTAACCAATCTTTTTTTCACTTTTGTATGGGCAAGCGCTCCAGTGTCGCGAGTTACCCCATACAAGTGAAAAAAATGGTCTTTCAGCGCTGCTACTTTCACAGTCAACTCTCTACAAAGAACATGTATACACCCTTTAGTATTATCACTTTGTTTTGTTACACCTTGTATATTGTACACTCGAAAAACATAACCCATCCATCGCCAACATGCAAAACACTTACCATATCAGGTGGTAATGTGTCGAGATCGTTGAACGGCGATCGCAGTTCGTTCGCGTCCACATCCACTATAACCACCTCACCCACTTCCGACAGACGGACAGACTGAAATATTATATAATAATCACAGTTAAAAACCAACAAGAGGAGGAGAGTCTTATAAAATATTACGTTGCATTACAAGAGAGAGAAACTTCTATCGCCTACTTTTGTAAACTTGTTTCGCTACTTAGTGAGGAGTAGAGAATTTTTAAAATTTTGTTAATAAAGCTTTAATACAATATAAGGCGACGTTACCCTTTTACTTTTTACTCTAAATATTTACAATTTCCACAGCGAATAACTATACAAGATACGATTGTCCTTGTCGTACACATTTGAAGGGTCATATTATGACAAAGACAACGGACATTGAATAGTTATAACATACTGTGTGCATGCGTGTTTCTTCTTGAAAAAGGAATTGAATGAAAAGGAACCCTTTGTTATAAATAATGTATAGCAGTTTTATCAATTGGTAGTAGATGCACCGTGTATTGATAGTCACAATGCGATCTTGGCGTCCAATTTATCAATTGAAATTATTGCAATTTTCGCATCAAGGGTATAGACCAGAATTACTATTCAAGCCTGACCTTTGTGCGGACAACATAAGGTTTATTTTCGTATAAACTCTGAGAAAAACTCTAAACGAATTGTTATTTGTTTGCAAGGATGAACTCGACGCAAACTATAGCTTCTTATCTGTATCTATTTTCATTGGCTGATACCGAATACATGGTACGGTAGAATTCGAAAACGTGTTATCTAAATATATATATATATATATATATATATATATATATATATATATATATATATATATATATATATATATATATATATATATATAACTCAAAGGTGACTGACTGACATAGTGATCTATCAATGCACAAACCAAACCACTGGACGGTTCGGGCTGATATTTGGCATGCAGGTAGGTTTTGATCAATTCTACCCCCAAGGGGTTAAAATAGAGAATGAAAGTTTGTATGAAACTTTGTAAATTTTAAACCGATCGGGCTGATCATCCCCTAAGAAACGATTTTGATAAATTCCGCCCCTAAGGGGATAAAATAGGGGTAAAAGATTGTATATAATAATTATTCTTAACGGGAGCGAAACCGCGGCCAAAAGTTAACGTAAGTTCTTCTTCTTCTTTGGTGTAAGCCTCCCCGTTTAGGAGTTGCCAGCGTCAGAGTTGAGGCGAAAAATATGTAAAGTTATAACATATTAAATAATATAGTAAGTTATACTGTACTTGGCGAAACATGGCGGTAGCGGCCATTGACTCCCTGTCAAAAACTTGTCATTGTCATACAAAGCCGCGATTGACAACAACTGACAATGAATTGTCAATCGCGGTTTATTATATAGAAAATGACAAGGAGTTTTTTGACAGGGAGTCAATAACCGCTACCGCCATGTTTCGCCGAGTACAGTATAACAATAAGTCGCCCTTTTGCGCGACTTCAATACAATTTTAGGAGTAATACTAAAAGTAGGTAGGTACTATCAGAGAAGTAGATTCCTATGCAGATCGGGGACCTACGTAGTTTGGTTGCGTTACGTCAAACCCAGCCGACAGATCACAATTAACATTGAATTGACATATTCGACCAAATAACGTTGGTCTATCTGCTATCAACTGCATAGGAATCAATTTCCTCGATGGTACTTCTAAAGAGATTCATTCGCACACATATTAATTTTACAGTTTAGTATTTTACAGTGTGACGTGAAATTAAATAGACTAAGGGTCTGTTCCACCACTTCCTGATAAGTATCGGATAGGATATCCAAATCTTATCTGACAGATGAAGTTTTGAGCATCTGTCAGATAAGTTGTGGATAGCCTATCCGACACTTATCAGGAAGTGGTGAAATAGTCCCTAAACGAAACTTTTTCATTGCCAGTGGGCAACCAATAGCTGCGTTATTGGTGGTTTGCGTTATTGCTTCCCAAAAAACATTACTCGAAACGCAGCTCCGTTTGAAACAAACAATACCGTCATTTTGATTGCTTTCCTTCCACGGCATCATGAAAACATTTTGTAGCTCTAAAGCTCGCTTTACATATTGGGCCAAATCTTTAAGCCAGCTCATTGCGCCGACGTGTAGAGGCCTACTTGAGCATAGGTTGGGAGCGACAATACTCTACACGTTGGTCCAATGCGTTGGCCCAATGTGTACAGCGGGCATAAAGTCTAATCCAGCTATACTCAACCTGCTGGGACTTTATTAGTAGCCCGCGTGAAGTTGTAAAATTAACGCCTACCGACAAAATATTGCAGTCGTCGTGAAGTCGTGATAATTTTTTCACTTTGACATCGCTAATTTTGAACAACGTTATTTTTTTAACCCCTCAAAAATTTAGGTTGCGGTCCACGACACTAAGACCAAAACCTGTTAGTGTCCCATATAAAAAAAGGCTAAGTACCACTGGTCTAAACCAAAACAAACAATAACACTTACCGACATAACACTCCTCGGCACTCCAATGAGAAACGGCATGGGTGCTAGCAGGTAATCAATCAGATGTTTCGGTAGTATGGGTATGAAGATGTGTTGCCAGGACATGGGGAATAACGTCGCATTAGCGGCCTGCACACACGCGGACAACCTAGATGGTTTGGACGCGACTATGGCTATCCGTCGCTCGTGTAGAAGGGCCGCCCAGAGCCCGGCCATACAGTGAGCGTCCAACGCGCTGAAGTATTCCGTTAGGTTGCACTGGAAATAAATAGTATTCTCAGTTTTAATTTAAATGAAAAACTCAGATCAAAGTGATTTGACCCATCAACTCTTAACGGCACCCGGGTGCCACATAATAATTGAAAATCTATTGTGTCTGGAATTCACACGATCGAGGTATTAAAGTTGCATTTCTTTATTGCGCGCGGTTAATACGGATAGGTAACATTTACATCTAATTTAGGTGTAGGAGATGAAATGATAAAAATTTAAAAACTATAATCCAATACTGAAAATTATGAGTACACGCCAAGTTTCTCGGGCTAGGAAAATGGGATTGATAACAATGTGTAAAGGAGAAACAGTGAAAAAACACACACATACATACATAAACGATATCAATATGAACGGGTAGGGATAGACCACAGTATTATTATGATATACTGATGTCCAAGTTCTATCCCTACACGTTCGTTTTGATATATATAATATAGATTTCAATCTTGTTCGTACAAGATACCTAGTGAGTTATGACTACGGAATCCTGAAAACAAAAATATATTATCCTCATTACCTTGATGAGTGGCAGTCTTCCACCGTGCGTTTTTCGCGTAACTTTTGCCGCGCACTGTAAAACTGTCATCACTAGTATTTCCCAACCAAGTAAGGACCATTACGACATGCAAACCTTTAAGAAGAGAGTATATTCCCTCTTAAAAGGCCGGCAACGCATTTGCAGCTCTTCTGATGTTGCGACTGTCCATGGGCGACGGTAGGTGACCCGTTTGCTCGTTTGCCCCTTACTTAAAAAAAACTTTCACTTGAAACTTACATTATCAGGTATCCTAGGCAGCTTGTTATCTGGGCACTCCGCTGAGAATATAATGCCATCATTGTCGCATGCCACTTTGAACGTGCTTCCTGGGCTCGGCCGTCTACATCTAGATACTTCTAGAAACGAGTTGAGTTTGTGCCTGTCTGGACCGTTCACTAAGTTCGCTATACAGTTTAGTAACCTGAAATTTGTTTATTTCATAAGGCACAAAAAAAGTTTGTGAGTGTATTTGTTTGTTACTTCTTCACGAAACGGCTTAAGAGATTTCGACATTAACAAGGAGTCAGTTGACATCCAGGATTAACACATAGGCTACATTTTTAACCGACTGCCAAAATGGAGAAGGTAGGATGTCAGTTTTATTTTGTTTTAGGCTTACTCCGCCGTTAGCGAACCGATTTTCAAATTTTTTCTTTTGGTGTATAGGGCATATTCTCCATTTGATACCATGTTCAGAAAAGTGGTGATCTGATGAAGGGATCCGTGAGTTATCGAGGAAACTCCTCAAAATGTATATATAGTACATTATTATTCTAAGTATAAGCTACCAAAGTATGTCATGGTTTGGAAAGTACTGAGAGAACTTCTGACTCCTTATAGATATGAGTTTGGAGGTTTCAGCGTTGTTTCAAAAACGAAAAGTATATGCTACGTAATGTAAATGTTACGCTCAAAGACCGAAATCGCTCAGTGAGTGAAAAAATAGCTCACAATGCGTTGTGGTCACAGTGAAACAGCCACGCAAAAATCTAATGCAAACGGCCACGACGCGTTCTGGCAATCACAAAAAGGCCATAACGCGAAATTCGTGTCGTGGCTGATATGCTATTCATTTTTCTTGATTTGTTCTTAATTGATTAATCATCCATAGGTATGGAAGATTATATTTGAATTACCTCGCGTACTACAAAATATTTTTTCTTTTACTAAATCACTGCATCCATACTAATATTATAAATGCGAAAGTGTGTCTGTCTGTCTGTCTGTTACCTCTTCACGCCCAAACCGCTGAACCGATTTTGCTGAAATTTGGTATGGAGATACTTTGAGACCCGAGAAAGGACATAGGATACTTTTTATCCCGGAAAAATGTACGGTTCCCGCGCGATAAACCAATTTTGGCGCAACGGAGTTGCGGGCGTCATCTAGTTATTTATAAAATATCCATAGTTCCATACTATCCGTACTAATATTATCTGTCTGTCTGTCTGTCTGGCGCAACGTGTTGTTGTTTGTTGTTGTTTTTTTTAATATATGTATGTATAAGTAAAGTAATCTGATCTCAATAAATAATAAAAACATTTTTATTTTAATTATAATTTAAATATAATACTACTAGTTGATGTCCGCTACTACGTTGCACCAGACAGACATTAATAATAATTATTAGTACAGATAAACACACCGGCAAAATTAGAGGAACATAACAAATTTTTCAATTTTTTGAAAATTGTTCACTGTTTTTTATATATTTATTTATTTATTTACTAATTGATTATTAAAAAATTAATTTTATATAAATTTAGGGCATAAAAACGTGTAAAATAGAAAAAAATCGGCAAAAATCAAAAATTAAGAAAATCTTTGAAACAGTAGTAACTTTTTAAGTTAAATTCTCCATTTTCATTAAAGAAATGCCATGTTAAAAGCATGTAATGCCTTCTATGGAGCTCAAGAGGGCCTGGATACGCCATTCCATGCTTGCATTTTGATTGTCAATCATTTCCTGTGAGATATTCTCCTACTCCTCCAGTAGCTCCAACTTGAGCTACTGGACACTTTTTGGACCGGAGTTTTAACTCGTACCGTTCACCCATTGATGTGCCACACGTCTTCAATCGGATCCACATCCGCAGACCGCGCTGGCCTCTCCACCAGGGCTACGCCAGCATAGTTTTGGTAATAATGCCCGATTTTTTTACTCTATGGACGCGCATAAAATTGAAGTTACTACCTAAAACTGTGTAAAAGGCTCAAAATTCAGTTCCAGGATGGCTGTGCTATAGCCCTGTACTGTCTAAGTACCATCATCAACAATCATCTGCAGCTATGTGCGGGCTCCAAATCATATGCCACCCCAAACCATTACGAAGCCTGCATCATAGGACACTTTTTCCGTTAAGTTTGAAGGCCTATAGCGTGCTTTACGATTTATCGACATTCTTTATCGCTTGTCAACAAAATTTACACAGAATTTGCTCCCATCACTGTACAGCACTCGATTTCACTCACTGTAGTTCCACGACTTGTCGAATTTTGATGTTCACGCGCAAATCTTAGCCTGGCTCTTTGGTGTCCTGTCTCAAGTTTTGGTGCGCTTGCTGGCACCTTTGAGTTTAATTTAACTTCTTTGAGTCTTCTTCTTACTGTACAATCACTTACACGTACATCTTGGACCTGTTCCGATAGGTTTCGTGTTTGTATAGCAATTTGAGGTCGATTTCTTAAGGTTTGTACCCTTACAAAACGGTCATCCTGAACCATTGTCACCCGATATCTGCCTTGTTCTCGTCTCCGAACGTAAGATCCAGTCTCTCTGTAGCGTTGAAAATTACAATGGACCATGGAAGCCGACACACCTACGGCCTGACTGACCGAATGGTAGGTGTGACCTTTCTCTATCGTGGTTACAGCTGTAGCTGACGTAGATGCTGGGAAATCACTAATTTTGTATCTAAGCAATGTGTTCTTCTAAAAACCAAACAATCAAATGAGCTGAGCATACCTTGCACCCCGATAAAAACGCCATTCTTATCAGGAACACTTACAACGTCAATCATCATAAAACACTTATTAGGGCATAATTGCAATAAAAACCTGTCAACTTGCCAGTTTTCTTCAATATTTTATTTTTTAAATGAGACTAGAAACTATAAAAAAATATTTTCATTAGAATTTTCATTTCACTGTGACCACAACGCGTTGTGAGCCATTTTTTCGCTCACTGAGCGATTTCGGTCTTTGAGCGTAACATCACATTCATCATCACCGTGTATTACACCATTCATCATCACAGTATGATCTTATTATTATTGGTACTTTTCATAGACTATTATTAATTATTATATTTCACTTAGAAACCGCGGGTAACACCGCGGAGCACAGCTAGTTATTTATAAATGCTTAATTATACCCATAGATCCATAAAGTAGTACAACACAAAGTATTAAAGTAGTAAAATATTTGTCATAATAATATAACACTTACAGATCATAAAAAATTGAATATTAAATAATATAACAATTAAAACCATTAACAAAACTTTATCACATTTGCCAATCTTAAGTACAAATAAACATATGAGACATCCCACCTTCTCTTTCAAATTTGCAAGTAAAACAAAAACAAATACTTCGCTAATGCCTAATATTATGTATTATGTTCTAGAAATATCTGCAATCTGCATTACATTCTAAATAATAGATACGACCTTTTCCATCAATCTCTTGCATAAAGAGTGTTCCTAGTAACACATTAAATCAATAAAAGCACCATGCCCCCCAGTTAATAGACGCTTGTTTGAGGCAATTTCGCAATCTATAGCATGTTGTTTGCTTATGTAACAGTAATAAACATCGCCCGCAACATAGCTGCAATTCATTTATTGCAGAAACCGTACATTTTTGGGGAATAGAAAATATCCTATGTCCTTTCCCGGGACTCAAAGTAACACCAAACCTAATTTCCACAAAATATAGTTTTACACACAATTCCATCAAAAGAGAGTATAATATTATTATGTACAGACCAAACTCAAATGTGTGCCGGAAGATCTTCCGGCACACATTTATCATAATAATATGTATTATGTTTTAAGCATCAATTAAGAAATTATTATTTTTAAAACTCAAACCTCTCTAAAAATGAAAATGAAATAGATAATAAATTTTGAACAAAACTTTTTATTTTTTGGACACATTCACTTGAAATTTCGTATAAATTTCAATCAAACAATGATCAATATATAATATGCTTTATAATATTGTCCCTGATTATATCTTCCAGGCACAATATTAAAAACATACCATAGCATAGCAGGAAATATGTGAAAGATTGACGCACAGCCTTGCTTAGGGCTAGAAATTAACAATTTCGGACACATGTTTATTACAGGCATTCAAAATATTTGAAATTCAACCTATTAGAGGAAAATATAAATGAACACATTTATATTAACATGGTAATAATTTAAAAAATTCTATTTGAAATTTTTCAACTTACTTGTAAAAGAGATCATGCCATGGTAGGTGAGACAAAATAACCAGCGCCTTATTAGCTTTGGGATCATAGCGGCAGAAACAAAATGTGTATTTAGAATCCACCGATGTTAAAACAAATGAGTATTGCTGGACATAAGCACTGAAAAAAACATGTATTGTTACACAAAAAAGTTACAATAAACTACATTCCTTTAGTCTTAAATAATTTATTAATTTATTTAACCCTTAATTTGGTCTTAAATTCCTTAACTTTATTTATGGAAGAGAAGTGGAACACAATATCAACGATATAATTGTGTTCCACTTTTACTACTTTTACTGTTTACACTCTTTAATTATTATAAATTCATACAACTCTTTCAGCAATCAGTTTATCTATGAACAATTATGATGGAAACATTATAGTATAAAAAACAATGGTTAACAAGAAATATTGCAACACAGTTTTCCTAAAGTGAATTTTATTAATTCACTAAGTAAAATTTAACTGAGCAAAAGTGGCAAAACTTTCAAATAAGCTATTCCAAAAATTATAACTTACCTATCTAAAGGACAAGGAAATGTGAACTTTGGCAAGTTCTTTAACTCTTCTTCATTTTTATAATTTTCAGGATACTTCTTCAGTATGTGCGGCTCATTCATATGATCACCCGGTGACACCTCACAATACAGCTCAAACAAATTACCAGGTTCTCTGAAAAGTATTTTTTTAAGATGTTACATTCAAAGCTTTATTCAATTAATCAAATTTAAAAGAGACATGACATAAAGCAAGTCACATTATAGTAAATATTACAGCATACAGCATTTTTAGATCACTTTAATGCACTGTTAACTCTTCTAATGCCAGCCCGGGAGTACAAGGACTAACGACAAAATGACTTAAGCCGACCGAACACAGCATCATTTATAGTCTGTATTAAACTAACAACAAAACGAGTCGGGCGCCTACTGGACATAATATCTTGTCAGTGAACAAGAACAAGAGAATACAAGCATCGAGTTTCATTAAAAGCTTTTATCAATAACTTCATTATCAGGAGCCGCCCACAACTAAATTGACAGTTATCCGAGTCCCCATTGTGAACAACACAAATCACGACAGGATATCTGTTACAGGGTGATAAACAAGGTTGCTAAAAATAATTTTTAAAGACAATGCATGTTTATGTAAGTGCAACATGGAGAAATTAACTTGGCACATGCTTCTATAGAATTTACTTAGAATGAGGTACATAGTTATTTTAGCATGTATCTACACAATATGTAAGTATATGTGTTAAGGCGACGCCTTGATAATTTGGCTGTAGCGATGCCGATTTTTCTCAGCAATGACTAAAGCTAAGAAACTAAAGTTCATTGTCAGTATTCATCATGTCTTTGTCTTTGGATTGCCCATAGCATAACACGATTGGACAACTTTTATAACACAGAATTATCAATCGAAAAGACCTCTGTAAAAAAAGGGATTCCTATTTTTCCAACAGAGGAGAGTGATTTAAGGTTCCAAAATTTGTACATAAATTGGTTGAAGCATACACTTTAATATGTGCATAGCTTATATGAAATGTATTTATGGTTTTTAAATTACGCGACAAAAACCATTTTGTCGCTTACGCCCTTTCCATTTTTTGCTGTTCCATTGCTTGTTTTCTATGAGAGGCCGGCCCGGCCGCTCATAGAAAACAAGCAATCTAAAACATATCAAACACGGTTTCTTACTTTAACGCGGCGTCACCTTAAGTTTAAAAATTGGCACAGCTTCAGAGAGGTGACGCGTTGTTCATTTACGTGTCTTAATGATCGAGGCGCAATGATAGTAAAGAAATCAAAGTTATTAAAGAGATACGAAACAAAATTATGGTACATACCTTAACCTGGAACCCATTTTAAAGTTTTTATGTTCTGTTTACATTTTGTGTACTTATAGAATGGTTATGAAAACGCATTTCTTTCGACCTAGAAATTTTTATAACATAAATGCAGTTGACTCAGGTAACATTTTTCTGAGTTTGATGTTTCGAGTGACTTTAGCTCATGCTTTCAAAAAATTTAGCTAGACGCTGTCCTAAGTCGATTTTACTTAAGGCTTCAATGATATTAAAGCTAAATTTCACTTCAACATTTCTATTTGTGCAGCACAATCTGCAAAATCTCTGCTAAAATCTCCATCAAACGTAGACTGACTTCTACTTCTTCTTTAAAAATGGCTACTTGTAACCAGGGTTGCCAAATGCCAATGCAGACTTTTTCAATTAAAAATCGGCAGATTTTTGTACAAATTCACGGTGCGCTTTTACGAGGGCAATGCTAGGCGGCGGCCACTCGAATGGACCGATCTGGAGCAATATAATTTCAATAGAGGCAATTATTAAGACGGCGACAATGACGCCGGGTCATATTGAACCGAGGCGTGTGTACTTCGTCATATTTTGTCCTTACGCCAATTGAATGTGTTCAACCTGGAGATACAACCCCCTTACACCCGCCTAGCTGTTACGGCTAAAGCTACGCCTCGTGTGAAGCAAGATACACGCGCGCCAAGTAAAAACGGGTCAATGTGACCCGACGTGTAATATTTTCGTGACTAACTTTTATTAGTATTAAAATATTGTTTAGCCTTATTTTTTACGTTTTGAAGAAGAATGTCATGAACTAACAGTCCAGAAAGGATTTTAGAGTTATTAGAAGAGTTAGACTTTGACGATGACGAGTCTCAGGCTGCTGTGGGCATTGAACTCGAGGACCACGTATCTAGGTCAAAGAGAAAAAAATCCTGGAACTTACAAAAGATATGAAGTTTGTTCATCTAAAAAAGATAAAAAACACTTCATACATTTACAGCATGTCCAATTTTTATATGCTAGGGCATAATTACATATTATTGTGATAACTGATAACTGTACTAGTTCTATAACTTTGAATGAGAAAATAGAAAACTGATTTCTTTTTATTTCCACGTTAGTAAGTTATAACAACCTCTCTGTAAATTCATCAGTAATTTTTTTCCTTCATAAGTAAGAAAATTTTGCAAAAATATAAAATTAACATAAACGTTAAGTTTTCAAGGTTGATTTTGCATCTGCCGTGAAGAAAGCCAATAACAAACATACTATTTATTTTATAACACAGGGTTTTCTTTTATTTTATGCTTAAATAAGTCCCATTTTTAAGTAAATAATAAACTAAATTGTAGTAGCTTACTTAGTTTCATTAAAAATGTATCTACAAAGTTCGGGTCAAAATGACCCGACGTCATAGTCCATGTAATTATTTTCACGTCATTGACACCGGGTTAATTATTCGTTTGCTTCGATTGTTTCTTATTGCTCCAGAGATTTCATATCACTCAATGTTGCAGATAGGAATAATAATTGACGAATATCCAATGGGCTTCCATATTATGTTCCCCTACAACTGCTCTCTCTTTCTATCGTGTAACTCGTACCTTTTCTGTCGAAATCAAGATTGTCACCTTTTAGAAAATAAAATAATCTCCTTTTTATTACTATATAGCTACTATAGTCGGGGCATTTTAATAGGCCACATTTGACAGTTCATCAAAGTTGCACAACGTAGCCTTGTAGCGACGTGCATAAAAGATAAATATTTTCGTTTTGTTATAACTGCACAATTGATTAACTTTTTTCAATTACGATTACATATTTATTGTAAGCATGACCGACACGAATTATTTAACGATTTGCTTTTACTGATAAACAATTCTAAACGTAATAAATAAATTCTGATCTTAATAATTGCACGTCGTTACAATGTTAAGTCAGCTGACCTTTTCTCTTTTTAAATTCTAGGGATGTTACTCTAAAAATCGAAAGCGAATAAATAATCCTCATAAATTAATAACCACGTTGTGAAAAGTAACACATATTTATGTGAAATGAAACACTAAATTTAACAATTTTTGTAATTCAAGCTAATAAATGTATTTTTTTGTAAATTATGTACTTGTATTATTTTGCTCCTTGAATTTGCAAAGAAAAAGTAATAAAGGGACAGGAATATGTTTTTGGTTTTACAAATAACGTATAAAATTCAAATATTTAATTTCAAGTCCGTATCGATTTATTCGTTTTGGTTGATGTTTTTACGCAGCTCACCTCACTATGGAGATTAATCTGACAGATGTCAAATATTGCCTATTAAAATGCCCCGACTGTAATAGCAAACTTTTTTATATAAATAATCAAATTTTAGTAATCCAACCTATATATTTTTATAATAGTTTTATATTCGATTATAGTGCAGGAGCCTGGTCAGGAATTTTTTACAACTTAAGCATAGTAACTTGTGTTTATTTCTGTGTAGTATGTGGTTTGTTTGCATGAAATTGGTTTATTTGCTATGTTTGTGTATTTTTTAAATATTTTTTTTTGTATTTTAATGTCTTACATTTCCTTATTGAAATTTTTCTTTGACCTTTTTTTAATTGTTCATATTTAACAGATTAATAACGATTCTGTCTCAACGGTTAAGAGCCCGGGTTACCCTCGAAATTCTCATACATACGTAATACCAAAATCATTTTCTCATACGAAAATATTTAACATGTTTGAGTTATTTTTCAGCTTAAAATAGTAATTACCTAGGTTCCTGAACAAAAATTAACTTCAAAATATTTAAACACTAAAAAAAATTTTTGTGTAAAAATTTTTTTTACTAAATTTACTACTAAATATTCAAACACTAAAAAATAGAATAAAACACTAAAAAATATATAAATAAATATTAAATTTACTACAAAATTTTTCAACTCTAAAAATATTTTTTAGTATTTAAATATTTTGTAGTAAATTTACTATTTATTTATATATCTTTCAGTGTTTTACTCTATTTTTTAGTGTTTAATTTTTTAGTAGTAAATTTAGTGAAAAAAAATTTATACACAAATTTTTTTTTATTGTTTAAATATTTTGAAGTTAATTTTTGTTCAGGAACCTAGGTAATTACTATTTTAAGCTGAAAAATAACTCAAACATGTTAAATATTTTCGTATGACAAAATGATTTTGGTATTACGTATGTATGAGAATTTCGAGGGTAGCCCGGCCCCTTAAATCAATAATTCAATACGATATATGCGACGAAAAAATCTTGCGCGTGGGTCACCGCTCGCTTGTGAGTCCTTAGTGATTCGCCCCCAAGAGGGGTGCTTACAGTTCGATACCTACACGCGCGAGTGGGACAGGCCTGGTACAGCTAAGTTACAATAATTACGGCTTTAAGATACTATTGGGTCTACCGCAGTTCTATTCAGCATCAGGCTTGTTTGCAAAGAATCATACTGATGACTTAATCTATGCAATTAGAAATAAAAAATCGGCCAAGTGCGAGTTGAACTAGCGCACGAAGAGTTCCGTACCATTATAGAGCAAAAATAGTAAAAATTGTGATTTTTGTATGGGAGCCCCCTTAATTATTAATTTTATTTAAATTTTATTATTAAATTTTAAAGTACAGTGATACAGATGAGTATTTTGTGAACATTTCAGGTACCAATCTGTTGTCATTTAAATACTATAATATTATAAAGCGGAAGAGTTTGTTTGTTTGTTTGAACGCGCTAATCTTAGGAACTTACTGGTCCGATTTGAAAAATTATTCCAGGGTTAGATAACTCATTTATCGAGGAAGGCTTTAGGTTATATTTTATCACGCTAAGACCTATCACGGGTATAGAGGAAAATGTGAAAAAAAACGGGGAATTTTTTTTGAAACGGCTTTAAATTTCCCGAACTACTGGAGTAATTTTTAAGTTATTTTGCACAGATATAGAGAGGACCACATGAAGAGACATAGGCTATTTTTTGCGGAAAAATGTACGGTTTCCATGAAATACGTAGCTTACGCAGGCGAAACCGCGCGGAACATCTAGTCATTAATACCGAGCAAAAAATAATTGAAAAATCACGTTATATGGGAGCCCCCCTTAAATATTTTTTTTTTTTTAGTATTTGTTGTTATAGCGGCAACAGAAATGAATTAAATATAATCGGTGAAAATTTCAACTCTCTAGCTACCTATAATTACCGTTCTTGAGGTACAGCCTGGAGACATATAGACAGACAGACAGATAGACCGACAGACAGACGGACAGACATCGAAGTCTTAGTAATTATAGGGTTCCGTTTTTACCGTTTGGGTATGGAACCCTTGACCTAAGAGCGCTTACAGACGAACAGCACATGTCGGCGGCACACGTCGGCGGCAGTTGACGGCAGACGACGCGCCGCCCAGAAGATTTTTTATCCAATTACAATTTCTTCAAATGTTTATACCGATTCATATGTTCAACGATGGAAAAACTGTAAAAATTATTGTAAATAGTGTTTTTTTTTAATGTGTTTTGTAAATAGTGCTCAGTAAGAAGAAAGAAGAAGGACATTAATTTTTTTTTAATTTAATTTGACCGTTGACGTTTATTAATGTATTTTTTCTGGAGCAAAGGACTTGTTTCCAGCTCCCAATAAATTAAAAAAAAAAGGAGAATATAACGTTACGTTTTACGTTTTACTGCCAGAGACAAATATATACTAGTAATCTGTGGCCAGGAGTTTAGGAACATACCACCGTTTTCCACCGATCCTAGTATTTTGTTTATTATTTTGTTATGGACTTGAACGGTGATCAAAGTGCAATTAGATAAGCGTTAGTGTTGCGTAAAGAAGCAAGGAATTGTAATTTTCCATAATGTCGGGCTTCGGCAAGTTTGGTCCGCTTGTGGGAGCGATTGACGAAGGAACATCCAGTGCAAGGTTTATTATATTCAAGGCAAATTCTTGTGATGTGGTCGCCACACACCAGAAAGAGTTGGAGCAGATATTCCCTCAGGAAGGATGGGTGGAACAGGACCCCATGGCTATATTAGAAGTGGTGGTTACCTGTGTAAACAAGGCTGTGGAGAAATTGATAGCTTTAGGAGGAAGTCCCAAGGTAATTCTAATAAATTATTATATGAGATAATATACTTATACCACTATCTTGTCATGTCCATGTGTTTTTATGTTTCATTATGTTGTATATTGGCCTAATTTTTGACTCAGGTTTCCTGATAAAAAAAAAAAAAAAACTAAAGTGGGGCTGATGCACATATTTTAGGTTTATGGCCTGGGCCTTTGTGCTTGCCTCTCATATAATTTTGCACATGTGTAAGTCCAAATTATTTATAAAATTTCTAGCTGTTGCCAGCGACTTCGTCCGCGTGGACTTTAGTTTATAGTTGTTCCTGTACATCGATTGAATAGTTTACGCGCAAATCATATAAGTATATTGTGTGGGAACCGCACATTTTTCCGGGGCAAAAAGCATTCCTTGTCCCGAGATTCAAATTAGTATCTCCATGACAAACATCAAAATAGATTAAATAGCTTTGACGAAGATCCATACATTTTCCGGGATAAAAAGTATCCCTTGTCCTTCCCGAGACTCAAAGTATCTCCATAATTAATTCCATCAAAATAGATTTAATAGTTTAGGCAGAAATCATAAATGTTTATTGTGCGGGAAGTGGGAACCGTACATTTTCTGGAACAAAAAGTATCCCTTGTCCTTTCCCGAGACTCAAAGTATCTCCATAATAAATTCCATCAAAATAGATTTAATAGTTTAGGCAGAAATCATAAATGTTTATTGTGCAGGAGGTGGGAACCGTACATTTTCTGGAACAAAAAGTATCCCTTGTCCTTTCCGACACCTAAAATATTTCCATACCAAATTTCATCAAAATAGATTGAATAATTTAGGCAAAAATCATAAATGAGTATTGTCACAAATGCTATGTCCCGCAATTTTTAAATCTGTAATATCTTCGTAAATATTCATTTATATCATACTAGCTGTTGCCCGCGACTTCGTCCGCGTGGCCTTCAGTTTATAGCATGCGGTGTCAACAAAATTGGTGTCAAATTTAAAAGCTTTTTAAAATCCTGGTACCCCTTAAATCAAAATACCCAAAAACAGCTGTGCAGTGTGCACATACTTAATATTTCATTTTTTAAAATTTAACTTTATTTATATCAAATTTAAAGCTTATTTAGCCCCCCCATTACACAACTTTAGCTTTACCCATAAACAATTTATATTTTAACATTCGTAGGTAGGCAGGTAGGCTTAAGATTACGTCACTGGATAGATAAAGTTAAAAGTACTGAGTAGTGAGTAATTTAATAACGTGTATAACAATCGAAAGAATCGAAAAACCCGATTTAACATGGTACCACGTCTTATAGGAAGACTTATGAGCAAGCGATAGCGCGATGTAGGTGACTCATAGCGACATCTGTTACGAATTTTTGGAACTAACTTATTTTTAACAAATTTACGCATTTTCACACCCTTACAACCCCTTTTTCCAGTAAAAAAGTAGCCTATGTCCTTTCTCAGGCTTTAGACTATCTGTGTACAAAATTTCATTACAATCGGTTCAGTAGTTTTGGCGTGAAAGCGAGACAGACAGACATACAGACAGAGATACTTTCGCATTTATAATATTAGTATAGATATGCTGTAAAGGGCCATATATAGATCTACATTAAGTCAACAATGTATTTAAGGTATTTAATTGGATAAGGATTAATGCTGTATTTATTAAAATTGCTTCGAAAATTAGACATTATTTGTCGTAAACAGTACACGACAAAAAAATGTTATTGTGGGATATCAATAAGAGATAGACATATACCATCGCGGAGTTTTCTGTAGACTTTTTCAATGTGTACAAAACTTGGTACATCATTTTTGTAAATCTCGTAGGGTTCAACCTGCATTTGCAATGTAAGCGGAAAAAAAATGTAATTATTTACGACAACACATTAGAAACTCCAACAATAACAGCATTTCTCCACTATTTAATTAATGTTATTATACTTATAAACCTCCCTTTTGAATCACTCTATCTATTAAAGAAAACCGCATCTAATTCCGTTGCGTAGTTTTAAAGAGGGTGCTGTGGGGCACCGGCATTAGAATAGTGCCCCCCTCCAGTACCAGGTGTCATAAGAGGCGACAAAGGTACCAGGTAGAGAAGGAAAACTTGACACAAACCCGGAATGGTATCTCCGTAAGGCGAAAGCCAGATCCTGCAACCAAACCAGCTCCACACGTAGCGACTCATCGTTCCTGTGGAGTAAGCTGGTAAGGTCGATAGGGAGGTGTAGTGGGAAAACCTATACATCCAAAATTTTATGTCCCAGGCATGGTAGGCAGGAGGTGCCGTGCAAAAGTGGAGAAGACACTTCGCCGCTGCTCTTAAGGGCAGCGAAACAAACACGGGAAATAACAGTTACCAGTTATAAATCTGCGCGTATGGGCGTAAGCGCGGGCGATAGGGGTTATTTCCAACATCGTAGGTCCACTGATCAGTCACCGCCCGCTCAAGCTGGGCAGCCCCCGGCCAATAAGGTACTGATCCGCCTCAGCACTGACCTGTTTCCTTTGGGTGTAGGACACACTAGGTAAAACTAGCCAGTTGGTGCTGTAAATTATTTATACACCTGCTCATGGGAAAAAGATTGACTCTTCAAAACGCTTGTCCATGCGTATTTCGTCATGGAACGTTCGAACCATGAGAACGGGCCTTCCGGACACCTATGGAGGCTTAGGTTGTGTGCAACAAGATCTGCGCAAGACGTCTATCATTGATATAGAATTAAGAAGATTGAACATCGCAATCTCAGCTCTGCAGGAGACTAGGTTACCTGATACAGGATCTATTAGAGAAGCTAATTACACCTTCTACTGGATAGGCAAAAATCAAAATGATGTACGTGAGCATAGCGTTGGTTTTGCAGTAAGAAACGACCTTCTGACCTGTATAGAACCACCACAAGGTATTTCTGAGCGCATAATGGTATTGCGCCTATTTACTAACTGCGGCTATGTTACCCTGATCTCCTCATACGCACCAACGCTAGCCTCATCTTCTCACGCAAAAGACGCGTTTTACGACCAGCTTACCCAAGTAACGAGAGGGATACCTGTTGGCGATCACCTTTACATCCTCGGTGACTTTAATGCCCGAGTTAGGCAGGATAACAACGCCTGGCCGGAATGCCTCGGAAAGCATGGTATTGGTAGATTAAATGAAAATGGTCAACGTGTGCTCGAATTCTGTTCTCTACATCATCTCTGTGTAACAAAAACTTATTTCCGGGGTAAGCCTTCACATAAAGTTTCATGGAAACACCCTCGTTCTGGACATTGGCATCAGCTCGACATGATCCTGACTCGAAAAAGATACTTTCGCCATGTGCTCCACACACGTTCGTATCAAAGTGCTGATTGCGACACGGACCACTCATTAGTCGTTACAAGCGTTGCTATATCTCGAAAAAAAAATTCACTCTTCGAAGCCCCCCGGGAGAAATAAAATTGATATTGCTCAGACCAGGGTTCGCGCGAAGGTCGAGTTGTATAGAGAGGCCGTACATGGTGATGTTCAATCATGGGACAGTAACCCTTCACTTGAGAAAGCTTGGGAGCGCATCAAAAAAACCCTTACAGATACTGCAGGCTCTGCTTTCGGCTATAAAAAAGCTAAAACTGAGGACTGTTTTGCCCAAAATATCGAGCACTTACAACCGCTGATTGATTCGAAGCGGACAGCCAGCTTGAATCACCGCCTTAATCCTTCTCCAGCAACACGTCAAAAACTAAAGGAAGCTAAGTCGGCTCTGCAACGCAGTTCGCGTTATTTTTCAAACAGATACTGGCTCGACTTGTGCCACTACATCCAACATTGTGCTGACACAGGAAACCTAAATGGTTTTTACTCGGGCATCAAACAAGCAATCGGCCCTATTCCTAAAAAGGCTTCACTGTTGAAAGAACTAGATGGCACCATCATCAATGACAGCAAACGTCAATTGCAAAGATGGGCTGAACACTATGCCGGTCTCTTCTCCAAGCCAGCAAATATTCAAGCCGAGGCAGAGGACTTGCTTCCCAGAATGGAAACTATGTTCGAGTTGGACGATGTGCCTATAACGCTGTCAAGCAAATAAAATGTGGCAAAAGCCCTGGTGGTGATGGGATTTATCCTGAGCTGCTTAAATTAAATTTCATTACTCCTCTCCTTTACGATCTCTTGGTCAAATGCTGGACTGAATGCACTGTACCACAGGATATGCGTGACGCTAATATCATCACCCTTTACAAAGGAAAAGGTGATCGGGGTGATTGCAATTCCTACCGTGGCATATCTCTCTTGAGTGTCGTTGGTGGACTTGTAGGTCGTGTAGTTCTTAACAAGCTACAAAATCTCGCTAGCCGCATTTACCCAGTGTGGATTCCGAGTAGGGCGATCGACAATTGACATGGTTTTCACTTTGCGACAAGTTCAGGAGAAATGCAGAGAGCAACAGACCCCTGTCTTTATAGCTTTTGTGAACCTAAATAAAGCAGGGAGGGACTTTATAAAGCGCTCGAGCTGATTGGCTGCCCACCGAAACTTCTCGTACTAATCAAGGCTTTCCACGATGACATGAAAGGATCTGTTATATTTGACGGCAGCACTTCTGATCCTTTTGATATGCGCAGAGGTGTGCGGCAAGGCTGTGTTCTAGCTCCTACCCTGTTTGGAATCTTCTTCGCATTATTACTTAAGGTAGCATTTGGCGACAAACCTCAAGGCGTGCACATGTACACTAGACAAGACGGCAAACTCTACAACATTTCTCTCTTACGATCAAAACGAAACCGTGAAAACTTGTTCGTTGATAATCTTTTATTCGCCGACGATGCCGCTTTTATTGCCACATCACCTCACGAACTCCAAGCTATTATTGATCAATTTTCTCGTGCGTGTAGGCTCTTCTCCATGAGCATCAACGCCAGGAAAACTGTGGTACTTACACAGGGGTCACCAGAAAAACCAGTTATATCATTAGACGGATCCCCTTTAGAAGTTGTTGACAAGTTTTGCTACCTTGGTTCGACGGTCACGAGCAATCTTTCACTTGATGCAGAAATTGAGATACGCATTGGTAAAGCAGCGACCTTGTTTGGTAAGCTTCGTGCAAGAGTATGGGACAGTAATAACCTCACGGTCCGAACGAAAATATTAGTTTATCAGGCCTGTATTCTCAGTGTACTCTTGTACGGAGCTGAAACATGGACTACGTATGCAAAACAGGAGCGACGACTTAACACATTTCACATGCGTTGCGTACGTGGCATTCTTGGAATTAAGTGGGAGGATAAAGTCACGAACGAGGACGTCCTTGCTAAGGCACAGTTAGCAAGTGTAGCGGCTATACTCAAACAGCGAAGATTGCGTTGGCTTGAACATGTGCATCGCATGCCGACTTACAGGCTGCCGAGATGGGTCATGTTGGGGGTGGTAGCGGATGCAAAGAGGGGCATTGGGCATCCGAAACTGCGTTTCAAAGACTGTATTAAACGCGACCTTGCCTCCTTCAACATCGAGCAGAATGCGTGGGACGAGCGACAGAAATCGGTGGAGACAAAGTATAGCTCAGGGAGTCCGTTACCATGATCGAAAATGGTTCGACAGGTTGGCTGAAAGGCGTGTCAAAGCTAGCTCTAGCGATAATTCACAACTTCATCCATCAAACAATGCTCTCTTGTGCACAAATTGCGGACGGTCTTGTCGATCGAGATTTGGACTCTATAGTCGTCAAAAGAAGTGTCTGAAACAGAAACTTGCAGTCTGCACCCATATGACCCCTACCTAAATCATCAGTAATTGATGAAGAGGCCAATGATGATGAGTTTTAAAGATTATAGCGAACAAAGGGACTTGAGGGAAAAAAAAGCAACTTTGTTTTATAATATGTAGTGATATAGATGGGGGTGTACTAGCTTACCCGGCAAACATTGTTTTGCCATATAAATTATTTCCAGTATATAAAAAGTACTTAAAGACCTATTCTCAGGCCTAACAAATGTACATACAAAATTTCATTAAAATCGGTTGAGCCGTTTTGGAGAAGTATGCGCACAAACACTGACACGAGAATTTTATTGTATTAGATTCTGTAATGGTAATGTTACAGGATATCATAGCAGTTGGTGTAACAAACCAGAGAGAAACAACAATAGTGTGGGATAGAACAACGGGAAAGCCTCTACACAATGCAATAGTATGGTTGGACATGAGAACTTCATCTACGATAGACAAGCTACTGGAAATGGTGCCAAACAACACTATGAACAAGAATTATTTGAAGGTATCTTGAAACTTATCTTTATATATATTATGTGTACTTTACTAGATAGTACCTGCATCTCTGTTGCGCCAAAATTCGTTTATCGCACAGGAACTACTGTGTTGTGTGAACTACTGAACTGTTCCTGCCCGATAAACGTATTTTGGCATTTTTCCGGGATAATAAATATCCTTTGTCCTTTCACGGGACTCATAATTATGTATCTCCATACCAAATTTTAACAACTCGTTTCATCGGTTTGGGCGTCAAGAGGTAACAGGCAGACAGATAGTCACACTTTCGCATTTATAATATATATACTTAGTATTACTTAGTATGGATGATCTTTAAAAAAAAAAAAACAAGCAAACTGATCATTTGACGGCGTAGGAATAATCGTTGCCCATTGACGTTTAAAAAACTTCTCTAGTATTGAAAGTTGTATTCCTAGTCTATAGAACAATCACAAACGAATTTCTGAAAATTCGATAAAACACGATTAAAATTACATTTTCTAATATAAGATTTACGCACACACAACATACAGCACATAACTTTTCAAGGTAAGTATGTATTTGTCCGTCATAATCATGACAGACCATATTACTCAAAAGTTACGCAGTACGCACCCTCTACTTATAATAACCTTTATTAATTGGCTGTCTAAATATTCAGTATATTATGTGCCTGCTTTTTGTATACAAAAGAAAGACTATTTCAATGGCAATTGAAAAACTATAAAAAAATAATGCACGTCTAATGTCTATACATATATGTATACATATTATCAGTAGATAATATGGCTAGAGTATTAACAGATATTCTTAATCTTATATCAACATGGCTTTCCAGAGAAATGAAGCAATATGATAAGAATTGTAATGAGCTAATGACATACTCAGTAACTTCTTTATCTAAAGTCAGAAAGTTGTGTAGATTGTATAGTACACTGTACAACTGATAACAATGATCCATTATTATAGACAATAATTATTGTCTATGTTGTAATTTGTAAATAATTATTGATGGTTATAAAGTTTGTCTTAATGACTTTCTAGTTTCTACATAGTATTATGTACCAGCTATATATTATTATATAAGGTTATTAGCGCTAGATGATATTCGTTATCGCGGGGGAACCGCATATTTCTCTGCAACAATAACTGTCCTATATCTTTTATAGCCTCTCAAAGTATCTCCTTAGTCCTTACCAAATTTCATCAAAATCAGTTCATAATATCAAGTTAAACAAATACAAAGTAGTAAACATACATTCAGATAGACTTTCACATTCATAATATTATAAGTAAGGATTTTAATTGATTGCATCAGTCTGAGTCTAGCCAAGGGTTTACCAACCTTTTCTTCTAGGTGCCCTTCCTCAGATTATAAACCATAAAATGAAATTTAATTATATGTACATGTTACAAAAAGTACTAGTAGTAGAGATCAACTACGATAACATGGCGCGCCCCTCCAAAATTCAAAACGTTTGAAGTGCGTTGTCAAAACGTTTGAAGTGCGTACTGCGTTGTCTTGCGCGGTAGGCTAGTTATGATTAGTTGACCAACAAATCTTGGTAATAAGTGACATTAACAGAAATATTACGTGTACTGTGATTAGTTGAATATTACTTACTACATACTAACTCTTTCATAAGGATGTGACTACACACATTGAAACAGTCATTTGGAGGGGCGCGCCATGTTACCGTAGTTGATCTCTATGAAATATAGACAAAAACAATTTTACACTGCACAATTGGACAAAAAACCAATCTATTTGCAGCCGCTATGTGGACTGCCGATGTCTCCATACTTCAGTGCAGTAAAACTACGATGGCTGAGCGACAATGTAGAGGCTGTGCGAGTGGCGATTAAAAACGGGACGTGTTGCTTCGGGACTGTTGACAGTTGGATCATCTGGAATTTGACAGGTGATCTAACAAATCCATAGTTTGCTGCAAGGCTGGTCTAAGGGCGTTCGCTGCGTTAAGCGTGCGCCCGGCGCGGCCACCCGCGAGGCGTGCTTGTTTCATGTCATCCTAATTCCCATAGAGCAGCGCTGCGTTGAGCGGGTCAGCCGTCGCACGATTATTATGGCGAGCGCACGGCGCGGGCGCCTGCGACGGGCAGCCGCGCCGGGCACACGCTCAACGCAGCGAACGCCATAAATATTTCATACAAAACTTTTAACATAAAGTTGGCTAGCCTTAAGAGGCCGGGGTGCCCTCGAAGTTCTCATACATACGTAATACCAAAATAATTTTTTCATTCAAAAATATTTAACATGTTTGAGTTATTTTTCAGCTTAAAATATTAATTACCAAGGTTACTGCACAAATTTTTTTAGTATTTGAATATTTTGTAGTAAATTTTGCAAATGCGAAAGTTTTATCTTTGTATAACTTGTTGTAACTAGGAACTTATGCCCGATTTGTAGCTTTCATTAAAGGGGAGTTTAGGGGGAATACCATGAATGATGCAAGTCATTTAGGGAGGTTCTAGTCCAACTATCCCCAACCCGCAGCTCGCCGGGTTTTTGTTTGTGGCCCGCGTGATGTTAAACCATTTTAAAATTCAAGCCCACCGGTAAAATAATGTAAAGTCGCCGTGAAAGCCGTGAATTTAATTTTTTACTTTTAAATCGTTGATTTTGAAGAACGTTTTTTTTAAATCTAATTTTTTTTGTTGCGGCTTGCGACATCGAGACCAAAACATGTTTGTGGCCCGTACGAAAAAAATGGTTGGGGACCACTGTTCTAGCCTAATTTCACCAAATTTCACGCGGACGTCTGGTTTAAGGCCGTCCCCCGAGCAAACGACCTTGGCCATACATTTGCCGCGTTGCCGAGATCGCATCAAAACCCTATTTTTTTACTTATCTCAGTTCAAAATTGTCCTAAAAAAATTTAAAACGGGGAATATGTAGTTTATGATATTGTCGATCTATTGGCGTGTGTTTCAAATAAAAGTAATTTCTAAATCCTAAGGAGATGCTGAATGTATGCTTGATTTGTAATAAATTGGTTTTACTTTGGAAATTGATATCATGAGCATAATAAACAAAAATAGAACATTTAAAACGTGGAAAGGAATGTTGATATACTGAAGATTATTGCTGTATTTTTATTTTAACTTTGTAGCTTTCAAATTATGAGTTTATATGGCTTGAAATACGGTAAATTACGGTATCTCCGCAAGGAACGCCCTTAAGCTGAAGGGATATCATTAGGACCTTATCACACAAGCAATGCGGGCAGAACCTTTGCGCGACGCTCGTCAGCGGCGAATCCGTTGCGAATTCGCCACGTGTTCGCCGCGGTTAACTTTATGATTTGTCGACCGCTCCGCCTGCAAAACCGCTTTTCTTATTATTATTATAATGACAAGGGGTCGATTTATTTTTTAACCGACTTAAAAAAGGAGGTTATCAATTCAACACGTATGTTTCTAGAACTGCTCAGTTTTCATTTAAGTTAGTTTATATCAGCGTCTGAACAAATGTGCCCAAGAGCGTACGTATGTATGTTTTTATGTTTGTGTTCGCATATCTCCGAAACTACAAGCCCGATTTCTGTGATTCTTTTTTTATTGTACTAGGTATTGTTAAACTTAGGGAATACTGAAAGTTTCATCAAAATCGGTTCAGTAGTTTTTGAGATAGGGAATTTTAATTACGTACGTTATTTTATGAATGTGGTAATGTTATTTGAAGTAATGGTTATGTTTCAGGCGGCGCGGCGGGCGGAGTACATATAACTGACGTGTCGAATGCTTCCAGAACCATGCTGATGAACATACAGACGCTCAAGTGGGAGCCGCTCCTGCTCAAGTTCTTTGAGGTGCCCCGGCTCGTGTTGCCCGAGATTAGGTCTAGCTCGGAGGTAAATATACCGTTTTTACCTCTAATGCCCGTATAAATAGTCAGTACTCAAGATGCATCTCGATCTCAAGACACGGTTCAGGCTCTGTGATTGGTTGGCTGTCAAAATTTGGACCAATCATAGAGCCGAACCGCGTCTTGAGACCGGGTCGCATCTTAAGTACTATTTATACGGGCCTTAGAATAGCCTCAAGATCACTCTTGAGATGCTCTTTTAATCAATAGACTTTATAAACTGCATCGCACTTATGTATAGTGTTGATACTCAGTAAGAACCGACTATCACCATGTTAATAAATTGAATTTGGCAGTCGGCACTCAAACTATTACACGCTCTTGACATCAAAGGAATAATAAAGACAATCTGAATCTCAACGCTGAGACCGTATCAGAATTGAATGATATGAGAGCGGCTTAATAATTTGGACTGCAACTTTTGGCGGTACCGTCAAGGGAATCGAACTCTTGTATAAGTAGTTGTTAATATTTTACGCGTCTATGCTCCAGTTTCAGATCGTGAGTTCGATTTCTGTATTGGTACATCTTAAAATGCGGTCTTTAATATTGATTAGGCTGTTCACAATTTTGTGATAAGAATTAGCATGATTCATGAATGGGATTAGCATGTGAAAAATCAGCTCTGCTACTGCTTTCTTATTACGAGAAAGAAAAAATGTGTTCTTGCTTACACAGCTCTCGCTTGTGCACTGTAAAAGTACTTCTGCTGTAAGTTTATACTGTAGGTACTAGATGACTCCCGCAACTCCGTTGCTCCAAAGTTCGTTTATCGCGGGGGAGCCGTACATTTTTTCGGGATAAGAAGTATTTAAATTTAGTTTCTCATTATTTTTAGCAATATTCCGCGAAATAAATATCAACCTTTAAGTAAGTAAGATAAAATGTATCCTATGCCCTTTGCCGGTACTCAAAGTATCTCCATGCTAAATTTTAGCAAAATCTGTTCAGCGGTTCGAGCGTGAAGAAGTAACAGACAGACAGACAGACAAACCCACTTTCGCATTTATAATATTAGTATGGATTGATAATAAAAAAAATATAATAATTTCAGATATACGGTCGCATATCATCGGGTCCGCTACAGGGAGTTCCCCTATCGGGTTGTCTGGGCGACCAGCAAGCGGCGCTAGTCGGTCAGATGTGTCTACAAAAGGGGCAGGCAAAAGCTACATATGGTATGGCTTGCGGTTTTTCACTTTGTCTTTTCTTAAACATTAATTCGTTTGCAGAGAGGTGATAATCAGTCCTTGAGTACTTGCATTCGATAACAATTTCGACGGCGAAGGTATATAATGATGGAAATGTATAAGATTTCGCCACATATATTATGCCACTTTCCCGCAAAACGCTGTGTTGTTTGTATGGGTATTTTTAATACGTTTTTATAAGTTCGTTTCTGACTTCACTACCGAAATTAGCGAATATACAAGTTGTCTTTAACAAGAGAATTTTTTGTATTTACAAACTTGATAGCCCTTACATTTTACTACCGATGTTTGATAAGAATGCGATACGTATTACGTAAGTAACGTAACGACTATAAAAAGAAATGCTCGCCTATCCCGTAATAATATTATTTGTATTCCTTTCTTAACCTTCTTGCAATAAAAGTATAATGTCTTATTCTTACCATAATAAAAATATGGGTCCTACTAATAATGTTCTTCTTTTGTATAGGTACAGGATGTTTCGTATTATACAACACGGGAGACAAGCGAGTGGACTCAAGTCGGGGTCTGCTCACTACAGTGGCTTACCAACTCGGTGCGAATACTCCACCGTGTTATGCTTTGGAGGGATCGGTACGTTTGTTTCATAACTTAAAGGGCTAAGGTATATTTTGGCATGAAATCGGACAAGTACTAGACATATTTAATCGTCTATAGAAAAGAGTTCGAACCTTTTTGCATGGAGCGTGGCATACCTAAAGTTATTTTCGTGTACACCTATGAAACATACGTCAATCGATAGAGAAAATAATTAAAAACAACAAAAATATACCCTTTGACAAAATGTCGTAAATGATATACTTCTTTAAATATTTCAGATTGTATATCCCCTCAACTCAAAATTCGCACATCTGTTGGCCGCTCTCCTGGAGCTCGATTATCACCTTCGTGTTTTATTTTAACCACAGTATATCGTAAACTATATCTTTACCGCTCTAACTTGCACAAAGTGTACTTAATATAACAAAGACGGGCTATAGTCACTTCTCATGGCCCTAAAGCACACTTACGACGATTACTAGAAGTTTCAATTTTAACCCTTGTCTTAAAATCGCACGCGTACTGACGATTTTTGTTTTTTGTAAAGCTTGTGGGTTGAAAAAAATGTATGGAGAAGTGTGTTTTTCTTATTGATGAATGTTAAATAATGTTTATTTATGTAAATTAATAAAAATATTTTGAATATTTTTTCTTTTTTTTCATTAAAAGGACTAAAAACTGAATATTTTTGGATTTCCGTTTTCAAATTAAAATTAATAAAACTTAACATAGCAAAATTGGATTAATTTATTATTATTATCTTAGCTTAATTCATACAGATTCCAATGACATAGTTATAATATGCATCCCCCATAAGGAATTTTAGAGTTATCGTCATTTTAACGCGTCACGCGTGAACATCCAGAAGTAGCCCCACAGATGCGCTCATTTTTGCAATATGGCCGCCACAGTTGAAGGGATATCAAAAATGTTATTTGTTTTACATTTTCAAACTGAAATAACTCGGAAAGTATATCATTTAAGTACTACATTTTATCAAAGAGTATTTATTATTTATAAATATCTTCTCTATCGATTGGCGTATATTTCATATGTGTACACCAAAATACGACATTTTATATGCACTTGTAAGTTTAGGTATGCCAATAAGGGTGTTCTTTCAACTAGACTATCGCAGGGGTGGCCAACCGGTCGATCGCGACTGTAAGTCCAGTCGATCGTCGTCAGGCGACAAACATAAATAAATAATTAGACCAGACTACCAGACCAATAAGCTAAACTATGCTGTTTCATTTAAGATTTCGAGAAGTATGAACTTGGTAGATCGCACAGGGTTTCGTTAGTAAACAGTAGATCTTAGGTCTAATCAAGTTGGGGCCACCCCTGCTCTATTGTATAAGTTGTGATTGATAGAGCTATCAAACAGATAGATAAGCAGACAACAAAGTTCTAGGCACGAAACACTAAAATATAAAAGAGAGATTTAATACAGTATTAATTCTTCGATCGGATATTCTTGGAAATGCTATTGTATTCTATTGTTGTGGCGATCACCGGTGCTCGTACGGGGCTTGATGCAGGGTTAATATACACCGTCTTATTATTAATTATAAAATAAATAAATAAAAATCATTTATTTTCACATCAGTAATCCATAGTCGTGTGCGTACAAGACAAAAAAAAAAACGAGGAATACGGCTTTTGCTGAACCAAAGATTTCCTTTGGTAGGATTGATCTTTATATCCCTAAGATGGGTTTACGATGTGGAGCCACCTGAATATTTCATGCAGCTGGGGGAAGGGGAGGTTTTTAGCTTTAACAAGGTATGAGCTTTGGGATTTGACGTGGGATTTAGGTATATAGTCGAATTTGGTATCATTTTTGATTGAATCGAATGTTTAAATGCCAATTTTGGAATAATATTTAGTAAAGATAAAAGATAGTAAAAATAAAATAAAATAAAAAATTTAGAATTATTATTTTCAATCAACGAAAACGCTGTTGACAGGGCTTAATATAAGGAAGCTGATAGCTGCATTATTATGCATGCCAAAGACATGGTGATGAATGGAGCAATAAACATATTAATAATACTAGACGTTCCGCGTGACTTCGTCCGCGTAAATCTGAAATTTCACAGAAACCGTATATTTTTCACAAATTAATAACCCATGTCTCACGTAGTCTACTATATATTCGTGTCAAATAACATAAAAATTGCTCTAGTAGTCTGTCAGATATTAGCCCTTTCAAATATACCGTTTTTTTAATTTTCTTCTGTATCTTTGCTCTTATTAGTCTTAGCGTGATAAAATATAGCTTATAGGCTTCCTCGATAAATAGGCTATCAAACACTGAAATATTTTTTCAAATCGGGCCAGTAGTTCTTGAGATTAGTGCGTTCAAACAAACAAACTAACCAACAAACTGTTCAGCTTTATTTTCACATTTTCCTCTGTAACTTTGCTCCTATTGGTCTTAGCGTGATAAAATATAAGCCTTCCACGACAAATAAGCTATCAAACACTGAAAGATTCTTTCAAATCGGATGAGTAGCTCCTGAGATGAGCGCGTTCAAACAAAAAAAACTCTTCAGCTTTATAATATTACTAGACGTTCCGCGCTGCTTCGCCCGCGTAAACTAGATATTTCACAGACAAATTAGTCCACAATAAATAGCCTATGATCCTTCACGTCTCTAATTTTTATCTGTGCCAAATAACAGAAAAATTACTCCAGTAGTTCGTGGAATAAGCCCTTTCAAATATATTAATATACCCCGTTTTTTCCACATTTTCCTCTATTTCTTCGCTTATATTAGTCCTAGCGTAATAAAATATAGCCTATAGCCTTCCTTGATAAATGGGCTATCTAACACTGAAATAATTTTTCAAATCGGACGAGTAATTACTGACTCATACTAAGTTTAGCGCGTTTAAATAATACTTCTTCTTCTTCTTTTTACGTTGTTTAACATCTTTATCGTGCAAATATGAGTCCTAAAATTAATTAATCATTCTTAAGTCATCCGAATATGGTACCGAACTTGGAATATTACCATAATTAATCCCTATATACAGATTGAGACTCTATTTTTCTCCAGAGCAGAAGCTGCTAAAATTAAAAAAAAAAAAAAAAAATACATCAAAAATCGCGGTGGCTCCACATCTTAAATCCATCCTTGGGCCCTTATTGGGCCATAAGGACCAATCCTACTAAAGGAAATCGTTGGTTCAGCAATAGCCGTATAATTTACCGTACACACGCAACTATTAGTAACAGTTAGGCTTAAGAAGTATGTTAGTACATTTATATAATTTACAATTTAAAAATTAATAATAAATTATGTCTATGATTGACAGGTTCATTGAGACTTCTTAAGGCGGGCATAAACCCCAATTTGTTATTCCGTGACTCCCGGTTTACCTAGTTCCAATATAATAACGAAATAATAATAATAATAATATCTGTGGACGCTTCACACCACGTCAGTCTGGCCCCGTGCTAAGTACCTAAAGGACTTGTGTTACAGGTACCAGACAACGGAAATATATTTAATACTTTTATATTATACATATATTTAAGATTTTTATTATTTAATACACATCCAGACCCGTGAACATTAAACTTTTTGTTTCCGTCGGCGGGATTCGAACCCGCGACCCCCGGCTTGAGCGTCCAACGCGCTTACCACTGAGCCACAGAGGTCGTCAAATGTAAAAAATATGAGATTAACGGCCGAATACTGGAACGTCACTCAAATGCATCAATCAGTTGAAGGGCATTTAAATGTAAGCGTTTCCCATATTTAAGTGATATACACAAACGCCACTCAGACAATTTCTTATGGTACTCACGTAAGTAGCCCTGTGAGTAGCCGTCAAATATTTACATCATGGCAACATTTACAGTGTTACATTTTACGCTAGATCTAACTTGATTGTACAAATAAAAATTTCACTAAAAATCACTTAATTGCCGTTTACTATTAGTTTTCATTAAATATATTTAAATTAATTAAAGACATGACAATTTTTAACATTATTTTCTGATTAATTACAATAGAAAATCCGAAATCGACTTTAAAGTTTAAAACAATGCAACCATACGTAGAATGGAACGATCTTTTGAGTGACAACTGACAATTGACATGTTACATGTTTGAAAACCGACCGATTGACATTATCAAAAAGAAGAAGAAGACCGACCGTAGTGATTATATTCTCTTTGTGGAAAATGTTTTAATAAATTTGATAATATTATAATAAGGAGACAAAAAAGAAACATGGTTGTAATTATACTACCTCGGAATAGGATATTATGCTAATAGTTTAAAAGTGAGTTACAAGTAACATTAATATCAATATAGGTACTATTTTCATGAAAATGTAGTTGTGTCTTGTAAAACGTAAATGCATCGTTGTATTTTTTAAACGCATTGAGCATTTATTTCGACGGCGACTCGCGGTCGGCCTTTCATGGTCAGAAAGACTAGATAGCGACGATAAAGACATTATTTTAACATTATACACACACTTTTTACCGTAATTATAGATTTAAGAGACCTCTTGACCACTCTTAAACGCAAGTGACGCTTAAATCAGTTTGACAGATCATTTGACAGCTAAAAGAAGTTGAGTAACCATCGAGTATACGAATTTTTTTGCTAAGTGGTGCTCATGTGGAGCCTGAGTACAACTTATTTGGAGGTCCACTTAAAACTAACTGGAAGTTAAAATTTGCGTTGGAGAATACGAAATTTTCGTATAAGTTGTACTCAAAAAATTAAGCAGCATTTATATATTTGAGAGACGTTCCAGTATTCGGGCGATAAAGCACAATATTTAAAAGACTTTAAACCATAAACAATTTTATAAAACATAATACTTTATCTGTAATTAATTTACAAACTCACCTCCGACAAAAATCTAATTCATCGAAATATTAACTTGGATAATTATACATTTTATTTGAATAAATTGTTAGTAAATCTATATTAAAATATCCTGAACCGAATAATTTTGTTTCTTAATATATATTTCCAAAGATATTTAAAAAAAAACATGAAAAATAGAGAAGATCCGCCCCAGTAACTACAGTTTTATGCTAAGCTAAAATTAATCTTATTGCAATGCGTATACGCTTGGTCTTTGGTTGTGCGCAAGCTTATCGTTTTGGATTGAGATTGATCCCTGCCTTAACATGAAGTTCAATGAACCTGCCCATCAAGACTGAATCTACTCTTTCACTAACTATTCTCAGGACTTTGTTCGAGCTCCCTCGCACTCTGTTTACTAGTGAGGCGACTTTTTTCCTCATCAGTGCATAAAAGTCGTCTACACTGGCATCTGCGAACATACCCGATGCACTACAGTAGCTGGAACAAAGCCCCGAAAATGTTATTGTACTGAATCCGCAGGGCATTGTAAGACTTCTGTGTATATTTGGCCCACAGGCTGCTCGTATAAAATGTCTGGCAATATGCTTTAAAAAGAGTGATCTTAACTTCAGCTGTGCATCGAGCAAATCTGTGTGCCAACATATTGCCACGGACTGCCAATGCCATACGTTCCCTCTCCACATCCAATTCATCACACAAGTCTTCAGTGACTACATGTCCCAAGTATTTAACAGTTTAAATACTTGGGACATGTGACACGGTCTAAAGTTTCTGAGTTTATGGTGAGTGGGGGTATTGTGGAAGGTCCTTATGTTATGCATAGCGTGGAATGTGGATTATGTAAGACAGAGACATAGAGGTCAGTCACTGCAGTACTTATACTAAAACTCTAATTTAGTTTCTCTCGCACCCTACATAATCCAACCTTCTTAACTTACAGGTGGCCATAGCAGGAGCGGCGCTAAGTTGGCTCCGCGACAACATAGGTCTTATAGAAAGCGCTAACGACTCGCAGGCGATAGCCGAGACCGCCACTGACAACGGCAGCGTGGTATTCGTACCGGCTTTCAGCGGGTTGTATGCGCCGTATTGGCGGCAGGACGCTAGGGGGTGAGTTTTCAAAATAAGGGGGTGAAAAGACGTAAGCAGTAACTGAGACAACTACTGCCAAAGGCAGCGCGGTATTCGTGCCGGCTTTCAGCGGATTGTATGCGCCGTATTGGCGGCAGGACGCTAGGGGGTGAGTTTTCAAAATAAGGGGGTGAAAAGACGTAAGCAGTAACTGAGACAACTACTGCCAAAGGCAGCGCGGTATTCGTGCCGGCTTTCAGCGGATTGTATGCACCGTATTGGCGGCAGGACGCTAGGGGGTGAGTTTTCAAAATAAGGGGATGAAAAGGCGTAGGCAGTAACTGTGACCACTACTGCCAAAGGCAGCGCGGTATTCGTGCTGGTGTTCAGCGGGTTATACGCACCGTACTAGCGACAGGACGCTAGGGGGTGAGTTTTCAAAATAGGGAGATCAAAGGGAAATAAATTTTCAAATGTCTTAGAAATTCCGCATAAAGAAAAAAACGCTTAAAAAAGAGACAACACAAATAAAGGGAGATCAGCTTGCATTGTCCTTACCAAGCTTGAAAATAATAGTTTGCTCTTTCTAAGACTTGAAAACTAAGCACCAGACGTCTCAAAGTTTTAACTCAGTTAGATTGTAATATTACTAGTGATGTTGTCTGATCGACATTGTAATACGGAACGCAGCTCGCTAGCAAAGTAATATAATGTCCTAAGGGCCGATTTTTCAATCCTCAGATAAACAGCCAGATAGTATATTATTTATGTATTTGACAGATAGCAAGATATTGAATTTTTCAATCGTCAGATAGGACTTAACCGTCGAATAACCCCGCTAACTGAGGAATAGAAATATCCGTCGCGTGAACCATCAAATAACCGCTATCAGACAGATAGTTTGACGTTGACATTGCTATTTGGTACTTGGGTTGAGGTTGTAATTTACGTTTATTAATAACTATCGTTTATCGGCCATAATAACCGAATATAATATATGAATCCTTTTTAAAGAAAAGAAGGAATCGTCAGATCGAGGCCTGATCATTATATGAATCAGCGCCTATTCAGACTTTTAAATGGATCTATGCTACATTTGCTTTCTCATATAGAATATAAAATTAAGCACGAAACACAAAGGTAAGTCTTAACATTAAAATCAACAAATAGATAGGTATCCTATCTACCTAATGCAGTTGGTGCAGTTTAAAAAGTCTTTGTTCGTCACAGCACCTGTCTTTTTATTTTTAATCACAATAAGCAATAAATGTGCACACTGCACAGGCGTCAATTCGAACTAACCAGACAAAAACCTAAAAACAAAGAAACACTTGATCGACAGACAGGAAATAGTCTGTCTTTCTCAAAGAATAGAGTATTCAATATATTTGTTTCAACTGTGTAAAGTGCGAGTTGCCAGAGTTCAAAAATACAATATATCTTTAGAAACTTTAGATGGATGTGCCCATTTTCTACTTTAGTGGGTTTAAAATAGTTATTTTCGTTAAGGAACATCTTGACATTAAACAAATATATAAATTCTCTTTTGTAGTTACACTTAAGTTAATTCTAGTATTTGTAAAATTTGTATCCCTGCATTCCGATATTAAAAATTAGTTTTTATTTGGAAAATAATGGTCCATCCGACGCACCTACAAATCGAGATGTTGTTGAGATTCCTGGAGGAATATCCAGTAATCGCAAAAGGGTACATGCGGGCGAGCCAAGCTAAGCACGATACCAAACTTAAACCCATTTAAGTTTGGTATCGTGCTTAGCTTGGCTCGCCCGCATGTACCCTTTTGCGATTACCGTATAGCTATAGAGCTTAACTCCATTGGAGGTGCCATCAATCACACTAAAAATGCTTGCAGACGAGCCATAACATTATTATGTTAAAATAATAATGAAATAATTATTATTATCAACAAAAAATGAAACGACACCGCACCAATCGACACCCTAGTGACCCTAAAAAACGTTTACAATACCTAACTCGGCAAAGTTATCGATCTCAATCGATGTCGATGCCTCTGTTGCTACCGTGAAATTTGATTGTTTTTAAACGATCTGTAAATCGATTCTCAGATAATTCTGTTTGTCGCGAGCACCTAAGATTTCGATTTGGCGAATGTTTCGATGCTGATTAGTTCCAAATTGAGCGGCAGCTCGATCGTGCGCTAGCATAGCTGTCAGTAATAGCAAAATCCATTGGGGTTGAATTACTTTCAAATCGATCCGCAGCACGATCGTGCGCTACTTTAGATGTCTAAAGTGTCAAAAGCTGTTGAAATCGAAAATCGAAATCGATATCAGATTGAGGAGTAAGGCCCCTGGTCAATGGTACGATATCGGCAAAGAGTGTTCACGCAGATATTGCAATTTACGTTGCTTTTCCATTTTCACAATTCTAAATTCACTATTCATTTAATTAAGGGTGCCATTGTCTGTCAAGTGAAAACGTCAACTGTCAAGTGTCATCATATTTTATATAATATACGGGCCAATCAGAGACGTTTTATTACTTCATTTGGATGCGGCCATTTTATACAAATAAATTGAGACTTTTATTTATTAACAAATTAACATTTACATAAAAAAAAAAACAATAACGTGAAAAAAACTGCAAATTAAATGATTAGTGTTTGTTTATGTGACATTTTTAGACGCTTCCGAAAACACTCAGGTACAATCTTGCCATGACTCTTTACAGTAATCGGCATGTAACTCGAACGTTATTTTCAGTGTAATATGCGGCATAACAGAGGAAACGCAATCCAACCACATAATAAAAGCAGCGTTAGAGGCCGTGTGCTATCAAGTTAGAGATATATTGGACGCCATGAACGAGGACTGTGGGATACCGCTGCAAGTTTTAAAGGTATCTAATATTAACGACTATAATATAAAACCAATTAAAACCAGAAGTAATAGGTATTCAGGAAATATCGATCACTATGCTCAATTGTTTTTAGTTTTGTTTAATTTCTACATCAAGTAATAATTTTGTTATGACCGGAGCTGTCTTTAATATTAGTTGTAAACAAATGCTTTTATATGATGTGTGGGATTGTTAAAAGTCTAGTCTTGCTATGCTAAAGTAGGCAGTTCGGCACTGTTAACATTATTATTAAAACTGATCGCACATTTGTCCGCACCTACGCGTCGAACGCACAGCACAAGACGTCTCACGCAATTGAAATCTGTCAATTCAGTACAAATTTAGAAATGCATCTACGACGCAACGCTGACGCAACGCGCCGTGTGGACTGGCCGTTATATGAGGTTTTTTAAGTTCCTGACAGCCGATTAAAATTTGGTGGAATATTTTAATTTATCACGGTTCGTAAAGTATATTTCGAGACCACGAGATCACCAGACGTTGCTCTGTGAGTAAAAAAGATGATTTTATATCTTATGACAGCCATGCTGTAGGCAGAGGCGGTGTAAGGCGCAGGCGACGTGGGCCAATACCTATGGCTACGCGGTCTAAGGGGCCTCGCGCCCCTTGGACTACGACGACTTTTGAAAGAATTTACGAGTTTGATACTCAAATTTTTGTAAATATTTTTTTTTGTATATAAAAGTTTGACTATAAAAAACTTCTCCCTCTCATCAAAAGCCGTCCTCTTGCGTCATCCATCAGGGGGCCTCTCGCTAAGAGCCTGTTCAGATGAGGCGTTTTACGCGCGTACTCCAGATACTAGAGCTACATAATGTATCCCGTCCAGATACTACCTACGTGCGTTTTCTTACTTGCGCGTAAACGCGTGCAATGAGCGGGACTCTCAACTCGCCCGTTTAACGCGCGAGCGACGCGTGAGTCGAGATACTTGGGTGCCACTGCACGTCCAGAACTACGCGCGAGTTCGTTGCGAATGGACGTATTTGATTGGAGCGTGATAACTTCGAGTCCATGTTTGTAGCGTAAAAACGCATGTAAAACGTGGTATCTGCCCCTAGCGTCAAATATCAACAACCATAATTGCTTAATTACCTATTAGCAAACACTTTAATTTACAGGTTGACGGAGGAATGACATCCAATGCCCTCGTGATGCAGATGCAATCAGACCTAATAGGTATAGAGGTGGTTCGAGCCGGCTTCACAGAGAGTACGGCGCTTGGCGCGGCCCTTGTGGCATACTGGGGCTTGGAACAATCCGAACAAAATCTAGAAAACCACAGTAAGAGCATCAAAATCGCTACAGGTAATTTTTTTCTTTATTTGCATATATCTTGGAATTGTTTCAAATGGATAAGTAGGGGAAACTATACCATCGTTGGCAGATATTGAATGCCAAATGCTTTGAATGCCATTAAAAGGATTTTCTGTATGAACCCTTAAAGTACCAATTATGGGTGCAATAAATGGGTGTTTTATCCTACATGCAATTGTTGCAGATAATAAATATTATTGTATTATTATATATATTTATATAATATCATTAAATTAAGACTGGTTTAAAAAATCTAAGGTGACATTCTAAATAAAATCAATGAACAGAAATCATAACAAAACAATATAAGAAATAATCATATCCATACCAATATTATAAATGCGAAAGTCTGTCTGTCTGTTACCTCTTCACGCTCAAACCGCTGAACCGATTTGATGAAATTTGGTATGAATGTATTTTGAGTCCCGGTAAATAACATATGGGATAGTTTTTATCCCGGAAAAATGTACGGCTACCGCGCGATAAACGAATTTTGGCGCAACGGAATTGCGAGCGTCATTTAGTTTAATATAAACAATAAACATAGTAAGTAATAAATAAAAGTTTTAAATAAGTACTATTAGAAATAACCAATACATGTACATAATATTACTAGTCGTTTCGCGCGGCTTCGCCCGCGTAAATTAGATATTTCACAGACAAATTAGTCCACAAAATAGCCTATAATTCTTTACGTGGTCTACTTCTTATCTGTGCCAAATACTACGAATAACAAAACTAAGGAAACGTAACTCCCATACTTCAACCGTTTTAAATTTGGCTCCTTTTCGAATACTAAAATATGACAATTCAGATTCTCGCCAAGGTCGTTTCCCAGGTAACGTATCATAATATTGCGCGCCGGACGACAGTCTGCGCGGTTATTGTTACTGTCACAGTTATGAAACAAAGCCGTGGACAATAATTGTCAAAAGCGGATGGCATTATGCAGTATACCATACCAAACATATCTACTATCACGAAGAAAGGAGTGCATAATTATTATTTTAAAATCAAACATTTTCCTCTGATCCTTAAGTCATCGATAATAATAATGTTCGCGCCAAACTCTAGCGCGACGTTGCCAACACTGCAGCGCGTGAGTCTGCACTCTGCGCTGTCAACTGTCATACGCTAGACACGCGAGTGACACATAACATATTCCACCTTGAACCGTTGCCGGCGCGCGTTCGTTTCATACGAAAATCTCGGTTAGCCGATCGGCCCAAACTTCGCGATTAATCCAGTAATTATCCGTGATTTATCCTCATGAACTAAGCTCAGTGATAGTGATTATAGACCACGGTGACAGTGTGACTATCAGCTCGTCTCGTCTCAGCCCGGCCGCCAGCATATATCATCAACAGGTACCTCCTTCCTCATCTCCTTCTCCCCAATCAGCTCAACCCACACACGTCGTAGGGCGCTCGCCCCTACAAATAATATATATAATAATTTTGAACAAACCTTGTACGACTCGGATGAATTTAAAACTATCCAGAGCACCTAGACAAGACGTTTTCAGATTACAAAAATCTATGTGCTAAATTATTACAGAATTATTACAGAATTGAAATAAAAAACTTATGGTGCAAATAGGCAATACAGATTTTCGTAATCTCTTTAATTTTCGGTCATTACTCATACAAAATATATCATGACTATTAAGGTGTATGCTACATAAACGAGTAATCTGGCTCGGCATCCAATTCGGTTCGTTTCTTACTAAACGAAGTACGAACTGCATTATAAAAATAAGATACTCCATACTGATGTCAGTCAGACCCTCGTTTATGATTAAATTGTTACATCTTGCATAACACTGTCCATGGCGACTTTGTAGAAATTTTGTAATTGTATTATTTTTTGATTATTGCATTTTTACAATAACATGTAAACTTAATAAGACAAACACAAAGATACCAGCTTAATTTTACGCAAATACCCTGGCATCCAACTTAAATAAACCATCTTTTTGGGCATGTTTTTGGGTCGGAAAATTATAAAAACAATAATTAATTAAATATAATTTTAAAAAATTCACTTACTGATGAAACTTGAAAGGTTATTCCTGTATTAAAAGTCGTATCTGTATGACTTCTACACCATTTCACAGGGTATTTAGGCATTTTAACAACGAAAATGTTGTAAAAAGCTATGTAAAAGTAAGTAAACAAATTGTAAAATTAGTTTGACAATAATTATCATGTCAACCTGGTTGAATGTCACTCGTGTATATATACACGAAAAATGTGTACCGAACACATGCATAAAGTATACATGTATTCGGGTCACATTTTGTAGCCTTTTGGTGCACTTTTTTGACGGAGTTACTCTTCCTTAGTTTTGTTATTCGTAGGTAGTTCAGATATATTGTATTTTTGCTAGGAAAGTTTTGGGGTAGTTCTGATTTTTTCATTCCATATGTGTTTTGGGGTGCTAAATCCGAATCTGAGGTTTGCGGACAAAATTTCGTGATGCAACATTAAAAAAACCAGAAAAAAACAGGTTTATTTTTTGCATTTTTCCGGTTTTTTGCTTAAAACTCGAAAACTATTAAATTTTGGTAAATGGTATATTTACAGAAATTAATACTTCAGTCGGAATTTCCAGGAATTGCTATTGTATTATATCGTTGTCGCGATCACCTGTGCTTGCGCGGGGCCTAAAGGATTAAAGTACTTGAAATTATCTACAAACAGCATTATTTAGTTTTTTTTTCAGACAAATCGTTCGATTTCTAGTGCGAGTTGAAAATTGTAAATTTTTTGCAAAACCCACTTTTTACATTTCAATATTTAATTTTTATGGATGCTGTCATTTGATAAATGTCACCTGGTTTTCCACACAAGTAATCCAAAAGAAAAAAGGCAAAAATTATGCAAATTCAGTTGGTATCAAAAAAAGATAGAACTCGTAACAAAATAAAACTTAAAATCTCGTAACTTATGATCATTTATTATGATTATAAATTACAATATGCAAAATTTATAATATGAGCCGTTGTCTTTTGGAAGGCCCTGGCTGAGGTACTTCAATAACGATGAGTCCTGGTTCTGCTTGTTATGGAAAATAAAAGTTTAAAGTTGAGTCATTTATCAAGAAGAGATGAAGATTGCAAAATAGATTGTGAGATTAAACATACTTTCCGTATCGTACTGAAGTTCTTCGATGACAAAGGGTCCTGGCTTAGGGTCTGATTGCTCCATCGGCAGCGTCGGGAGTCGTTCTCCTGGAAAATAAAAAGAGGTGAGACACATATTATCATATATCAAGGAGAAATGAATGACTACAAAATAACTTGTGAGATCCAATATACCTCTCTCTTTCTTCAGTTTTTTCTACGTCTATGTCAGAGCTGTCTTCTGGGGGCTCAACATTGTTACACAGTCCTTCGTATGATGTGCATATTGGGGAACAATGCAGTCCCGCCTTCCTGCATCCACAATTTAATTCATCATTAAAAAATAAGACGAACATTTCCTCATTGCTCCCAACTGAAGCTGCTGCACGAGAACATTCACTGAGAGTTTACTGTCAGGTGCAGCAGTGGTTATCCGGTCAAGCCACACCTAACGAGCAACAAAAAGGCCCAAGTGAGTGGGAATGGAAAAAAAACTAGTAGTGGTCTCGTGCCAGTACCAAATACTTTGGACCCTGCGCCAAACTCAATACCGGTACATTTCATGTAAATGTAAAAAGGACTGTCAACGTAATTGTGGATGCAGGAAGGCGGGACTCCATTGTTCCCCATAATAAGCATATTATGCGAAGGACTGTGTAACAATATTGAGCCCCCAGAAGACAGCTCTGACATAGACGTAGAAGAAACTGAAGAAAGAGAGAGAGAGGTATATTGGATCTCACAAGTTATTTTGTAGTCATTCATCTCTCCTTGATATATGATATGTGTCTCACCTCTTTTTATTTTCCAGAACAAACAAAACCAGGACTCATCGTTATCGAAGAACCTCAGCCAGGGCCTTCATATCATAATAATATATGTGTATAATATACGAGATTTTAAGTTTTATTTTGTTACGAGTTCTACCTTTTTTTGATACCTACTGAATTTGAATACTTTTTGGCTTTTTTCTTTTGGATTACTTGTGTGGAAAACCAGGTGACATTTATGAAATGACAGCATCCATAAAAATTAAATATTGAAATGTAAAAAGTGGGTTTTGCACAAACTGCTAAAAATTTACAATTTTCAACTCGCACTAGAAACCGAACGATTCGTCTAAAAAAAAAAAAAAACTAATTACTGCTGTTTGTAGAGAATTTCAAGTACTTTAATTTCTGTAAATATACCATTTACCAAAAGTTAATAGTTTTCGAGTTTTAAGCAAAAAACCGGAAAAATGCAAAAAATAAACCTGTTTTTTCTGGTTTTTTAATGTTACGTCACGAAATTTTGTCCGCAAACCTCAGATTCCGATTTAGCACCCCAAAACACACATGGAATGAAAAAATCAGAACTACCCCAAACCTTTCCTACTAGGGTCACTTTACGGTACAAATTTATTGAATCAAGGCCAAATAACAGAAAAATTGCTCCAGTAGTTCGTGAGATAAGCCCTTTCAAATAATTTTGACCGTTTTTTCCACATTTTCCTCTATTTCTTCGCTCCTATTAGTCGTAGCGTGATAAAATATAGCCTTTCTCGATAAATGGGCTATCTAACACTGAAATAGTTTTTGAAATCGGACTAGTGGTTCCTGAGATTAGCGCGTTCAAATAAGCCCTTTCAAATATATTTCCTCCCGTTTTTTCCACATTTTCCTCTATTTCTTCGCTCCTATTAGTCGTAGCGTGATAAAATATAGCCTATAGCCTTTCCAAATAAATGGGCTATCTAACACTGAAATAATTTTTCAAATATAGCCTATAGCCTTTCCCGATAAATGGGCTATCTAACACTGAATAATTTTTCAAATCCGACCAGTAGTTCCTGAGATTAGCGCGTTTAAACTAACAAACTCTTCCGCGTTATAATTAGATAAATTCTTCCTCTACAAATCTTATTTATTTAACTTTAATTTTACAGGTACAACTTACACCCCCAAAATATCAGAGGACGAAAGAGACATGAGATACAAGCAGTGGAAGATGGCGGTAGAGAGGTCCTTGGGATGGGAGCAGAATTAAGTGTCTACTCCTAAACTGCCCCATTTTATGGCAATTTGACGATTAGGATCAATGCACATTGCGACGTGTCGATGTAATACGCAGGGCTATCACGTAAAAACAGCGATCAACAATCCACTAGCAATAATCGCGCGAGCGATTGCTGGGTATAAAAACAATGGTGTCATGTATGGCGATCGATTGCAATCGTATTGTTTTGGCTGATACGTGATACGAAATTGCGATTTCGTAGCAAGTATCGCGCAATAATTGCTATCGCATTGCTCTTACAAGATACGTGATACGGGGGCCGATGCATTTTATGAGTCATACAAAACTGAACTTTATTGACTACACAAGAAGATAGACATTGGATTGACTGACTAGCCGCTTGCAATCGGGCTGCGTGTTCCAAATTTAAACTCATTTGAAATTCATAACAACACCTCGCGACGTTGTAATGTGAATTGACCCTAAGAGATAACATCACAGTAAACATATCGCCTATATGTTTCATCTTATTCTTGCCTGTTTCACTGTGTCAAAAAGTAAATAAAATTGTATAATTCGTATAAGGTGAAATGTACTTAAAGTACCACAAATTCAAGTCTATTTTTATCTAGTCGACATGCATAATATTGAAAATGTATATTGTGAGATGAAAGGCTTAAACCTTACCTTTTTAGAAAATTTGTATATATAAATGTCAAATTTATATCAAAATTAGTCATACAACTTGACATAATTTTATGTAATAATATTATGTTTTTACAAAATTGACAATTCTAGGCCCTATTCAACCCACCAACAGTCGAATAGGGCCCAGTTTGACGATACATTGACGATTTTTTCTTATGAATATTTATTTAACTTCAATATCAACTGATGAAGAACAATTTTATTCCTTAAGGCAATTTTAAATAATGGAATTTAAATAATGTAATCGATGAATATTTTTATTATTATTAAGAGTTGTAGTATGAATTAATGCCTGTGGTGCCTTAGGGAAAGATGTACAAAATGTTATGTGTTTAAACAATGTTATAATTCACTATACAATTTGAACTATCAGACATGTTTATTTATAGGCAGGTGGCGAACCTACGTACGCTGGACAGATGACACCCAGCTGTTTTTTGTGCCTATTTGAAGCGGAAGCAGCGCCCCCAAAATCGGGGGAAGAGAACTAAATCTGACGTAACTTGCAATCGCTATTGTAGAAACCAAAGAGAATATAATCACTACGGTGGTAGAAAGTAGTATTAGTTCCAAGTACACTACTGCTATCAGCGCCAATATGGCGACTTTTAAACGTCTTGTTTACGTCAGATCTCTTCCCCTGCATTGGGGCGCTGATTCCGCTTCAAATAGGCACAAAAAACAGCTGTCATTTCAAAGGGTATCATAGGTCCAGCGTACTTGTATAATGCAGGTCAGTGGTTGGCGTCAAATTTTACCGACAGGTCACGACTAGCATTTGACATAAACCAACCAAATGACATAGAAACACCAGCGTATGAATTATTTTTTCGATGTAACCTATTGTACACTTTTAACGTTTTGGGCTTTATAAATAACCGCTATTATTGCGAAATTGCCTATGGCATGTACCATTAAGGAAATAGAATCCTAGGCAGTTGAAAGATGATGATGATGGTCGGATCATGTCAATTCAATGTTAATTGTGATCTGTTGGCTGGGTTTGACGTAACGCGACCAAACTACGTAGGTCCCCCATCTGCCTAGGAATCAACTTCTCTGACTTCGTCAGTATCGACGACGATAATGGGAAATCACAGACGAACAAGCCTACAAGTCCGTAATCGTATTGGTCCATCATGGTACAAAGCGTGTAGAAATCGTATACAAAAAACTTGTCAGAAATACTATCTGTACAGTCTTTCTGACAAGTTTTTTATATTTGTATTGACAAAAACGTTGTCAAACGTCGCACAAAACTTTTTGTTTACTGTCTATGCTGGTGCTGCCTCTGGCGTGAAAACATTGCAGCATAGACTAAGGAAAATATATTGCAGTAATATAACTTTATAATATTATTTACTAACGCTTCTAGTCCACCGACGCTGCGAACTGCGAAACCAATGCGAAACTGTAATAGAGCGAGATGCAATATAACGCATAGTCGTGTGGCGGATGAGACAGTAAATCGGTTCGCCGCTGTTTCGCAGTCCGCAGCGTCGCGTCGGTGGACTAGAGGCGTAAACCTAGGAATGTTTAGTGCGCTTCATAAGATGTAACTATTCTTTTACTTTTATTATGGTGTAATGAATAATGACTGTGTGCTACCTGAGCAAGACTACATCGAATTTTGTTGTAAATTAGATCATTCCCTATTGTAGTGTTGTTGGTAGTTAAAGATATTATTTTGGGCTATATCTATCGTTGATTAAAAAATAAAAATATTTTAAAAATTCCCTTTTTCATTTAACGGCCATACCATACAACCATAAGTAACTAGATGTTCCACGCGGCTTCGCCCGCGTAATTTAGGATTTTCATGGAAACCGTACATTTTTCCGCAAACAATAGCCTATGTACCTACGCGTGGTCTATTCTTCATGTGTGCCAAAAACATAAACATTGCTCCAGTAGTTCTTAAGCTAATAAGCAATTTCATATAATTTTCCCCGTTTTTTCCACATTTTCCTCAGTTTCTTCGCTCCTATTAGTCTAAGGGCCTGTTTCACCGCTTCCTGATAAGGCTATCCACCACTTAACTTGACACATAGAGTATGAAGAAAAGCCTTATCAGGAAGCGGTGAAACAGGCCCTTAGCGTAATAAAATATAGCCTATATCTAGCCTTCTTCGATAAATGAGCTATCTATCTAACACTGAAAGAATTATTCAAATCGGACCAGTAGTTCCTGAGATTAGCGCGTTCAAACAAACAAACAAACTCTCCCGCTTTATAATATTATGTAGGTATAGATATGAAGAAAAACTAAGTAATGTTTACGAAAATAATGTTTACGAAATTGAGAATATCGATCATGATAGTTACGTTTATATATGTCACCGTAAGATTGTAAATACCGTTAGACTATCTCGCGAGATTGTAAACGGTCGAAAGATTGTGAACCGCAACGTACTGCTTACAATTTAACGTATTATTATTCGGTTGATTGTAATCTATCGAAGTGAAACCGTCAAATTGTGAAACGGAACGCACCTCGGGCTCTGATTGGTTAAACGGTATATGCCCCGTGTCGCCTTATTCGTTTGTTGATAAATGTAAACAAACAGTGTTTTGATGATTATAAACTGATGTCGAATGTAAAAAAAGATTTCGTGTTGAAAATAACTCACAGCTTTAGAATAATTAGTCATATAAAATTGTTGCGGAAGTAAAATGAATCTGTTATTAACCAAAGAAGTGTAGTTTGAATGATAAACATAAGTTAGTGTTAGTCACCGAACATAGCCTAAGTTACATACATTTTCCGTGTTTTAATATTATGCTCGTGAACCTATGTGATCTCATTTAAAAACATTTAAAATGTCGGATATTGACAAATGAATGTTGGTCTACTGTAAGTCTGACAAATCAGGGACAGCCTTCAGACAGTTGACAATTTAACAATTTTGTAATTTAACGGTTTCACTTCGATAGATTACAATCTACCGAATAATAATACGTTAAATTGTAAGCAGTATGTTGCGGTTCACAATCTTTCGACAGTTTACAATCTCGCGAGATAGATTATAATCTAACGGTATTTACAATCTTACGGTGACATATACAAGTGTATATCACATACACTTATGGCCCGTATTCACTTTCATTAGTAATAAGTGCAAGTGATTAGGGCAAGTGATTAGTTATTAGGAAAAAGTAAGTGTGGACAGCGACTGTTTAGTGCAAGTGATTAGCCGGCTGCGTAGTAACGTGATTAGTTCTGTATTCACTTTGATTAGTGATTAAGTGCAGGTGACTAGTACAGGTGATGAGTGATTAGTAGAAAGTAATGTGGACAGCGACTGATTAGTGCAAGTGACTAGTCGGCTGCGTAGTAACGTGATTAAAAGCGTGTTCTATTTTTTGCGAGTGCAAGTGCGTGACAGATGAAAACCAATTTTGGTTTCGTTTTACAGCTCGAGATTGTTACTGTTATTCCGCTAGGTATATTAACTTTATGGGCCAGACTGACGTGGTGTGCCGTGTGAAGCGTCCATAGATATAGTATATCATTATTAAATAATATACCTATTAAAAGTACAAAAGGACACCCTTTCAATTACTTCCATACTAATCCATACTTATTACTTACTAATATACTAATAATATTATAAATGCGAATGTGTGTCTGTCTGTCTGTTACCTCTTCACGTTTATACCTCAGAAGTCAGAACCGATTTTGCTGAAATTTGGCATGGAGATACTTTGAGTCCTGGGAAAGGACATATAAAAATACTTCGTGGTCTTTATAATATATAAAACTCAAAGGTGACTGACTGACATGTTGATCTATCAACGCACAGCCCAAGCCACTGGACTGATCGGGCTGAAATTTGGCATGCAGGTAGATGTTATGACGTAGGCATCCGCTAAGAAAGGATTTTGATCAATTCTACCTCCAAGGGGTGAAAATAGGGGATCAAAGTTTGTATATAACAATACTTCTTAACGCGAGCGAAGCCGCGGGCAAAAGCTCGTTTTTAATAAAACCAATATTAAAAATGAAGGACATGTCAAAATGGCAGTTTTATTTTTGAAACTTGGACGCTCGTGTTGACAGCTACTACTGAATTTACTAAATTAAATTACTAAAGAGCCACTAAACAAGAATTGGACACTACTTGCACTACACACCTGCACTCCACTGCCTCAATTACTAATCACTTGCACTTGCACTAATCAAAGTGAATACAGGCCTTTAGTTGGATGTTGTAAAATTAATTTTTATTTGCAAATTAAGCCACATCTTGATATTATAAAGATGTTCGCAGTGTCTTTAAATAACTTCAATTTAATGTGGAGTTCGTCAGAAAATATTCAGCTGAAGCCAAAATATTATTTAAATTGAAGTTTAATAATAATAATAAATAAATGTCTCAGAGTGCGGCCATTAATTAAAAAATCAGCCAAGTGCGAGTTGGACTTGCGCACGAAGGGCTCCGTAATAATAATTAAAGCAAAAATAATTAAAAAAATGTGATTTTTGTATGGGAGCCCCCTTGATTATTAAGTTTATTAAAATTTTATTATTAATTATTAAAGTATGAATACAGCTAAGTATTTTGTAAATATTTCAGGTGCCAATCTGTTGTTATCATTGATACCGAGCAAAAAATATTTGAAAAATCATGTTTGTTGTGTGGGAGCCCCCCTTAAATATTTAATTTATTTTGTTTTTAGTAGTTGTTGTTATAGCGGCAAGAGAAATACATAATCTGTGAAAATTCCAACTCTCTAGCTATTACCGTTCTTGAGTTACAGCCTGGAGACATACAGACAGATAGACGGACAGACATCGAAGTCTTAGTAATAGGGTCCCGTTTTTACCCTTTGGGTACTGAACCCTAAAAATGTTCGGGTTTAGGTTTATGCCTAAACTAGAAGATGTGTAAAAATTACCAGAGTTTATACTCCGGTAATTTTAGTAGTTAATAACGAGAATTGTATAGCCTTAATAACACTAACTTTAGTATTATTACTATAGTAGTGTTATTAAGGCTGTACAATTCTCGTTATTTATTTGATCAATCTTAATTTACTCGGCGCAAATACCCTCGCTGATGACCACGGAAGCTATTGTAGGGTGACCATTTAGATGACGAATGTAGGAATTGTTTCTTATGGATTTTACAGATAAAGGGCTTAAAATAATTATTGGCGATTGTGTTTTTTTAATTACCTAACAAAATCGTAAAGCATTAATGCTTCAACTCCCAAGCGGTATAGATTTCCAAAAATCCACAATCGAGGGTTTTAACCTAAAAACAAAGGCTCAAATCTCACTAAAGTAATAAATTATTAAGAATTATAATGCATTATAAAATTTAGTAAATATGTTTGGAGTTAAAATATCTGACCACTAAAATCACATGATTAAATATATTTTTTCCAACCCAACATTTTGCTCTATAATATAATGGTGCGGAACCCGTAGTGCGCGAGTCCGACTAGCACTTGGCCGATTTTAGCTTTAAATTTTTTATGGTTAAAGAGATACTTCTTAGCATTTTCCCAGGAATTAGTAAATGAACGCAGACCTATTGCTGTCTGGACTAGAAATACCATCCATCCAGCCATCATGAAGTTCCTAGAAGGGGTGAGTAGGAATGTTTATATTTAGTAAAATAATAAAATTCATCAAATATTATTAATATCTTACAGCCTACAGGTAGCTAATCGAGGTACCTACTTTGTCCTATACCTGATCCGCGCAGACTTCGTCACCGTGCCAACATTTGCTGCTTATCTTACATTATTCTACCCCGACTACTCTACCTCAAAGGTGTGCGTACAATCGGAATCGGAGCGTACGCAGCGGACGGATTTGTTGCTTCGTATTGATTTCTATATTATGTACTGCGTGCACTGGAACATCACGTCACTGACAAAATATTATAAATGCTCCGTCCGCAAAATACGCTCCGATTCCGACCCGGTGGACACGCAGCTAAAGGCTCAAAGTGCACCTCAACTCTGTCCCACATAAGTCCACACCCATAGTCACCGTACATAAGGCAGTAGCGGACACGTGTTGTGGGGTGAGTGCGGATCCGTGTACCGTTTCCACGCGGACAGACTGACTGATCGTCTTGTATATAGTTCGAGGGGCCCGATTCTGGTTACATTACTCGATTGGCGTTTCGAACGAAGGCTGTGGCGGTGGACTGTGAACAGTGGCGGCCTTGCCCATTGCGAGACCCCTGGCGCGGCAAGTCTTTGTGAGCCCCTTTGTGCTATGGAATTGGAATAGTACCTATGTAATGCGAAAGTAGATCTGGGGGTTGAGCCAAGACTTTTCTTTATCGCTTCTCTACGAATAATAAAAACTAAGGAAACGTAACTCCCATACTACATAATATTACCGTTTTAAATTTTGTCCCTGTCGAACTGTCGTGTATGATGTAACATCAGCCTGATACCACTCAAGGCCATCAAAATATTGCAAATTGTATTGAAAATGTTTACCGACCAAATGTTTGTCAGTAGTAGATTAATATTTATAATCTACATTATGAGCGTCAGTCGCCGCAGCCGTGGTGGGTTGTACCTACATCGAGGCTGTCTCAAAGTTGTCGAAAAAAATTTTGAAAGTTTGATGGATGATTATTATTGAGGTCATGTTTAACCAAGAATCACCGTCCACCGTATTACAGACGGGGGAATCATAAACATTTTCGTCGGCGATTCTATAACTATTAACGAAGCGGTAACGAAAAAGGCTTGGCTAATTAATGGCCTGGTTGTTTGGTAGGTATTCGTTATGTTTGACGAGAAATGCTTAAGTTATACAAATAAATTGAGTCAAAAATTTGTATTTTTTTAAATTTGTTTTACGCGAGGCCCCTGCAAGAGCGAGGCCCCGGGCGATTGCCCTGTTCGCCACACCCTAGGGTCGACACTGAATGTGAAGTATGGACGAGTGAGACAGTTTGCGATCGAAGTGATATTGATATGGCATGAGAATCTGGTTCCGGAGTTGATATAGATCCTTAATATGTCGTTCGGCATAATAGTAACTGACTGCAGTTGCCGGATACTGTACAAGTCTATAGAGTTCCAAGTCGTTATAATGCTACCGATTTAAATGTCTATTCAAATCTAACACTTATGGATGTTATGTGGCTAACTTGTAAATTATACATGTAATAGCAGTCGCATATAGGTACTTAAACTTGGAAACGAGATAACCTCTCACTACATGGCTAGTCAATAGCCTTATGCAGGCTCTACACTCGCGGCGCGAAAGCCCGTGAATGCCGCGAATCACGAGTGTGGAGGGTTTCGCTGCTGCGTTTTCGCACTTCGCGGCTTCGTATTTGTTCGAATCGTGTTCACGGCGCGAATCGCGGCCGCAATTCGCGCCGCGAGTGTAGAGCCTGCATTATGGCTTGGACCACAGACAACGGTAAGCAAAACCAGATAAATTTTAGCAAGTAGGTACATTTTTATCTCACAGTCAAATAAGATGTAATTTAGATAGCATTAATTACTCAGCCCAAACTCCGATTACTCCGATATTGGAGGCAGGCACCAAAGTAAATCAAAACAAATACAAAGGTTTTAAATGAATTCAAACTCCTTGCTCGAATCCCCGGTGGCTAAAGTAGCCTACTGCCTAACCCTGGCCTCCACGTATCTTTTCATCTGGTGTTTGTCAAGTAATCAGTCAGCGCTCAATATTGACGGCTCTATCTATGTGCCTGGGTCCGCAAACATCACCCAGCCTCTCCCCCCTCGCGCAAACGCGTGCCAAATTTTGATAAAGTCGCTTCATGTTTAATCATACGATACAGTGCTGCCAGCGTACGTGATTTCCCCGAAATTGGGGAAGTTTAAGCGGGAGAGCTTTCACGGTCAGTAAGAGGAAGGGTATAATATTCATTTCATGTCCATGTATGATTTTATTGATTTTGTTTATAACTAAGAAATCTTTTTAAGAATTTGATCTTTAATACGTTTAAGCTATTACACCTAGAACTCCATTATTGTGTGTATCGGAAAAAGATGCAACCAGCAACACAGTAATTTTTAGGTATTTTCTGTGATTTTAGACTGCAAAAAAATAATATTCACTTAAAACTTTCTATTATTAAGTATTTTTCATCAGGAACTAACTACATAGTAATAAGTACTTATGATAAATTCTACCTACTTCAATAATTATAATTGGTCGGGTTATGTCAACTTATGGTAGGTAAGTCATAATCTGTCGGCTGGGTTTGACATAACGCGACCAAATACATAGGTCCACCATCTGCCTGTGAATCAACTTCTTTGACAGTACCTATAAAAATAATGATTACTTATTAAAACTGTTTTGACTTTCACTCTTAGCTACGTAGGTACCTATCAAAATGAACATGCTCTATAATCTGTATCTGTTTTATATTTAATACAATGATGAATTAATAAAAAAGCAATCTCCTGTTTAATTATGCTTTATACATTTTGTCATTTCGATGTTAAAATGTGGCAGCACCGAAATCGTGAATTCTAACATCTCGCTGGCAACCCGGGAGAGACATTAAAGGCGTATGTACACAGACGACGTGTGCACGATGCATTATCATTTTCCATTAGGCCGCGATTGGGCGATTGTTTATCAAACGTCTAAACACCCCTACACGAGTCCGTCCTGTCAGGGGTTGTTGATAACATAAATTAACTTGTTATCATTATACGAACAAATGCATTGGTTTTAAATTATTTTGATGCGTGCTAGAAACATTAATCTATTAATTATTATAGGCGAAGGGCTTTTGCGTTAATATGTTTTTTGGGAGGATTGAAAGAAATCTGGGTGCACGCTCGTGCACCCGCCGAGACGAGCCAAGCGAAGCGCAAGGGTAGTGCCTACCTTTTCTCGAAGTGTTTCGCCGTTTTTTTGAACCTTCATAGAATTGGTTTCCGTTGTAGCAGATAGTTCATATTTTTAGGATATGATGTCACTTATTAAGCATACAAAGTCTCAAATGAATAGCTCTTATACTTTAGATTTGATTGATATCTAAAATACGCCGATTTCGTCACTGACACACTGATGGTCATCAAAATGTTTGGCCACTTCCTGAAGTGTTAGAAAGCTGAAATTTGGTACGTGATCTAAGTTTAGTATACAACCAACAAAAAAATTCATAAACTTGTAATTTTCTTTCCCATCCCCTAAAATTGGGGGGTGGAAGTTGACCCTTATAGAGTTGGTCTCCGATGTGCCAGATAGTTTATATTCTCAGGATATTATGTTAATAATAGACTTATTAAACATACAAAGTCTCAATTGAATAGGTCTAATACTTTATATTTTATTGATATCTAAAATACGCCGAAATTTGGTTATAGCTTATAGGCCGTAAAATAAGTTTAGTAGGGGGTAATTGAAGTTTAAATGAGACTTTCACCAATTTTATGAATCTTTATTGAAAGCATTGAACATGAAAGCTTCTACGGGATGGACATTAACTAAAACGTCTTAATAAAAAATAAAAACACTAAAAAGACTAAAAAGACTGCCTAGCAAGTAGCAACTTACAAAAAGGACTGAAATCCCACCAAAAACATTTCATGTAAAAGTTACCTCGACGACCACAAAAGGTTTGCCCTGTGAAAAAGACATCTAATGTAGAACTAAGCTTCTGAATCGACGCGGCCTAACTCTATCGACCCATAACTCCAACAAATTCTACATAATATCAGTAAGTATGTATCTATGGCTTGGCAGTTTCGTTACTTATTTCAGATCAGAATCCAGAAACTTAATATTCGACACAGCGAAGCCATACATACTTACGGATATGTAGAAAGTGTTGGAGTTAGGATCGATAGAGTTAGGCCGCGTCGATTCAGAAGCTTGGCTCTACATTAGATCTGATGTCTTTTTCACAGGGCAAACCTTTTGTGGTCGTCGAGGTAACTTTTACATGAAATGTTTTTGGTGGGATCAGAATATCTGTACTATGATACGTTATTAAAGTTTTAGGGCCTGTTTCACCACTTCCTGATAAATTGCCGGATAGGCTATCCACAACTTATTTGACAGATTCTCCATACTCTACCTGTCAAGTTAAGTGGTGGATAGCCTATCAGGCACTTATCAGGAAGTGGTGAAACAGGCCCTTAATGTTCTTTAATATGTTTGACAGTTTATGGGAAATTAAAATCTCAAACCCATGACTGGCTATGTGCATTATGCATGTTTATAGACCCCTACTAATTAGTCCTTTGACTACAGTTTGGCAACACTCCTAAAGACTTTTAATTTTCGTTTTCCTACAGACCATTTTTTAAGGTAGCCTTCTTACCAAGTAGGTACTTGAAGTGCTAATAATAATTTCCTTACTTTGTTATCTGTCTCGTGACTCTTGAGACTATACAGTAGTAGGTGGGATTAACACTTCAATGTGTTGCGATAGTTATCATTTGCCATTTACCGCGTACCTTACTATGCTGATCAGGACGAACGAAGTGAGCCCTAGCATATCCCACAACTGAGCACTTTTGTGGTACACTTTACAGAAAAACTATCACGTCTATTGATTTGTGCATTAACATAGTAATTTTTATTTACATGTAGATATGTTATCATCAGTCAGTCAAGGTTTAGTTACTATTAAAATAAAATAAAACTACCTTAAAGATTATTACCACGCAGAAAAACGACGCGAGCCCTCACAAGGTTCGGCTTTTAGCTAGTTTATTTTATCCTCAGTTTTTCCTTGCAAAGATGCCCCACAAAACCCTTTTGATATTATAATGACGTATAATAATTAAGAACGAGTAGGTATGCGATTTGTCATAAAGGCCATCTCGGCTCATTACACACCAATATCCTTTGAGGATTCAAACCCCTTTAGTTCCGCAGATGATCGATAGAATTCGTATCAATATTATAATTTTCAAATAACCTCACAATATCTTCAATCATGCAAGAAGACGGATGGCATTTTAAACATCCTTCCGTTTTATAATACTTTAATGATATGGCTATTATTATTTAGCGGGGAAGTTAAAGATTGTAGCGTCTGCTGTGTGAAACGTGCATTTTTGTAGTTCAAGAAACCGCCAAATTGATAAGAAGTAAGGTGATGATAAAAAAGTTTTCAAAATCAATTTCTTCCTTTGGAACTTTTATTTATTAGGAGCCTTAGCGCTACACAACGGGTAGTGGTTGATACAGACATAATGTTACTGTCTAACTTTTCCCAAATAAATAGGTTATCGTAAATTGAAGTTAACTAATTTATCTAACGGGTTAGACACCTAGCTAATAAACTGCAATAAAATCTGCAAGTCCAATCTATAGCAACAAGACAACATAGAGTCTAACTTAATACATTCTAGCACGGCGTCGCTATGTAAGATCAAATTACATAGAATTTGCTGGAACGTAACAGGTAAGTACATGTGTCGAGACGGTCCCCACTCTCCCCCAAGGGGGTCCCCACTCCCTCCAACATGGGGAGGAATGCTCAACAAGGCAGGGATTCTGTTGCAAGTTTGTTACCTTACATTTTATATTCAACCCAAACGCTTAACTGCGGAATATGTCTAAATTAGGTGCCAAGATGTTTAGTTGTTTCTACTTGCTACTTTATATCGACTTAAGCGGCCTCTCTACATTTTCAATTATGAATGTTAAGAGATGATTCGTCCAGGTTTGACTATATTATTATGATCAACGTATTGCTAGCTATAGAAAGCTTCGGAAACATAATGTCTATCATGTTTATCCACTGTGGCCAAACATAGATCAAACGTAGTACTAGTAATATGTGGTAGAGTTTGAGGACTCAATGTAATAAACGCGCGTGAAACAAAGAGAAACCAACATTCGAAGTATGATTCTATTAGATTTAGCTTTCTACAACATTTTTTTTCTTTGTTACACTTTTTATATTTACGTAATATACTTTTTATGATCAAATTGATCAAATTAAGCTAAGTTTACCTCAAAGCCTTTGCACTGTGCACCATCAAGAAGTAGGTAGGTACGTGTGAATAACAGTGGTCTTTACAATACCAGCATCATAGCCGCCATATTTCATTTATGTTTTCATCAAATAATACATGTTTAGAGCGACGAAGATCGAATTAATAACAGTTTAGTTACCTCAAACCCGTTGGAGACACTCTTCCACCCTTCTGACCGGTTCCTTTGTCTGTATTTAATGTTGTGACTACTAATGTTTGTACAGCAGCACATAACAGATCTTGTAAATTATTAACGATTTGTTAAGATCCAGTTTAGAGTCTTTCAGAGTAGGCATTAACAGCAGGACACAGCCAATAATATTCTTTGTTGCCTAAAGGTGTATTGAAGATTGTTGTTATTGTATAACTGCCAAAAACAATTTCTCAGAAATAAAATATCTACATATACTTATATATTGGTGAGAAAACTAATATGCTGAAAATGAAAATGTCTAAAGCTAGCTTCTATGTACAGTGTACACGCGCATATTTTCAGCCTGTACAAAGTATAATATAACGTAGATTGTAGAGCATACATTACCTCAAAGATTATTATCTGCCAATGGCTCTTATTCTTATTATTTCTAAGCTCTAGTTTATAATTCTATTCTATTAAGACTTAAAATACAATAATTCTGTTTGCAAATGTACCTAATTTTTAGCCTAAACAAAAGCTATGTAGAGCATAGAATAATATGCCTACGGCTCTTATTCTCAAATGTCGCTTCAAAATACAATTCCATTCCGAATTTAACAACCGCACTAACCTTATTCATATTCAGAGATCACTCGTCAACACAAAATTACCTGCTTTGATGTCTGTTTGTCCCGAGATTATTGGTAAACAAAAACTGTTAAAATCCTCCCTGACAGAGTTTGCTCAGGTGTACGGTGTACCACTTCAAATGACAGTTGACGCTTTGTGATGAATATTGAATATAATTATAAATTTGCTTATTTTACAACAATGCTAAATAGAGCGTATTTTCGCAGCGGATGGTAATCTTCTTGGCCTGTTGAATGGAAACTGGATGAAATACTGTTTTTTTCATCAGGCTTTGATTGAACCCATGTTATAGAAGTTGAAGTTTCAGTGGCGAGGGGTGAATATTTTGAGAAGGGAAGCCGGAGTAAAAAATCTACTTACCAATTTTGGTAATTTATAATTGAATGACATGCTTTTAATTTTCAAAACTAAGTTTGGAAAACAAAGTTTCCTTCGACAACAAAATATAATCTGTCAGACAACAGTCTTTCTGAATTAATGCCATATTTTCCGAACTACACGATTACGTCGTACGACTCACAATTCACAAGTCACAATATAAATTAATTTAATTCACGACACTCTTCTAAGTTCTAACGCTAAAACAAAATTTAAATTCGACAAAACAAAACAAACGACATGTTGTTTACAAACACACTATCCGCCATATTAATATGTCAATCTAAAAACCAGCAAAATAAAAATGTATTACGCGCCTGTCATATTTAGTACCGCTAAAGGCATTCTTAATAAAGTCGTATTACAAAAAATCCTACCAAAATAAAATGTATTACGCGCCAGCAAAAGTATAATGTCGCTACAGTCATTCTTAAATTCGAATCATAACAATTTTACTTCATGACTCATCTATCTCGCTTGCACTTGTGCGTTGCTAATTAACCTTTCTCCGTAATAACTCGTCGGGCATCGAGTTATTTCCAAGTATATATCGCGCGTGCTAGAACGAGACAGAACATGACGACCAGTTCACAGGAATGAAAAGGACAGATGCTTACTATGAACTGTCGTTGTATGGAGAAATAAGCCGCTAATCCTGCGGCTTATTTGATTCTCTGCGCCCGCACATTGCATTGCCTTTTAAAATTTGTAGGCGATAGTTATTAATTCAAACTATGTATTTCAAGTGAGAGAAAAATTTATTGCATATAACATTGTGAATTCAAAGTTTTTTAAGTAGGTATGTAAAATATTTATTAGATAAATATGTCGTTGGCCCGTATATTCGATTTTTCTAAGCCCTAAGGGAAGCCGATGGGAATCGGGTTATATGGACGCTTCGCCACTGTGAAGTTTTACATTAGCCACGTATAGTAGTAGTACTCTGGTACGTTTCAATGGGTTTAAGAAATTAGAAATCTCTCTATTAAGGTTTTCTTGTCTTTAGAAGAATCTAAAGACAAGAAAACCTTAATAGAGAGATTGTACTATGTAGATTCGTTCTCAAATGGCTACTAGACGATTGGTTGCTGTTATAGCTTTATTTAATTTTCTTCTGAGCTGTAGGTTGAAAATTGGTACTTACTTTTTACTACAATATTTATTTCTAATTTCCTACATTACACACTTGACTTTTTGTAATACACCTTCGTGCCTGCGCTTAAAACAAAGCAAAGCGGAAATAAAGCAAAAACATTAAGACCCAAGCGCGAAATCCCAGTGGATTAGTGAAAAAACTCGTCCTTTCATATTTAAACAAATATTTCACGGCATCGCTTTATATTCCGTTCGCGGTTTTATTACTTTAGAGCTATATAAAACTGATCTTTATTTCGTTCTTACAAAGGTGCTATAAGGGGTAAAATAGACAGAAAATAGGGGTAAAAACTAGAGAAACGAAACGTAGGTCGCTGCATAAACATCGTATATTAAATGTTGTCAATTATATTTACAGAAATTTTACTTGGTGTTTATTTTATAAATCTATTGTGGCTGCGGTCGGAATTATATTCTGTGTCAATATTGACGGAACGGTTCAACACATCCCACTGCGTTCTGTGTTTGAATAGCACAGTTCGATAGGTCGATAAGAGATGGCGCTACATAGGTCCTGAGAATTTCCAACTTTGAATGCTGAAGTGGCTTACAGCCGCGCTCATGCCCGGTTTCTGAAATTTCATGAACGGAGTTTTAAGTTTATCTATTCACCAGCGATTTTAGTTGGCTATCGTCGATACATTAACTAATCTGTTGAATAGATTATATCCCGTCAAAAAACCTTAGAAAGCGGGTATTAATTTGACATATTAAAAAAATGTGTACATAACTAAGAGTGTGTTGTACTAAAAGCGTGGTTAAAGTTAAAGTTATGGTTATAGTTAAGGCTAACTTAACTTTAATTTTAACTTTGACCACAGAATTTGACAGATATGTCTGTTGCGTTAATTTTTTTTATTAAAGCTACAGTTAATGGGATTGAGAGTACTTATAAAAAATTGAGTTATCCGTAAAAATCAACAGGGAAAAATATTTGTTTTTACAACACTGTGAAACATAGTAAATTTTCACGAAAAAAATTGGATATAATTATGAGCGGTTATGGTTACCGCTAAATATGGCGTCCTTAACCAAAGATTTGACAATTTGTACTGTAGTTATAGTTAAAGTAAGTTGGTGAAACCCACCCTAAGAAATAAACTGAAAAAATCGGTTAAGTGGGATATTTTATAGCTACAGTCTACACAATGTTATGATCTACGGATATTTTGGCCACATAATATTACATAATCAACTTTTTATTATGTAAAAATTAATATATTTCATCTCTGGTATTCTTAATTAATAAGTCTCTGTTCGCTCAACGCAAACTAACCCATGAAGGTAGAGTTTTTTTTTTCGAGTACTTATATTTGTTTGCCTAAACGTCTTTACATAAGCAGTAGGTACCTAGATCGTATGTGTATGTATACCTACTCGTAATTATTTTTCCCACACGTTATAAAAGCTCGGAAGCTCGTTTAAATCTATTGCGTGTTAGTTAATAGTAATTTCCTCACGCTTGTCTTAGAACAACTAGACGCTAAGTTAGTTAGTAAAAGTGACTTTTTAAAGAGCATAAGGTCAAAGCTTTTGTTAAAATAAAGGAAGGTCAGTTATAAGTTATAAGAAAAGTTATAAGGAAAAACCATTATTTTATTTTATAGTGTTATAAAACGAACACTAACTCATTGTAGTTTTTGCGGTTTTAAAGCGAATTTAAAATTCACTTTTGTAGAGCTTGGTCCAATTACGGCGTTTAAGGGTAGTGCATACAAACTGACGTAAATTTTTGTGCCACACTTTCTTTAAAATTTGGATGCTAATATTCGATGTTATAATTTCCTTCCGAATCTGTGTAGAAAAGACAGTTACAGTAATGTCAAATAATATTATGGAAATAATATTTAGTAAATGTATGAAAATTACTAGGTAGCCTCGTTTTTTGTCCCGCGGGCCTTTACACTACAGTATAGTGCAAAGGCCTGCAAATAGACTACAGGATAGCTAGCGACTATACCACCCTAGTCCATGTAGTCTTTCAGTCATATAGAATAGTAGTATGTAGACTGTGGAGTATGACACGAAGTGACGAAATTCGAATTCCGAAAATTCTCATCCCCCGAAGGCTGAAAGCATTCAGTGCACAGCTTAAGTCATTAGTGAACCTACCTATCTAATGCCTAACCATTGTGGCATCATTAATGAGCACCTAACGACCACGAAAATAAGGCTTTAAAAAACACAGATTTCGACGTTCATTAAAACCTGAATATGTGCATTGTGCACACACAATGGCGGGCCACATCTTGTACGAGCATTCACGCGAAATGCACGATAATGAGGTTCATGACAATTGATCGTCATTTGCGGATCGCTTCTAGTTTAAATCTAGCCATGAATAATCGCTGAAATGCTAAGGAGTTGCTGTTTTATGTGTGATGTATTTTAGGTTTGTCTGAGGCGTGGAGTTTCAATTTTTAAAACCTCTGAACATAGTATGCTCTATGATGAAAATTTTTATTGTCCAAATTTGATGATCACTAGAAAATTTAAACTATTTAGTGCGAAGCTTTTCAGCCTGTAAAAAAATACGAATGCCTAGTACGAAAGTAATAATAATTGTCCAATACTAGAACGAGTTAAAACTTTCTAAAATATTGTCAATTGTCATATCTGGTTGGGTTTTTTTATTAGACACATGTCGAACCGAAAATTCAAACACTGAAAAATTCAAGTTTTGAATTTCAATCCAAACAATAAAAAAAATCAAGTTTGGAATATTGCTAGAATAGGGTATTTTATTGTACATTGTACAATGCTGGACTCAAAATTTTCTTTGAAAATTTTTGTTTTCGTTTCTAGTCGAAATAGATTTTCACACGGAGACGAATGTTCAGCAACAACGTGACTTGTTATACAAGCGAAGACTTTCTGTATATTTTTAATTGGCCACATCGGTGTTTTAAGCCGGTGTGGTGTAACAGTACAAACACGGGTGTTTGGTGATCGTGTGATATATGGACGCGGCGGGATAAGCAACGCAAACACGCTGCGCAAACAGTTTTACTTTTCACAAAATGTCGATGTCATCCTTTGTTGTAATAACATCCATTTCACGGCATATTAACGTTTGGCAGATGCGCCGCCACCTGACTAAGTGCGCCAGTTTAGGGTTACCAGAAACGGATGGGAATGTTTTTAATCTACCTTGAATTCGTGAATGTCGGCACATCATAAATATACTCATATTATTGCACACACGTTATGAGATGAAGATTAACTTAAAAGTATTGAAAAGTACGTAGAACATAAACTACAATGATTTTATTTTTAATGTCTTTGCCTATCAACAGTTTTTTACGACAGTTGAATTGTCTTTTGAATATAAAAGGAATATTTTCGCGTTCTTTCTGACGCTCTATACAGATAGAGCATTAGAAAGAGCGCGTTCGCAGGAACAAACAGTCATCAACGATGTCACTACTACCGCAATTTTAGGGCTCCAAAGCAAGCAGATTCATCAGTCCTTTGACAACTCATCCCACTACTCCCGAGGGCCAATGCAAACAGATATCGTATACCAGGCACGCAGACTGCTGTAACCACTTGTACGGGTAGCGTTACAATGGCCCTATGTTTGCGTTCGTGTGATTTATAGCTTTCACTGGATCTAAAGGCGGGCGGGGCTGATGGCTATTAGGAACACTCGGATATACTAGTTTTGTAAATCAAACACACTTCTTTCTGTTAAGTGTAGGGGCGATGTTCCATAAATAACGCCATCATTACCACTATTGTAATTAATTAGATAAGGAATAGTTAGGTAGTTGAAATAAAAAATAATTGGTAGGAAATAGTAAACACCATTTAACTAGCTCTAATGTTTTAAAAGTGTTTAGTTTAAACTTCAACCTCCACTGTTTGAACACACCTAAAACATGATGGTGAAACTGACTACCTCCCATTAGTTTAGGGAGGTATCCCTTTAATCCGAAACAAAAATTATTTTATTGTAAAATTGATAGACAGATTGACTTACTCAAAATACCTAAATGATATAAGTTTCGTTTTAAACGAGATTGACCGTAACGTACCGCTACTTAAAATAACGGACACATTTCTGGACACGTTCAGCTTATCAGGTGTAGTGGGATCCCATAACCTAAACACTAAACTTTTGATTAACCTTCATGTGACCCTAATCCAAAAAGGTAGGCTTAAATATTTTATGTGCAATTAAAAGATTAAACACCTCACCGGCCACGGGGTAATTATGATCTAAAAATGTCAACAACGGCCCCGGTAAAGAGGAGGGTTAACGTCGTCTGCTTTCAACATAATTAAAATTATGTCAGGCCGTTTGGACCCGGCGGGTTTTATTTTACGGAGTGCTATTAAATTTAGTTTTGCGGCCGATCGCCGGCAGACGACGTCGGCTGCGTTTTTCGTGAGTTATAGACCTTTATTCTTGCTCCAATTTTTCACTTCAGATGTATTGAATGGAGCCGAGGATAATTATCCCTCCCTAATGGAGTGTCATTAGATTTTCAACATATTTGAAGATTTTTGGGTTCCGCAGTTTGGTTTACTATTTACATTATAGGTTTGTAGGTACAAAATACTTCTGATTTAGAATTTTGTGTTAGATTTGAGTGCATCAACTAATTATTATTGTTAGAAAAATATTGTGAGCACATTTGAGACATGACTAAGGGCCTGGTTCACCACTTCCTGATAAGTGCTGAATAGGCTATCCACAACTTATTTGACAGATAGTGTATGGAGTATCTGTCAGATAAGTTGTGTTTAAAGCGTATCCGGCACTTATCAGCTAGTGGTGAAACAGGTCCTATAGTCTTAACATGACAACAATGCTATATAGAAAATAAATCTAGTTTTTTACTACCTTTCTTTAATAACGGCTCAAAATACTCTAATAGACTTAATTCATTAATCTTTTGATTAAAGATACGGAATTCTTTTATGTTGAAAGCGACGTACATTAGCAATGAATAAAAGCATTTGATTTTTGTATAAAGTTCATTGTAATTAAAAGCTTCCAACACGAATACAAGAGCTTAAAGCTCAAACATGTCTTATCGAGAAATCTCGAACAATCGTGCTTTTAATTTATCCACACTCTTGAATCGGTGTTAAGGCGAACCTTTTTATTTGTCTTAAAAAGCTACTGAGCTTTAGCACGCTATCGAATTTAAATTTCAGAGAATAGTGTCCCTAAAACAAGCATTGAGGCCTGATCTTCGTAGCACCTTCCATTAAAATCCTTTTGATGGATAGCTAATTTTGAATGTACATAGTTGTCGTGAGATAAATGGTACGTTATTTTATACATTGGCTTATGTGTAAAATTACGTACTATTTTAAGGCGTTCTTAAATTTAAAGTGTCACTTATCCTTTTTGATCGATCCGATCGATAGATTATTAATAATATGAGTCGCAGTGACGTCAGGGCTACAGCGACCTGCCTTCTTCAAAAAAAAATCCATTTTGAAAAAGTAGAAGAGTTACCGCAATATCTCTGATTACACTAAAATCTACATTTTGGTAATAATTACTGCAGTAGTAGCTGATAGTGACAATACTGCCAGCATTACGCCAAAATAAAAATAAGTATATTATGTTAATCCGCAAAAGTATTCAAATCCGTTTACAGGTCTCCATTTATGTTAGTAGGAATTAGGATCAAGGGGCGAAATTATACTGCAGTGTCCATCAGTGTCCTCAATAAAAAGATAGTGTTTACATAAGCCGAATTCGGCCCTCAGGTTAATGTAGAGGTATATTCGAGGTGTATTCGACTATAAAACTTGACCGGAGCACTATCCATAATTAAACAAAGGGCCTGGCCTCCCCCTTAAGGGCCGGCCCCCCTCCCGCTAGCGAGTGACGCTTAACGCGTTAGATAATCTTACAAAGTCGCCATAATCTCCTCTACGGTCGAAACTCGGATTCAATTCAATTATTCGAGTGTTGTGGGGCTGTATAATCTTTTATGAATACATTACACTTTTAATTTCCATTTATATGTGATTTTCGAAACGTCACCTGTGTAAGTTCTCAGTTTCAAGGTTCTAAGTTTTCTAATACCGATATTAATGTATTGGATTTCAAAAAGAACATTATAAAATGAACTGGACTTCTTTTTAGCAGAAGGGAAGGCAGATCGTGTTCTTTGAATAAACACAATAAAAAAAAAATATAGTTTTTTAGTGCCACATGAGGTAGCAATGTAACCAAAAGGTTGCAGTAGAAACGAAACAAAAACACAAAGTAGAAACGTGGATATTTGTTTAAACTCACAATCATATTAGCTTATTTAAGGCATTACTGTAAAAAACGGAATCCAGTAAGCAATAATGAACTTTGGAACTTTCGAAAAGTTGCGAACGTTGATAAAAATACTCGTTGCTGGCGCGGCGCGACATGGAGCCTTTTTGTTTTTGTAACAAGAAATTGTATTTAAATGCGTTTTACGCTCTCGCTTCGTTAGGGCATGATGGACATTGCATGAAGACATTAAATGGCCAAGCTTATTTACTTGCATAGAATAGCTGCTACAGTTGGTTTATTGCAGGGTATTTAAACCGGCATTGTTTGACATTCACGCTTGTGAGCTAGGATCGACAGAAGCTACCTACCACGAAAACAGAATTGTTTTGGGACCTGCAAGGAAAGTAATAAGAAGAAAGGAGTAGGAATATACCTTGGTATATTCCTTGTAGTAGTATGTAGTACTCTTCCTAAGCAAAGCGACGACACAAAGTTACAGACCAATAAAATTAACCCTTAGCCACTGACGTACGTCTGTGAGACGTAGGCGCGCGACAAAAACAAAAATATCTTTTAAAATCTTTGTCGGATGAACTTGTGCTTTCCAGTACCTTCCTAGGTACCGGTAACGTGCCCGAAGCGTTAGTGACCAGAAATGTGGTAAAACTTAAATAGGTAAATATAATCTTCGTGACGTCTGTGAGACGTATTATCAGTGGTAATGTAAGTTTTTATTTTTTGAATTAAAATTCGTTTCTGTTTCAAAATAGTTTGTTATAAATTTTTTTAACGTTGAAGTTGCAACTTCTATTGGATGGAGTATAATTAATATAAACGATCAAAATTTTGAGTATTTTGTTGAGGAAAACTTTAGTTTTTCGGGGACTGACGATTTTTGTCACCAGAGACTGAAGAGGTCAGATATATTGAAATTCCTCATTCTTATTTCATCAGACAGTGATTACAATCCACCCTTAGCAGAATTATAGAGAGAAGCACAAGAATATACAATTTTTGAATTTCATGCTGAAGAAACTATGACAAAGTCGCAAAAAGTGTCAAGTCCATAAAAACGTGCCTTTATTCCTTTTTATATCGAGGAATATTTCACAAATAATAAGATATATTTAGTTTTGTAATAATTTTAGACCGAAAAGTTAAGTTTATAAGCTCATAGAAAAGATACATTTTTGATTTCGGTGATTCTTATTAGCTTCTGTTTGTTTTGAGAAATATAAATAACTATTAAACATAAGAAAATACTTCTTCTATTTATTAGTACAATATATACTAAAGTGACGATATATAATAAAATAACCATATTTTCTTATATATTTATTAACTTAGAGCTGTTTAAATCAAGCGTACGTCTGTGGGACGTACGTCAGTGGTTAAGGGTTAACTAATGGCTAACGCTAAATACAGGAGTAACGATAACGATAATAATTATAACGTCTAAGCCAATGATTTTGCAGGATAGATTAAAGTTTTTACGACACTATATTTTTGGAAAAACTGTATATTGGTGACGATCAACCGTCGTCTTTTCTAGAGATAGCTTTTTCCGAGTAAAGCTTAGTGGTCAACTAGTTTATAATATTATAATGGTTGCCTTCTGAACGGAGTAAACCAACATTAAAGCCAAGATATATTTTCCTCGTATCCTCCACAGTGGCATCTAGATGAGATGTCAGGTGATAAAGTGCATCAGTAATTTGTCAGGTATCCCACCGTCCCACCGAGCACACCCACGTAAGACAATTGCGTAGGAGCTTGTTAAAAATTGTGTTTCCACCGCTAATCCCACTGCCGCCATTAATTTCAAAATATCAAATTATCCTACTTTAAAGCTATCACAAGACACTGATATTTTTATTATGATAAATCGGCGCCAGTTTATTTGGTAGCAGTATTAAATTATCTGAGTATCAGATCGATGTAAGATAAACACTTTCTTACAGGTTTCGTTACTGTGGTGCTGCAGCGCGGTAAATATGCCCCATGTGTTAAAATTATACTTGCAAATAAGTAGACATTTAATTAGGGTTTGTTAGATAATATTAATTATTAATACTTATTTTATGTATTTACTAATAGTACAGATATTGTAAAATACAAAGTTATTTATTTTATTATATGTCATTAATATTTTCGATTAGCCTGATGATGGCTATAATTAATAAACAGATACTAACCCTGAATTATTAAATTAGTGTTTACTAATCAGAATATTAAGCTACCGTACAGGTAGCTTATGTAAATTGTCGGAGCCGATGCCAAATGCTTAGCAGTTGATTAACGGTGATCAAACTAAATAGTTGAAAGGAATCTGTTAAAATTCGAAATATTTATTAATTAAAGACTCGTTTATTTAACATAATTAATAAATAGTAGGTATATTAACATTGGGTATATATTTTTTTTGAAGCAGTCTCCTGCTAATTCTATAAAATCCGCATAAGAGATAAGTTAGTTGATATCCAAGTATAAGTTTCTGTTATATTTTTGTATTTATAAGCTTTTTTTACAACTTTACAACTTGTAAAGCTATTAAAAGCTCTTCATCACCTTTAAGCTTAAGTTCAAGCATGCTCAGGAGCCACTATATATTTCAGGTATTATTTATCCCACGTACTACTACTCCACGTACATTTTTAGCTGCAGCAGACGTAGTGTTAAATCATTACAATAGGCGAGTATTTTAGTCTTAATAATACACAGTGCGGGACCACGCTCGCGCTTGACGTTAACAAATTACATCGGCTGTCATCTATCTGAAACAATATACCGGTTGCCGTTTAAGTTATCTCGGTACTTTTCGTCTCGTAGATACAGTAAAGGGTCTGGTTGATACGCGACTTGGGCGGCCAAACGCTTGATTCTTGTACTACCGTGCCGTGCTTCGCGCTAAAAACGATACTATTGGACGATCTGCGTGTATCGTCCAATAGCATCGTCTCATAGCACGAAGCTTCGGATGATACACGCAGGTGCGGTCGTGCCGTAAAAATAAGCTACTACCATAAAGTGTACTATAAAGTATATAGATGACAGGTATTGATAATAATTATTAAGATATAGAGCGTGCAAAACATATTCAGGCTTGTAGAAAATTCAAAACCTAGGTAAAATTGTTACCAAAACAGAAATTTACCTAAAGCAAAAATACACAATTTGGCAGGAAAGTTCCGCGTGAAGAGGTGACAAAAGTATTGTAAAAGGAGCTACGCGCTACATTGCTAATTGATTGCCATACATTTGACACGTATTTGAATCGCTTTGCGCGTTGAAATCGCATGTATGTGTCTTTTGTAACTTCGTAAAGCTACTCTTATGGCAGCCTTCCTATCCATACGACACAAGTGTTTGTTTCGATCTCTTCTACCTTTAAAGTGTGCCTCTACTAGGCTAGCGGAGCGACACAACTCATAACTTCCCATAGTACTAGAGTACTGTGTCGCTTAATTCTGCTGCAGGGTAGTGCCGCTTCCTTCAGCTTTAGGCTTTAGCTATCCATACCTTTCTAATATTCTTATTATAAATGCGAAAGTGTGTCTGTCTGTCAGTCTGTTACATCTTCACGCCCAAACCTCTGAACCTATTTTGATGAAATTTGGTATACATACAATGAAAACAAATAATATGGCATAGGTACTTTGAGACTTGAGTCCCGAGAAAGGGCATATGATACTTTTTATCCCGGGAAAATGTGCTAGGAGTAATAGATAGGTACGATTTCTGCGCGATAAACGAATTTTGGCGCAACGGTCGTTATCCAGCAACTTTTAGCAACATTCGTTCGGCCGTCGATCACGGGCATAATACTAAAATGTCATTATGCTCGGCCGGAGTCGGAGATATTTCACTGTGTATCGGCCCGACTATTTGTTACTTTATCTACGTTTTGTACCGGGCTATAGTTCAGATCTCCGTACGCCGATGTGGCCTGACGATTGTAACGCGGAAATTACAGACGCAGTTTCATTTCGACATTTTCAATGAAAAATGATTTTGCAAATACAAGTTACTGCAATTTTTTCACGCTAAACGGCAGTACCAGCATAGACAGTAAACAAAAGTTCGACGTTTGACAAAATTTTTGTCAATATTCTGATATGACGTGAGTCACGTGAGTGACATGTCAGTTTTTGGTCTGATTGTATGTATGTACTAGCTGTAGCGCCCTCTACTCCGACCTTTGCGTAATATTCCCTACTGGTTAGGAACTAAACACTTTCGTTATTATCCTACATGAACTCATTCAGCGAGAAGAAACTAGCGCGATTATTTGGAAATAACTTTATAAGGATCTGGATTCGTTATAAGGCAAAGAATATTAAAGAACGAGAGATACCACATGAAGTATATCCAGAGCACTAATACTGTCGACTGCCTCAGTATTAGGTAGGCTTTAACGTAGAGGCTTTACTCTAAATAGTTTCTGAATGAAATACACATGCTCTTTCATGGAGCTCTGGGAGTAAAGTAAAATACGTGCTCAATGCTCATTCAAAAGTTATACTTACTAATATTATAAATGCGATAATGTGTCTGTCTGTCGCGCGGACTAAGTATATAATAAATCAATTAGTCTTAGGTAAGGTTAGCTAAATTAGATGTTGCCCGTAATATCTTACTTATACTTAGTAATTATTAAGTTTCTCGATACAAAATTTACTTAGATCCGGGTAGGACTGAACTGGAGCTAAGTTGGCATGAAAATCCATACTCTTAATATGTGAAAGTGTGTCTGTCTGTCTGTTACTTCTTCACGACCAAACCGATTTTGATGAAATCCAATATGGACATATTTTGAGTCCCTACATAGGATTCGTTTTATCTCTAAAAGCTGTACGGTTCACGTGAGATAAATGATTTTCCGGTTGCAAGCATGAAAACCAAATCTGCATGCTGTTACAATTTGGCATAAATATGTAACAAGTTGTAAAACCTATCTCCTCAACAAATAAAAGTCCCAAACTGCGACTTTTCGATATTGTCCCACATGTGACGCACCTGAACTTCGGGTTTGGGACCATTTGGGATGTCCCCGGGGTATATACTACAGTAGACACGCTCTCTATGAATCGGGAAAATCTTTTTTACTCGGTAACGGAGGTGTAGAAATAAAGTTTTGAGTAGCTTATTAAAAATGCATCGCTTTATCACTCTGCAATGTGAACTGACTCTTACGTGGGAAAGAACGGAGTTGTTACTTCAGAAGTATGTACTACTATACCTTTTGATGCGACGTTACCCACCAGGATAGGGACAAGGAAACGAGCAGACGGATCGCCTGATGAAACTGCCGCTCAAATTGGATTGTATCTGGGTAACAACTAACAACTAGCAAGCCATACTGTAGAGCTGTTCAAGAGCGTACTATAATTTAATTACTGCCTGCGTGTTGTATAATTCCAGTGGGTGTATGTGCAAATCTGCTCAGTAAGGCTTCTAAGCGCCGGCCATTGTAAAGGGTTTCATCACAGATTTATACTAATTGAGTTAGGACTTAGAATACATCAGATTATATTATGATTGGCTAGAGCTATAGTTAGCTGACGTCCATTATTATCTAATACTAGATAACGCCAGCAACTATGTTGTGCCAAAATACGAATATCGCGCGGGGACCGTACATTTTTCCGGGACATAAAATGTCCTATGCCCTTTCCCGGAATTTCAGCGGTTTGAGCCTGAAGTAAGTAACTGACAGACAGACACACAGACTTTTGCACTCATTATATTAATATTAGTACTATGGTTATAAAATGCTCGTCGATGTTTGTTGTCAAATTCCTGCAATACGGCTCGAATGATTTAGATTAAACTGTGCTTATCGAGAGGTCTGATAGAATCGGCTTACATGTTTTTATCATGCCAAAAACAAATTATATTATGACAAAACAACCTGCTTTGGGGCAGCAAGTAATATTTTTCATCTAGCTCTATATTTTTTGTCGAAAATGTGTTATTATTTAATATTTGGCAAAAGTTTTTCTTTAGAAGTTTTTGTTCATCTGCTTACACGAACTTATAAAGTTCTCCTACGACTACGTTTTTTACTATATTTTCGATATTTATTAGCATTTGTGTCTAGTATCAAAGGATAAATACTAGGCGCGACTAAAAACCCCGCAAAAATGAGGTAACGGGTAAAGTCAGAATCGGAGTCAGTTTCAACATAATGATCAATATCATAGCGACCGTGCCTATTGTGATCTCGATCGTAATCTGTCCGTCCTGTTACTGATACTATCTGCAACAGTAACAAATTACTATGACTATAATAGCGTCAACCTCCTACAAATGATTTATATGACGGAGAGAAAAAATCTCGATGAAATATTACGAGGTAGGCCGGTGTGTAATCAATACGCTGGTTTAGAATGTGTTCGTTATTAGTCAGTATTGTATTTAGTCATTTCGAGTATTGGTTGCTATCATAATTTGCTATGGCACGGTACGTTTTTTCCGTCCCGTTCAGGACATAACGTATGGAAACTATGAAGACTCTTTTTAACCGACTTCCAAAAAGGAGGAGGTTATACGTTCGGCTGTATATTTTTTTTAAATCCAAGTCAACAGAATGCTGCGGACAGCTGAGGCCGGCGAAAACCTACAGGCTGCAACAGTTTTTCCGACGATGAATTTTCAATAACGTCTTACGTTTTGGGATTTAAAAAGGGCTTATTTAGAAAACCGCAATCTAAAAAGATGGCTGCTTTTTACCTTTTTCAAGTAAGTAGATTTATACACTATACAGGCTACCAACTTGTTAAAGATAGTTGCATAAAGTCATGTTATTGTCCTTAATGCATGAAATAAATTTAATAATTGTTACTAAAAGCTTACCCATCAACCTACCTCCACATGGACCAAATCATAGTTTTCAAACGATGCAACTAATTTGTTTTGACGCACAAAAAGCTGTGTAAAAACCCAACATTTCACATATCGTACGCGTTGAAATTAATTTCTCCGGTGTTTCGTGTTACACGGTCCCAGTGGGAGGGGTTTTTACGAGTAACGGCCTTCCTGATATTAAGTGGCAACTGACACCCATAATATCACTCGTGGTACATGTGTTGGTTATCAGCTGTCGCATCATCACCAGCTTGGTGTTCATTGACGGATTCTGAAGATTCTAGTATTTAAAGTTAACTAAGTATTTTAAACGTAAAATATCCTTAAAGGCGTTATGGACTAAAACCAGACAGACCACGGGGTAGACCTAGACCCACTATAAAAATTTTTTATAAGAGATTGAGATGTGTGCTAGGTAGGCAGGTTTTTCTTCTCTTGAAAACCTTCTCTGAAGATCTTCATGTGAGCAAAATAATTATCCTAAAAGTTTATAATCTTCTAAGAGACAATTTCTGAAGAATTTATTGTCTACTACCCTCTCTTTCTTCGTGTGAATTGGCATATTATTTTGTTTCTTAATAATTCAACTAGACTCAAAGTTAAGTAGGTACGCTAAGTAGTATGAAAAATGTTTTAGTAGTATGGTGATAAACGTCTTTATTATTAGAAAAGTGAAGATATTCTGCCATGCAGCTTAGTAGGTACTAAATTCTCAATTGTCATAAACCATGATTTGATATTTTCGTTGAACGTGATATTACAAACTAAATGGACATTATCAAGAGTGACAATGTAAACCTAATCCCTACAAGTATTTGGGCAAAGTATTACGTCATTCTACAGACTACAAAAACCCAAAACCAAAAACAGAAAAAAGCGAAGCTGCAGGCATGTCAAAACATATTCTTATAATTTGAATAAAGAACCCCAAAACGTTTGTAAGTAGTTAAGAAAGGCATACGTCTCGAGGCACCGTTTCGGCGTTATTAATGATATGTTTGAATGATGCGTCATTGTTGGTTCCGGATGCGATCGTTGACACTAATTATTCACTGAATGATCTATTACCGTGGACAAATCACTTTGGGTATAAAAAGTTTTAAAACGGGAGACGGTAAACAATGTGGTCAGTGTCGCCAGATAATTACAATGTTTCACTTAAAAACGCACTAGTTATGGTATTTACTAGTATTATTACTCTATCCATACTAATATTACAAAAATAGTATGTCTTTCTGTCAATTGTTACCGTTGAACCGATTTTGATGAAGTTTGGTACCGAGACTTTACGTCCCGGGAACTTTATCGGTGTACGGTTCCCGAGCCATAAAAGTTGCGGGCGTCATCTAGTAATTAATTTTTATATTTTTGTATTTGTTTAAGTTTTAAATTGTAAACAAGCCAAAAGGCAAACAAGTATGAACGCAATAAATTCATCAAATGAATTCATTTATACTTCTTTGCCTTTATATTTTTCAAATTATAAACTTGGTAACAAGCACATAAGCCTCTTTATAATGGCCAACCAAGTTTGTTGTGCAGTATGCCTGTGATGAGCCCATATTTTATAGGCACAGCTTAACACTGCATCGTTAGTCATTCTGTTTTTGATGGTTTTCCATCCACTCTAATCCTATATTGCGATATTGGAGTCAATTAGCATACTAACGAGGCTCGGGGAAAAATCCACCTGACGCGATCCAAAGCCTAAAAGGATCTTTGAGACGAATTTTGACTGAATTTGGGCGAAATTAATCCACTTTGATAGGCTTTTTAATAGTGACCCGGTCTTTACTGCAACAAGACTGTGATGTGAATTAATGAACAATTAGGGCCAGGCTTAAATTGCCTACTTTTACGAGAAAAATTCTGTCATAGAGAAACTTAATTAAGAGTTGTGTTGACTAGATAAATAGAATAACAATTAACAGCAGTTAATTGTCTCGTAAAAGTAGGCAATTAATTGTTCATCGATTTATATCACAGTCTTGTTGCAGTAAAGACCGGGTCACTACTAAAAAGTTTGAAGTCTTACAGAAAATACTTGCTCTTAAGGTCTTGACACCTCTAGTAAACAAGTTTGATTAATTATAATTAGTAAATTATTATTAATAAAACTTGTTTACCAGAGGTGATTTTCGGTAATACTTCAAACGTTAGGTTACAGTTTTGGATGTTTTAGATCGACCGAAGTAGCCATTGCAACTGTTTCTTGTAACTCTAGTATTCCTGTAGGTAAACTTCTACTTATAATTAAGTAAGTTGAAAGTTCATTAATACTCATTATTATAAGAGTAATTTAAAGGAAATGTTGGACAATACCGCTCTGCAATTATGCGCGACTAACTCATAAAAAATGAGCTGGATCGAATCGGATCGTGTTGAATGGCGAAGTCGAACACAGGTCCGTCACGGCACGTCACGGAACGGCACGGTACGTCACGGTTTCCAATATCATCCCGTCGTACCTACTAATTACATTCAAGTGCCCAAAACGTTAAACCGTAAAAACTTATTTTGAAACAAAGTACAGAGGCTTGTGTAGCAGACGTATTATTTTAATACTTAAAAATACTGCTACATACCTTTTTTGTGGCTGGACATGAAATCAGACTGCAGCAAGCTCATCAAACTTCTTGTTGGTTTAATGATGCTGATTTTGAATTTCACCCTTGGAGAGATGTCCAGATTAGTGATTATACTAATTGAATGATCGATTATAAAAAAATCTATTTCTTAAAGATCTTTTATTCTTTATCTCTTGTAATAACAGTCCGTACGGATGTCACTGCATAGTTTATTTGTTAAGATATTTTATATTACGAGAATTCCATCATTTACATGTATTTTTTTGTATTTTAGACAAAAAAGGCTTTGACTTTATATTAGAAATATTATATTGATCCTAAGAATAATAAATTTTTTATTATTCGTAGTATTGATCATTGAGTAGCCTCCAAAAGGAGATCCAATTTTGATAACTATAGGATAAAAAATATACTCGTAGTTGTCATAGAATGATTAAGTTATTAAGGAGCAGGCTACAGGTGAGTACGATCATAACTTCCCTCTCCACTGTCAGTCACACACAATTTCAGAAGCTCTACGCCGGCTCATTAGATCTCAGTCATGACGTCTATATAAATAGACGAGAACCAAAAATTATGTTTATTTTGGTCATTGAGGCGGAGCGATGCGCTGACAAAACATCTGTTTAATATGCGCAACCAGAGAATAGGGTGACCACAATAGAATATGTCGCAGGATATCTTGAAAACTATTGTCCATGCAAAGTTTTTGGTTGACAGTAACTCTGTAAGGATATGCACGTGTTTTCGAAATCTTTAAATAATACTCATATAATTTAAACAATCTTGTCTTCTAAGACCTCATGAGAAAACCTAAGACTGAGCCATCCAGCGATCTTGATGTAAAATGGGTGGATAGCTCAGTATTAGGTTTTCTAAGGTAAGTAAGTAGATAAGTAATTTTAGTTAACATCATAATTCTCATGATATTTTTGTGCACTTTTTTATTGGCTAAAGCTCAGACTTGCGTGGAGCGATCTTCTTTCTCAAGTCCTCAACTATTTTGCAGCATGGTCTCTATCAACAATTACTCCGAAGCCCCGTAAACACCCTTAATAACTGTCGTTGACACATATAATCTCTTCCCCGAAACTTATAAATACCAGGTGGGATATGTCTGACTAAATCTGTTGACACCTCCCATCCACACCGAAAGAACTGCGAATCCTTTGATTTTAGTGTAAATGTTTTCAAAGCTCATATCTTCCATCGGCCGAAATATTAATAAAATTACCGGGAATTTTATCCAGGTTTTATTCGTCTGGAAGTGTTACTTTTAACGTCTCTTCATTAAACATTTTAAAGAATAGTTAGTTAGCAAGCAATAAATAGAGTCTTTATGATTTTATTTATTGTTTGCTAACATTCGTTGGGATACCGTCTAAAGTAGCCTTAGAGAATCTAAATATTACTCGAGATGCACTTAACAAAATAAAAAAATAAAATTAGGATATACTGTCCCCAATTCTCTATATATATCTTCTTTTCCTGCTTTGTGTTTAACCTTGATGGCACTCTCGGAGTGCAGCCCATTTTTTAAAGCGAGCTATGCCTTAGGGCCTGTTTCACCAAATCACCACTTGCTGATAAGTGCCAGATAGGCTATCCACCACTTAACTTGACAGATAGAGTATGGAGAATCTGTCAAAAAAGTTGTAAATATCCCATCCGGCACTTTATCAAGAAGTGGTGAAACAGGCCCTTAATCTGTCTCTAACGAAACCACTTCTTCTAGACAAATCCCCCACAATATCAGACGATCAATGAGCGGTTGGGGTCTGTTTTTGCCGGTTGACAAATATTGACCATAACCTCTGAGGAGTATAAGTGGTCTCGCTCCTACCCTGTAAATTATTTAACATCAACTTGGGATAATGGTACAACATCTATGAGTGCCTAGTTCATAGTTGTTTTATTAATCAGGTATAACGTCGCTTTTCCTGTCATGCGGATTATTGCCTGCACGCGGATGCGAGTTGCCCGCATCCTATTATTTTAAATATGTTTTTCCTGTCCTTCAGAAGAAATATTTAAGAAAAGTCATAAGGCCTTTGTTAATTATAGTAGTCATATACAAATATAGAAATTCAGAAATATATTAGCCACTTTTCTCATACAAGAAATTAGAGACAATACCAAATACTTGGCGTACTGTGATAAGTCAATTTAGGTCTAAACCGCGAACGATCGAGTAATTAACTATCCAAAACACGGCCGACTTAGCGACGCTCGCTAATTGTTTTAATTATAATCAACAAATTAAGATATACACGCTTCCACACAACAAAACACATAATTCATGGACCCCGACTCCAATCATCAAACCACGAACAGAATTAATTACGAAACTACAAGCCAAAAAGAAATCCCAAATTGTCGATTTGAAATTCAAAATCAAAGGACAGTTTGTCGGTATGACAAAACCGAGTCATCGCGATTGTTTGCTGAATACTAATAAGAGCTAAAGAAGAAATAAAGGATCGCATAATGTTGTGTCGTATTTATAATATGGACGGCTATAAATCATAGGGAACAGACCACAATCGTACCGATGACATGGTATGGCCACAAAAAATAATACAAGCGATCATTCAGATGCCCCATAGAACTGGGTGGGAGCTTCCAATTGCAGGGCTGCCTGCGCGCCGTATGCACTAAATAAAAGTTTTAGCAAAACACCAAAAGTACCTTATATCTAATATATAAAATTCTCGTGTCACAGACCACAGTGTTTGTGCGCGAACTCCTCCAAAACGGCTCAACCGATTTTAATAATTTTTTTATGTACATTCTTTAGGCCTGGTTTTTATCTACTTTTTACATTTGTACTAGAAATAATTTATATGACAAAACAACGTTTGCTGGGTTAGCTAGTACCTCTATAAAATAGTCGTATCGTCCACGATACAATTATTTTATAGAGGTACTAGCTAGTCTATTACCAGAATTCTTTGTATCGGCTGAAATAATTTTGGCCGACATCGTTTTCTCTTACCTACCCGAAATAACGTATGAAACGCAGAAGAGAACCTACAAAACGTTGCCATTATAACAACGATTTCTGGCTCAGCGGTTCTGCTATTGTCAGAACTCAGAACCAAATCAACCAAATAAATTGTAAGCATCTTTTATATAATCACCAGTCACTACTTTTGGTGAAAAAGTGGTGACTGGTGGTTATAAAAAAAATAAAAGCTGATTAAGTGATTACTGAAAAGGATTGCTTAAAAAACAAGCACCAAAAGCGAAATAGTTTAAAATAATTTATTTTATTGTTTTAATTATAATTTGATTTAAGAGTTGCATGTTTGTACAATTATTACTTAATAATTTTAGCAGACTGGCCGTCTTTGGGCGAAGCCTTTGTCCAGCAGTGGGACAGTTTAGGCTTATAATAATAATATTTTTTGCGGATTATTAATTTTAAATGTAAGAGTCAACCCTACTAAAAGATCACCATTTATTATAAAGTTTGGTGCACTAATATGATAACCATGTAGGTACCGCATAACATTTACATCAAACATATTGTTATAGAGTTCACTTACTTTTTGTCAAGTCGGTCATGATTTACAAACTAAAATCGAAACTCGAAATGCTTATCATATATTTGTAACTTATTGATATTATGATTATGAAAACTCTTTCAAGGTATGGACTTTATACTTTTTAATTTCGTTTTTGTTGGCCGGTAGTTAGTATTATGCGCTTCGATAATTCTGTGATGAGCTTCTATCGTGAATATTAATGCTTTGTATGTATGTTTATGTTACGTGATACCGTCTAAAATAGCTAAATAATAGAGCAATAGTAGAGCAAACGATCGAGACATTAAAGACAAGTGAAAAATTACAGTCAAAGATCATGTAAGTTGGAGGTGCAATATAAACAAATAAAAATCGTCCCAAACGATGGGAATGGGACCATACGTATTGAGTATCGTCACAATATCGGGGCCGAAGCTAATCAGAGCCGGGCGATGAGTCACCGACGGCCGCCACGTTTCAATTAGACCCTCTCACAGCAATCACGACTCATTGTCACCGCGATACCTCCATTCCTCCGTTTAGCTTTAATAAACCCATCCCGATTAAATAAAAACCTACCAAATGACTCGGAACATTTAGACAGCGCCGACAATGATGACGACGTGTTATATAAATAATATCCGACATGTTTCCATAACAAAGAAATCTTAATCGGAATGACGAGACGATATAACAATTCGAGCTGATTGAACGACTGCGCGCTACGACCGCTGAGACAGTCGGCTCATGTCGAAAATTTGTAAGTTATGTTATGTTTGGAGGATTAGCATAAAACATGGTTATCTATGGCCTACCTGGTCAGGTCAGCCTGGGCCGCGGCAAAAGGGACCCAAAGGCGTCCCGGTTAGGGCTCGTTGGTCGTCGCGACAGTATCGCGGAATGTGAAATTCGCATTGCCAACTAAAATATTGGATATCTCCATCTGGCGTTTTGTTCTTTCTGCGCAGAACAATGAGTCGCGTCGGCGGGGGAATGCGTACTCCGAACTATGTCGGGAAGCTGGCCACGTGGTCGGCTCTCGAGATTCTCACACCTAATCCCACTTAGCTGAACAATATAGAATGTTCTCGACATTTTTTTCACACGAGTCCACTATGGGAATACTTGCGCCATACCGCGCTCTCCAATTATTTCGAACAGTTATCGTGTTCTAATTAATGCAAAAGTTAAAGCTGTAAGTGATAAAGGACAACCTCTATCATATTGTATTATCAGAGGATTTGATTCAGAGGCAGATCGTGGACATGTCGTCAAGACGAGTTGGTCGGGAACATCATATTACTAATCCAGGACAATCACGAAGACTATTGACGTGAGATGAAACTATGAATGAATATAGTGCCGCAATCATTACCACTGATAACTTAACTAGTGGCATGTAAGTTGGTCCTAATAACTAATTAATTCCTACATTTGAAGATCACTATTCGAATTGACATTTTATGAAGGCTTGGGCTTCCCTCTGAAACGGAACAGCCACTATAACTACTAATATATACTATAACTACTACTACTATACAGAAACTTGGTAGCTGATGATGGTCATCAACCAATTACAACACACAAATAAGATTACACGGAACAAGTATATTAAAATATTTTCACTGGTAACATTAAAAATATAAGCGCTTTAAATCAGTCCGCGCTCGGCTGAAACGGATGAAAGTAATTGAGTGGTTCTCATGAATCCAAGTATAACTCTATCGTGTCCTTTCAACGCTGCCAGCCATCACATGATTTGTTTATTTATATTATGGCGGCTTTCATCTATACGTGAGCAAATAATGAATGTATGACATATCGGCTGCGGTGACCATGATGCACGGATTTGGACGGATCGAATGATCTGTAATTATAATTGCTCAGTCGATAACTATTAAGTTTTGATGTTTTTCTTTAATGTTATTTTAGATACAACGGTAAGAGAATCAGAATAAATAAATTTATTTTATGAAAGCAAAAAAAAAGAGCTCGGTGAACGTTGCTTTTCATACACCATCCATTCCAATAAAAAAATTAAGATATATTCACGTTGTCTTATTATTTTTTTGTTTGCATTCTTAACTTTATAGAAACTACTTTGAACTTTGATTTCGTTGCGATCAGTAGATGATTGTATTATTAAAATTGAATAGCTCATAAAATATGACAATTCCGATTCTGATATACTTAATAATTAAACTACGAATAAATATTGCTTTTCTGAATTAATGTCTCTCTGCTTCAATGAAATAGTGGTCACCGTAAGCTATTTAAAACGTTTGAGATAAAATAGGACCCTCAAATGCTTCAAATTAAGAAATAATAACGCTAAGGCTACTTTATCGATCCATAATATGATAACTATGCTTAAACAATTACAAGTTACGTTTTATCACCAGACTTCGTGTATAATGATTGATTGAACATTATTTAATTTGTTTTACAGTAAATAAATAATTGTAAATTTCTAAGCGCAAAAAAAAAAATTACACACCCCTACTAATTACTATTCAAGGTCCGCTTCTTTGACTGTCTTAACTTTTCCAATGTTTCAGACAAAGACGAGCAAATCCCGTATGTGTAAATATTTTTATTAGTAAGAAGAACAACCTTATAAAGTATAAAGTATAAAGTTTTCCAACCAGCTCAGCAGTTAAACAAAATATGTAGATAATATTTTATTATATATAGTAAGTATATCGATTTAATTTTATAATGTTCTGTTTATGTTTGTTCCAGTTTGTATGTTTTCTTTGATATTAACCTTTTATTTAGTCAATACGGCTACTTAAATAAAAATCAAACGGCCATCTTGTCCAAATATTTTGACACGTGCGGATACCACTGACGTCACCGGAGACGATACATCAAAGTGCGCTATGATTTACGCCATGTACAGTCGTTGACGAACTTCGTGTGCTCATTTTCGACTGTATCCCATTGGTAATAAGGTGTAAAGGGTGAAGTAGCGACTCGTCCCAATTACGCGGACGAATTTCGCGCGTTTTCGTTATAAAGAGTTTACCGGTGTGAGCTTTGATCTCTAATTGGGTTCGGGATAAACTCGATAGTTGTTGAGTGATTTACATATACTAGGATGCGTTTTCAATGAACACATACCTAAATACAATGGTACGGGTATCATCAGCAGCATTTTCAGCAACTTTGAGGCCCACTTCCTGATACGTGCCGGATATACGCTTTCCACAACTTATCTGACATATTATCTATATCTATTAAAGGGCCTGTTTCACCACTTTCTGATAAAGATCCGAATAGGCTATCACTATTCACAACTTTTTTGACAGATTCTCCATACTTGATCTGTCAAGTTAATTGGTGGATAGCCTATTCGTCACTTATCAGGAAATGGTGAAACAGACCCTAAGTATCTTTCAGATAAGTTATGGATAGCCTATCCGGCACTTACTAGGAAGTGGTGAAATAGGCCCAAGTATTCTTTTGTATTTAACCCATAGATTATTATATTATAACTCTAGTCTCATGTTATGAATGGCCATTGAAATAGAGTTTAAACATAAGAAGGAGAAATACAAAATAATTAGCTAATAATAAATAATAATTTACGTAAAAGAAGCAGAGTTCTATAATTTCAAATAAGGTAGAGTCAATAAAAGTGTAAAATATTAATTTCTGGTAAAAACATTAAACAATGGTTTTTTAAGTAGCTCTAGCAGGCTTTTGATCGAAGCCCAGGGTACACACTGTAACCCAGTAAGGCTGCGTCCCCATCAGACACGGCACGGCGCCGTTACCGTGTTACGGCATGACGCCGCCACCGTGACACGGTACGGCGCCGTACCGTAACACGGTGCCGCGTATGGTGCACCGCGCGCCCCTATTCTGGGTAAAACTTCCGAACAAAAATTTTGTCCAAACTTAAACGAGGCACTTATTTGGAACACATAAAAATCGGATTCGCGCACGAAGGGTTCCGTACCATTATTATAGAGAAAAATAACCAAAAAATTATGTTTTTTGTCTGGAAGCCCCCTTAATTATTAAGTTTGTAAGTAATTTGTAATACGAATTTACCCAAAATTTCCTCTGTTTCTGTTTCTTTTTCAATCTTCGTTTTAGTAACAACAACAGAATAATTCTTTCGCAATCCATATTATGCAGACAAGCAATTTCGTTCGAGCGCAAATATCTTCTAACTGAATAGGGACGCACCGTACGCGGCACCGTGTTACGGTACGGCGCCGTACCGTGTCACGGTGGCGGCGTCTGATAGGGACGCAGCCTTACTAGTATGGAAGTATTACATTTTTGGAATTAAAGTAGAATTTGAACTGTTGTATACGTAGCTACCTAAATCGTAAGAGGAACGGTATATGCTCATGGTTAAAACTTTCACATTTTAGTAAAAATATTATAAAAAATACCCATAGGTAGGTACTAATACCTACCTAAGGGTAATCATAATTTTATAAATTATTAGCTTTTGCCTGCGGCTTCGCCCGCGGGGAATTGTGCAGAGAACGACATAAATTCAGGAAAAAAACATAACTTTTTATACATTTAAGTATGGTGTTAATTTGTTTCCAATCGGACCTTTAGTTTCAGAGATTACCTCCTAGTTCCTACAAATATAAAACAAACATCACTTCTCTATTAAATTAGTGTAGACCGAACTGTAATTTATCACATACCAACCTATACTCGTTAATGTACGACGACACGCTGCCTACTGTTGATGCTCCAACACCTGAATTTGATGTGTATTTGTCGGTAGTTTACCTCATCTATAACGCTTGGTGCATCAGCGCAATTAAAGTTGAGTAAGCTTGTATATTACATACATTATAAAACAAAGTCGCTTTTTCCCTCATGTCCCTTTGTTCCCTTTAATCTTTAAAACTACGCAACGGATTTTGATGATTCTTTCAGTGTTAGATAGCCCATTTATCGAGGAAGGGTATAGGCTACATTTTATCACGCTAAGACTAATAGGAGCGAAGAAGTAGAGGAAAATATGGAAAAAACGGGGAAAATTATTTGAAAGGGCTAACTTGAACGCGCTAATATCAGGAACTACTGGTCCGATTTGAAAAATTAGTGTTAGATAGCCCATTTATTGGTAGGAAGGCTATAGGCTATATTTTATCAGTATCACGCTAAAACTAATAGGAGAATGTGAAAAAAAGGGGGAAATTATTTGAAAGGGCTTATCTCGCGAACAACTGTAGCAATTTTTGTTATTTGGCACAGATAAGAAGTAGACCACGTGAAGGATCAGGCTATCAATTTTTATATTTTTTTCAGTGGCTATATATTTTACACCCTGCGACGCCGGGGCGAGTCGCTAGTAATATTATAAATTCACCTCAGAAACCAGAGCCTGTAGCCCAGACGATTTCTTTATCCCTTCTTTATAGAATAGCCGATCAAAATGTATAGAATTGACTTTACGTCGAACGTTGACTTCATAATATTAACGAACGCTTAAAATACTTAAGTTAATTCCATGCATTTTTATCGGCGAAAGGTCTTGGCGAAAGCCTAAGGAGCTAGGTGAGAAAAGTTTTCAACCCCTCATTTTCACATATTATTCTGTTTAGCATTATGATAAGGATTAAGGATATCTTGAGTATCCTATTAAAATCTTCCAAAATTTCGGATTTCTACATCTTGTTTTTACGTACAATTAAAATACACGCTGGATACAAAACAATTACAAAACGTAAAGCTTTGAGTTTTTATTTCTTCTCAGGATGTTGAACTCACTTAAAATTAACTTAATAACATAACCTGTCTAGTCATACTTTAACTTATTTCAACAGACTGCTATTTTATAATAAGCAATTAAGCACAGTTATATATCCTCTATCAAGCATCTCGGAAATCGTCTTACCACGTTTGCAGCCGTTGCGGTCATTTCTATTGATTCTGAGGTGTTTGTACTTATGTAGATTATCACTTAGTTTAATTTTTTAATAAATCATTTAATAGTATTTTTGTAGTAACTAGCTTTTTGCAGAAGTTGTCATAATAAAACAATTGTATATTTCTGTATTAAATTTTATTGCATCTATTCACACACCTTTCAGGGGGCCGGCTTATGACATCTAACAAAATATACAACGCACATAATACGATAAAAAAATGTTCTTACAATATAAATAAATAAACATTTTTTTCTACTAGAATTTATGCGTTAACATAAACTTCGTTGTGACAATAATTCGTCTTCCGCCTTATTGCTAAAGGCCTTCATGTTGGACCACGATGGATTCATGATTGCCACGATTGCGCTATCTATATGCACAATCGATGATGGGCAATTGTAGACGAATATGCCTATACAGGCTTGTAATCGTCTGTCCATCGTGGACCAACGTGGGGAGGCCGCATACAGAAAAAAATTATTGCGTTCATTCAATTTATAAATATTCAAATACAGTTTACTTACAACAGAAATGTATTTACAAAATTAGACTTGGACTTTCAGTCTCTACGATTGAACAAAAATATTTCAAGTCGAAACGTTATGGGATACTGTACATTTTAGTTACAAATATACAAGGCCGAGAAATGTTGACTTACCAGGCTGATGTTACTTCGTTTTAATCCATTTTGACCCAAACGAAAACAAAAACTCGCCAAACTGTGTATTCTTTAATCTTTTATTGCGTGAATAATATACATATTGGTTGCTACCAATATACATACTGCTAGTATAGCCGATAGCTCTGCCACACATTTAGGATGAAATTAATTGAAACAGAGTAGAGACAAAACTGCAACAGCGTCATTATGGTGCCATTGGTTATGTTATGAGCTATCACAGGTACTTTTTACACCGGCATTTAGTTATATTCAACACAATTTAGCTTCATTACATGTAACGATATTCAGAATGGTTTATAGACAACGTTACTACTAGAAGTACAGCGATTTAAGGGCCGTTTACATATTTACATCTATTTAGTTCGGGTTTAGGGAGCTCTAGCTTACATTTTAAAAGAAATTGATGTAAAAAGTATCCGTTACGTCTATAGCTTAACTCGTTAAATATATTATAAACTGAGTAAAATATATTTCAAACATAAATACTACTTCTCACTAGCTATTTCAAACAAACATATTGTATAGTTAGTTCCAAGTGTCGTTAAACAGTTGAAATGTATCACGGATATAAAGAGACAAATCTCGTACTCTAGCGACTCAAACTAACGCTAGAGGTATAACATTATTATTTCAGAGCAGTGCTGCGAGAGAAATAATAATGAGACACGAGGTGACAGTCTGTCTGTTGTAATTCTGCGATACTGAGTTAGGATGTAGTCACCTGACTAGACACATCTGCACAGGGTGCACACAATGAGGACCGGAGTTGTCAGAACCTACTGATCTCGCATTAATAAATATATAACTCGAACCGTAAAATAATTTGGTAATATTAAATAATAAAGAGATTAAAATGGACGTCATCAGGCACTATATATAAGGAGAACATTTCGAAAATAATTTACACTCTACATCAAATTATAGTCTAAAACAGTGTTGTTTATCTAGGAAACATAACACAATAATACCTATTTCTCATAACGACGCCGCCCACCGCGGCGGCACGCGACGCGACGCGGCGCGGCATACAGCGTCCCGCCCGAATTAGCACCTAGTATTGTCGGTAGTCGGGGGACTGATCCACTATCACATATCTAAGCTTCTCTACCGGTGCATAAATTATTATCACGTATATATACGTACGTATATATTTATATTTATAGGGGATGATATTTACACTTCGCCGGGGCGGCTCATTGTCGGTGCGCTATCGGTCAGGCGCGGGGGGGCGGGGGGTCGGCGAGCGACGAGGTGGAGGAGGAGGAGGGCGAGGGCGCTGGGGGGTGGTGCGGGGGGGCGGCCATCGCCAGCGAGCGCGAGTACTCGAGCAGCGCGACGTCGGCCGCGTGCGGCGGGTACAGGCCGCGGTAGAGCTCGGGCCGGCCGTACGGGTGCGCCAGCCGCGCCGCCGCTGCCGCCGCCGCGCTCTGGTAGAAGGACGCCGACGCGGGCGGCGCGGGCGCCTCCCCCTCCTTACTCGCCATGTCGGCCAGCGACCATATTCTGGGCTTGGCCGATGCGGGAGTGCTGCCCGGGGCTCGAGACGGAAGGTGCTGGAATGCCGGGTGGATAGGTCGGTCGTAGGGCTCCGGGGACTCCGGTCCACTGTCGGCCCGGGATTCGGACCACTCCGATTCCGTCCGCTGGCCCAGGAGGTCCAGCCTCTGTTGGGGTCGGTCGCCGTCCTCGCTCGATCCCGTGCCCGAATCTTTTCCATCTAGAACGAAAGAAAATTTATTTTACTCGAGTTTATCTACGTTTACGTATACAAAGAAAATTAAGGCAAGCGTCTAATGAATAGGCGGTGAAGGGTTATTTAATTACTATAGCCCGCGCTTCATTGTTTGGATGAAGAATGTTTCACAGGATAGCAAATTACCTGGCTATTTTATAAACATTAGTATTTAGTATGCCTCCTTACTTATTTCTATTCATTCACAAAAACTCTCTTACCTAAGGCATCTTTCCCATCGTTGCTCTTGTGATCATCATCGTCGTTATTGTTGTCTTCATCATCCACCCGGTTCCTTGGTTCCCAAGTCATTTTGTTCTCCTTCTTCAGGCGACGTCTGGCATTGGCGAACCACGTGGACACTTGTGTGAGGGTCATCTTTGTGATGATGGCCAACATGATCTTCTCCCCCTTCGTCGGATACGGATTCTTCTTGTGCTCGTTGAGCCAGGCCTTGAGTGTGCTCGTCGTCTCCCGCGTGGCGTTTTTTCTTCTTGCGCCGTTGAGATCCATGCCATATCTGTTGACAAAAATCTTAGATTAGAATGCTATGTACCAATTACCAATATTCTAAAAAAATATGTTAATGTGGTGGAGACGAGGGGCTCATAAAAGCGAAGAAATGGTTTAAAATTTGTTTAGTTCTTTATTCAAGAAACTTTTCTATTTCTTTTGTTCTGCCATAGTCACTAGTAAAGTATTGTTAAGATGAGAGATGAACGCGGCAAGACGATATCACTGTAATGAAAACAAAAGCATCACTACATAATTAAATTCATGAAACCAACGCAAGATACAAAACACTAAACACATCGCTAGCAAATATGGAAGGTGAAATAAATAGCACCCTAAAAGTATTAATTTCTAAGCATTTCAAGAAAATCTTTACAAATCGTGACCGGACCTTCCATAGTCGGGAGTATGAATATAATTGAAATCTAGATAAATCGCAATGCAGTAGTATATCTTATCTCCAACACAGCACGCATTCGCAGACGCACCAATATTCAAATTCCTTTATTATTTATGCATACTCCGTCTTTATTCTATTGAGATTTAATACTTGCACGTTTCTTTGTGATTATAGGATCTAATATAGCGGCGATTCGGGAGGGCATTAACTTTTATCTGCCTTTTACGCAGTAATTGGTTTATTGGAAATGTGACCGGCATCTTGATTCACCGCCCCGTTTAGATTAAAAGCATCCTGAGGTTTTAAGATTAAGAGCGTCAAGGACGAAGCCAGAATATAATCCTCAGAGCATAGGATGACGACGGCTGATAGATTTACACGAGTGTATGTGATGCGGTCCAGGAGCTCGCACCGCGCGAGACGGATTACACACGCATCTGGCCACTAAGCCAAGCCGGGGCATGTCGACGACGCAACAATAGTAGACACAGCTCCGCCCGAGCTCGACTAAATCAGCAGTAAGACCGGCTCATCAATCTTCATCGAATCCGACTCAGACAAACTAAAAATTCATGGCACTACGCAATATCGATATTACGAAAAAGTCACCGTTTGTTACCGAGAAGGGTGGAAAATGGGGATGAGTATGGGAAATTAATAAAACTGTCACTTAAATCGCTGAAGTGACAGCCAGTGCCCCTCGGTCCGGAGCGGGCGATGCATTGTTTACTTTACTCCGCGAGGATAGGGTGCTTTTTCCCTGGAAGCTCGTTATATGGCTGCACTCCATTGTTATGTTCGCTGTTGACTTAATTCTCACCCTCTATCAAATAAGATTCTCTTAAATAATACAGCTTTCCTTGGGTACGTTTTGTTTATACTAATGCAATTTTATTCTCTGTTTGCTCGCTATCATTACGAGTATCATCGAGATATTATTAGGATTATAGCTGAGTATTATAATTTATAAGTCACTGCTTATACAAAATGTATACATACATTATGCGTTCAATTATTATTATTATTCTCTTCCGTAAAATAAAATAAAAGACAAAATTTCATTTAATAAAAGAGGACAGTTTACATAAACGTACATTTTTTAAAGCCTGCAAGCTTGGAAGTTTGTGTGTACCCGTCATGACAAACGAAAATAGTTTATTTTTTAACGCGACGAAGATCGACAATGTGGTTTAAAATACTAAAATATCTATTCACTATTTTAAGAAGATTCCCTATTTCTGGAAAGTGGAAACTAACTGTCGATTCGTATTGATTTGTTGAAAAGATGTTACAAATCTTTTCCTACTATTTAAAATGATGATGTACCTACATTGACTATAAACAAACTAACCTACCTGTGTAAAAATCTAGATGCTTTAATTAAAATAATTTGTGGTCACAACTGCATTCAAAATTCAGTGAACATATTATGAAGAAAAATATGGTTATGAATATTATGAAAATACTAAGTGTTTCATGGACCCTGGAGGGACACTCCGGGCGAGCACCTAATGCAGCTCGCACTCCACACTTTCATAAATATTTTAAGCCGCACTTTATACATTTTCCAACAATCATAGACACTTTACTCGACATATACCGCAGTCGGCAAAAAAGCATTCATTTATCCCAGCGTGCCAGTTTCACAGCTTCCGAGCTGGGGTCGTTTTTTTATTCGCTCTCGGTTCCTCCCTCGCCCCAGCGTTCAATTAAATCCCTATTCCTCGCTTCGCGTTTCCTACTTAAACTCATAAAAATGAAATAAACACAAAAATACAACTTATCTACGGCGCTTAAACGCCGTTATGTGATATTAAGATCTGTGATTGACCTTTATGGTCTTTATTAAAAGTTATAACGGGAAAATGGCGGAGTTGTGCATACTTCACCGCGAAGGAATTTGTTGCGTTTAGCAAATGGGAAATTATTCTTTGAATGTGCTTCATTTCGATGCGGCGACGCTCCGAGTATTTTTTTTATGAACTAAGGGGGCAAACGAGCAAACAGGTCGCCTGATGGAAAGCAACTTCCGTCGCCCATGGACACTCGCAGCATCAGAAGAGCTGCAGGTGCGTTGCCGGCCTTTAAGAGGGAATAGGGTGATAGTGGAGGGGAGGGAATGGAATAGGGAAGGGAAAAGGGTAGGGGATTGGGCCTCCGGTAAACTCACTCGGCGAAACACAGCGCAAGCGCTGTTTCACGCCGGTTTTCTGTGAGAACGTGGTATTTCTCCGGTCGAGCCGGCCCATTCGTGCCGAAGCATGGCTCTCCCACGTATTTGTAAGTTATCATCTTCTATTTCATTTATAATTCTACTGAAATCATTATCATTATTTTTATCATTAATATCATTAATGTCGTCGTCACTATCACCAATTTCATCATCAACGTTTTTCGTTTCTATTCAGGTCTTATAGCTCGAAAACCTAACTTATGATATTTTCGTATTATCTTAAAATAGACGCCATATGCCAATATCATCACCATAATTATCGATACAGTTTGGATACGATTTCGTGATCGGTTACAAATTACCTTCCAACCCAGTTAACCCGGGTTAGGTTCCAGTATAATGTCACGAATTTTGTTCATACGAAATGCACGTTTAGGTCTTTACAGATGTTATAAAGCAAATTTTATAAAATTTTTGCTGTTTCTTCAACAAGCGGTACTGATAGTAAGTAGGTTTACTCAAGTAAAACTATAATTTTAATATTATATAAAAATTCAATATTACTTATACAAAACCTATATTATAGAACCTACAAAGTCAATCGCACTCTGTATAAACCTTTGTATTTTGTATTAATGAAGCTATTAAAACTCAATTTTAATATTAGGACGCTCTTTTTAAATAACTTAATGTTTAACTACTTTTTTATAGAACCTTCTCTTTTTGATTACATTTGATTACACAGTTCTAAACGCGATATAAACCTCAACATACCAAACGACTTATACCTAATATAAACACACCTAACCACTTTGTATATGAGTTTAAAACATGTCACCGGGTTAAAACCTTCGTTGAACAAGGTGGAAACGATAGCGTGTAACCGTATCCCCCTGACTATGTACCGACTATCAAAAGGTAAGGTGAGGTAACGCAAAACGGGGCGCAAGTGTCGGGTGACACGATATGATTTCAGTGACATCCTCTATATACACGGTATATACTTCCACTCCAACGAATGGACGCTACGAGCTCTTGGTGACAGTTTTCTGTTTTAATTTGTCGGCGATTTTTGATATCGAGTTACGTTACATCGAGTTACATCTAATAGATTTTTTTACATTGTCCAACAAGGACTCGGCATTTTTTTGTAATATAAAACGGTTTTAGACTAACATTGTTTTTACTAACCGGTCACAGAGGTATTATTTTACGTATTTTTTTACACTACCTACTTAGTTTACTGAAGTTGGAAACTTATAGATTAAGTGACATAACACGGGTAGACAAATAAGAATGCTAAATGTACAATCATCTATTTACATTAGCTCATTACACCGTTTAATTCTGTCTGAAAAACATTAGCGTTAACCACACCGGTTCGGTCACCTAACGAAAGAACAAGATTTCAAACAAAATAACCCGAGCATTGCCGTGCTATAACTTAATGAGTTGGTAAAAATGTTATCAGATCGATGTAATTATGGTGCGGTCACACGCGAACCCTGAGGGGGTAAGTACACACCACCACCCGTTATGGTGAACCACTGGGTATGATGCTGTAAAAAACGCAGCAAGCGATGAAATATGACGCACATATTGGTGTGTTACCGGTGTGTATAATGTCCAAATTTAACGCTTAAAAACAAAAAAGAAATCGAAAAATGGTTGAGCAATAATGGCCTATCTACCACAACGAACATATTTTTTAAACTGTGTGTAAGAAACTGTGTTCACTTTACAGTTGAAAAATTGATGATTGTCATGGTCCTATCTACTACAGTCAACATATTTTAATCTGTACATCTACGGAACTCCTTACACAGTAGATTAAGAATCAATAACACCAAATTACGATTCACAGATTACCATGATAAAAACGCAAAAAGGGGCCGGTAATTACCGCTAAATAGTTGACCAATGGCAAGGGGAGCGAATAGGCGTTGGGCGTAGACGGTGTCAACCATGTTTGATTTGATCAACGTAGATACGAGTATGGTAATTACGGTGAAATTACGTATGGGCGTGAAGAAAACGTGTTATGAGATTTGTGTTATAAGATCTCGTTTGTTAAAGCTTTAGAAATGAACAGAAACTTAATAGTAAAAGGTGTTTCTGTTTAAAAGTACAAAATAACAAGTTAAGAAATATTTTTTTGTAACTTAACTTCGAAAATGTTGATCAATTTGTTCATTAGGAAATATTTTCTAGTCTGAAAATTCACATCAAAGTACAATAATTATTGCCATTATTATTATGTTTAGAAGTGTTAAATCAAAACAAATCATCTTATATAAGCTAATTTAATCTCATGTTTCTGCAGTAAATTTACTTCTAGGTCTAAAAAAGAAATATCTATATTTATCTAAAATATCTATCCTCAATCTATTCTTATCTGCAGCTACAGCAGATGTTGCCTCCGTCAAATCGATTACGTACTTAAGTATTCGTTGATCGTTCATTAGAGAAAGTGGGGGTATTATAAGTGAGGTGACCACCCACAATGGCAATTAATAATTATTATGGTATGATACAATTATTTGCAATCGATTATACCAATTCATCACAAGAGAACTGGCATGAAATGGTATTATAAAAAAAGTGTACATTTTTAGGAAACCCTGTTATCAGGGTCATGGTGATAGTTTTATAACTATCACCATGACGTGGGACATTTTTAACGTGGGAGAGCCATGCTTCGGCACGAATGGGCCGGCTCGACCGGAGAAATACCACGGGCTCACAGAAAACCGGCGTAAAACAGCGCTTGCGCTGTGTTTCGCCGAGTGAGTTTACCGGAGGCCCAATCCCCTACCCTTTTCCCTTCCCTATTCCATTCCCTCTCCTCCACTATCACCCTATTCCCTCCTAAAGGCCGGCAACGCACCTGCAGCTCTTCTGATGCTGCGAGTGTCCATGGGCGACGGAAGTTGCTTTCCATCAGGTGACCCGTTTGCTCGTTTACCCCCTTATTTCATAAAAATATTATGTTAAAAACTTCAGAACTAAACTTCATGCTCTTTCCTACAGCTAACCGCAACTTGTAACTACACAAACTTTACATCTGACTCTATATTATTGTGAATATGCAGTTTAGTTTATATTTCCTTGTTGAATATTAATTTTCCTTCAATTCTGTGTAAAAATCAAAAAGCTCGTGTAAATTCTATGTTAACAACCAAAACGTTGCCAACAATATCCAAGAACATTTCGTTCAAAACATCAATTATTTTGTTTTGACACTTTGTATCTTGAGCAAATTATTTTTCTGTCCTAGGTCTCGACCTATACGCGTCACTAGTCACTGGCGATAACAATGCAGACAATACTTTTAATTAATTTGTATACACATGTGTGAACTGTGAACGTGTGTGGGCACTGTAATTAACTAATTTGGTGTATATTCGGTGTATATCTTATCGCCCTTATATACTTCGGTGACCCTAAGAAGGGTGTATAATGCTAAATACCGGATAAGTGATAACGGCCGGATAATTACTTTAACTATTGTTGTTTATTTTTAGAACTGAAATGACACCCGCAACTCCGTTGCGCCAAAACTCGTTTATCGCGCGGGAACCGTACATTTTTCTGGGACAAAAAGTATCCTATGTCCTTTCCCGGGACTCAAAGTATCTCCATGCCAAATTTCAGCAAAATCAGTCCAGTGGTTTGGGCGTGAAGAGGTAACAGACAGACAGACAGACAGACACACTTTCGTATTTATAATATTAGTATGGAAGTATCCAGGATATGGAAGTATAGATAGGTGCGCTGCACGTTATTAAGTGATAATTTTTCAATTGTTTAATATTTTAGATTCTTTGTCACTAGCTCAAAGTCCGCTTTCTTTGACTTTTTTAATATACCAGACAAACAAACCTTGCATAGTTATTCCCTATGTTAATTTTTTTATCATTGAGGCGTTTTTTTGCCACAGACTGTATCGCTCTATTTAATTTTAAAGTGTAAGAGCTAAGTTTTTATGTTTCATAATTTGAAAACCTGACAAAGTGATTTATTTCTACTTTTATTACCTTTTACCTACACAATGAATAACATACGAATTTTGCTGATTTGAAGCACAATAATTATTCCATTTCGTCTTCACATACTCCAATATTACTGTTTTATGTAGAGTTTCTTCTGAGTGGTGATTTTTAATTATCGCCACACAAAATAAACTAAATTACTTCTTCGCTTCAATTTCAATTGCACCATTATTAAGGCCATCCCCCGAGCAAACGACCTTGACCATACATTTGCCGCGTCACCGAGATCGCACCAAAACCCTATTTAACCGACTTCCAAAAAACGAGGAGGTTATATGTTCGGCTGTGGATATTTTTATTTTTATTTATTTTTGTATGTTCAACGATTACTCCGCCGTTTGTGAACCGATTTTCAAAATTTTTATTTTGTTGTATTAGGCTTTACTCCAATTTGGTACCATGTTCACAAAAGTGGTGACTTGATGATGGGATCTATGAGTAATCGAGGGAACTCCTCGAAATTTATATGGAAACATATGGTGATTTTGGTTTTATGAGAAGCATTCCAAGCATATGCTACCAAAACGCAAGATTTTGCACCGAGGTATACTATGGTTCCGAAGCTACTAAGAGAACTCCAGATTCCTTATAGATACAAGTTTGGGAGTTTAGGCGCTGTTTTAAGAACTGAAAGCATATGCTACTATGCAAATTACATTCATCATCATCATCATCATCATCATCATTACTACGTCAGGGTCACCAATGTCACCAAATTCAACCTTATCTCCAGAGCATAAGGCACACATTTGACATTACTCCTGAGAAGTAATTAAAGTTGCTTCGATAATGTAACATTCAGTTTCACTTCGCCGAGATATTTTGGAAAACAGCCTAATTTCAACCTTTTGCATTGCGTTTAGCGTTCATAGTATAATAACGTATCGCATCGCATATCTGCCAGGGCTGTCAAGCGAGCGGCGAGGCGGCGCGGGCGCGGGCCGGGTACTATGCACAGAATACAAATTACTCACGGAGGCACTGTATGCGCTGCGTGTGCGATAAGTCGAGCGAGTGCCAGCCTATTGAAAATAGTCCGGTGACCGGCTACTTAGCACGTCACACGTGTTCACTTCGATTTTTTAAATGTATTGTTTAAAATTATCTGCAGGCTGCAGCTGATATTATAATATTTTGTAAGTGTGACTGTAATAAGATACGTAGAATAATATACAGGTGTATTATTCTACGTATAGTACGCGTTTGCTTACTAGGTAACTAAAAAGAGTGAAATTATTTTTTTTACCAATAAATTAAAACCTATACAACAACAACAAAGGTAAAACAATAATAACATCCTTATAATATGAACTAAAAAGTGTTAAATAATTATTCCTATCTAATAGTGCCTTTTTCCGAATTCGGCTAAAACTCAACTATTTCTGTACTCAATCTTCATAATTTTGAAGTCGGTGCCAGTTCCAAAAGTTTCAAATATTCTGTCAGAGAACAGAATATTCATCTGGTACCGACTTCAAAATGATGAAGATTGAGTACAGAAATAGTTAAGTTTTAGCCGAATTCGGAAAAAGGCACTATTAGATAGAAATAATTATTTAATACTTTTTAGTTCATATTATAAGGATGTTATTATTGTTTTACCTTGGAAGTCGGTTTTAATTTTTTGTTAAAAATAATTTTTGACTAGTTCAAAATTGTCCTAAAAAAAATTTGAAACGTGGAAATGGAAATTGGAATATGTATTTTATGATATTGTCGATCTATTAGCGTGTGTTTCAAACAACAGTAATTTGTAAATACTAAGGAGATGCCGAATGTATGCTTGAATTTAATAAATTGGTTTAACTTTGGAAGCTGATATTATTAGTACCTATAATAAACAAAAATAGAAAATTTAAAACGTGGAACGGAATGTTGATATGCTGAACATTATTGCTGTATTTTTATTATAACTTTGTAGCTTTCAAATTATGAGTTTATAAGCCCCTAAATACAGTAAATTACGGAGTCTCCGTAGGGAACGCCCTTAAGACGCTGACAACTGCCAATGACCCTGATCTCGCATCACTCTCGCACCTGTGTCGATTTTCATGTCAGAGAGACAGAGATGTGAAGTGTTCACTCGGTAGCGTGGATACATTTTTCGTTTGTTAGAGGAAAAAATAAAATTTATGGGAAATCTAGATGTCAGAACCGAAAATTAAATCCGGTAATCTTTGGATTTTTGTAAAAAGTATCAAATAAACAATTTTTTAAAGTATAGATTGTATTATTACTTTAGTTAGAACTGTTTAAAGATCCTGAAAGGTGTGCCTTTGGTATTTTTTTTCATCTAGTAGGAGAACATTGTTTTATTATTTAAATTCGACAAGCTTTTCCAAATATAATCAAAAATCACATATATTTTTTTTGTGCCAATCAATGAAATACATACGTCTAGAAAACTGCACAAAGATGTCGAATTGGCAGCTGTCTTCCCCTTAACAATAACAACATAATGTTATGTGCATTCAAGTATTACAATAATTAACATAAAAGCACCTTATATGATTAATGATAATTTGTAATAGTTTTACTTTTCTTCTGTAGATAAAAACTATGTTAAATATAATAAATATGTTTATTGTTTAAGTTGTAAAAGGTTTTGCAGATAAGAAAAATGAGTTCATGTATAACATGTGTACTGTATACAGGTATACATTATGCTGAACGTATTATAATTATATCATTAGCTACATTAACGAGTCCCTTTACTTAGTAATTACTTCCGTTATACAAGGGTGGAAAGATATACTATCACCGTCTAATAAATTTGAAGCAAATGTATATTCGACAGGTCATTAGAACTAGTAAGTGTTATCTTTTAGCATACTGTGTTGTGTTCCTTATCTGTGACAAGTTTTTACTTTTTGTAGAAGAAAATTTTATATTTTAGCTTTATTTTTTTATTTCGTAATAGGTAAGTAATCTTGTCAATGCTTATAATTGTACATATTTTGTAAATATCCATAATAATTATACGTATATAACTTGTAAAGATTATAATATAGACACTCAAGCCAAGTTCAAGTAAAACAGAATTGGCGAGCAGTACCGTGTGTAATATTACACGAACTATTTGGAGACACTTTTGACCCCCTCATAATTCAGAAAGTATTAAACATAAACATGTCAAATTTGGCTCATATATTAAGACCTACGAGATAATATATAAATGGTCTAAATTTCATAAACATAGTTGAAACGGTTATTGAGATATTAACGTCCGAAAATCTACATTGTATCTCTGACTGACCTATAGATCAAAATTATAACCTACTTTCAGATGACCTAGGAGGATGAAATTTGGAACCTAGCTCGGTAATTATGTGTAAGCGTAGGGAAAATCTAAAAACAAAGAATATCGGTCAAGTACGAGTCGGACAGAGCGAAACTAGACAAAAATTGTGTTTCTTGTATGGAAGCCGGAGTATTAATTAATATTTATTTTATTTCACTTTTATTATAAATTATGAAAGTAAAAATATAAAATTTAAAGATTTTGTGAATATTTCAAGTGCCTATCGGCTGCTATTGTGAGCAAAAGTGGCCAAAAATCACGTTTGTCGTAAAGGGGCCCCCGTAAATATTTATTTGTGAAGTGAAGAAATTTTATGAAATGAATAGAAAGTGACTTTATGAAGTGTGTCTCTGTCACCTCTTCACGCCTAAACTGCTTGTGCCGATTGTTCTGAAATTTGGTATGGAGATAATATAGTTAAAGGCCCAGGAATAGAGAAAGAATTCTTTTAATTCTGTCTGTCTGTCTGTCCGTCTGTCCGTCTGCTCATCTGTCCATCTGTCTGCTTTATTTAATATCTATAACAATTGCTGTTATTTTAATAATGTGAAATATTAAAGTAGATTAGATTTGACTTGGCTAGTTTTTATCAGAATTTAAAAAATTAAATTTTTTATGAAATGACTGATGTAATGACACTGGCCAAGTTAGATCTAATCTTCTTTTAGATCTCACATTATTTAAATAACAGCAATTGTTATAGATATTAAATGAAGCAAAGAAATATACTCTATTATTTGTTCATAATGTCATTTGGTTCCTTTAATACAATGTATTCCGATTTTCCATGGTACTTGGCACTCATTTGGATCTCCATTCTTTTAACGGCGAAGTCCATAGACAAGCATAATATTTGCGTTGAACTTGGCTCTTCATTTTTGCATTTATGTTTTTGGTGGGATTCTAATTAATTCAAACACGAAAATATTGTTACAATTATTTACAAAATATAAACTAAATTATACAAATAATATAGATAATATTATAGAGTCACTAAATATGAGTTTGCAGGCAATATTCTAGTATATTCTGTAACATAGTAATATGATCTCAGGTGCCGATAACTGGGTATAAAATAATATAGGTGATAATATCATGCTTGCTCGCAAATTTTTGCTCAAATAGCGGGCAACAAGTGTGAGCTGTAGTACCGATAATAATGAAGACGTGAGTGGAAGAATCGAACAAGTAACATTTCGTAACATACGGACAATAAGTAACTCATTTTTTCCCTAATTATTTTAATAAAACTTGTAACTTATCTACTTCATAACCAAGCTAATATATCTGGCTACACATATAATCCATAGTTTTGTCTATTTCAAATACATTTTCCGGCCCTAAATCCTCCATTTAAGCAAAAAAAAAACGAGAAGTTTTGTCATGTTACTCACCTTATTCTTCCACTGATGTCTTGAATTGTGTGTATATTCGCAAATTTCTATGCAAGCGTAATGTCTGGCTACTATATATTATGTTTGTCTGTTCGTGGCGCCACCTACTACGATAGTGGACCTCACAAGTCGCGGCACATATAGTTGGTGAAAACTAAGTGTCGTCGCGCCGGGTCGCGTGTTATCGGGGTCGGGTATTATTGACATATTAATAAGAACATTGAATTTTAACATTCTGGGAGGTATTGTTTCGACATCTAATTAGTGTAACCATTAACTCAAAGATTGATGTGAATTGGTAACGAGCGTAAAAATGGAATAGCTAGAAAACTAAACGATTGAATAAGTTTAGTTTATATCAAGATTAAGAAATAAAATATGAAAGTACTATGGTATAATGGTATTGATAGTTTTAAACTTATTGAAAACTTCTATTTTATGATATTTCTACTTATATAGTACTAGATGATACCCGCGACTTCGTTGCGCCAACATTCGTCAATCGCGCAGAAACCGGTTTTTTTGGATAAAAAGTATCAGATTATGTCCTTTCCCAGGACTCATTATTATTTTTAACAAAAAATTAAAACCGACTTCCAAGGTAAAAACAATAATAACATTAATATGAACTAAAAAGTATTAAATAATTTTTACTATCTAATGGTGCCTTTTTCCGAATTCGGCTAAAACTCAACTATTTCTGTATTCAATCTTCATTATTTTGAAGTCGGTACCAGATAGCTGAATCTTCAGTCCTCTGACAGAATATTTGAAACTTTTGGAACTGGCACCGACTTCAAAATTATGAAGATTGAATACAGAAATAGTTGAGTTTTAGCCGAATTCGGAAAAAGGCACCATTAGATAGTAAAAATTATTTAATACTTTTTAGTTCATATTAATGTTATTATTGTTTTTACCTTGGAAGTCGGTTTTAATTTTTTGTTAAAAATAATAATAATTTCACTCTTTTTAGTTACACTAGTAGGTAAATCTTCGCGTATATTTTACGTATCTTATTACAATTTGTCAAGAGTCACAACTCACACTCACAAAATCATATATTATCAGTGAAGTGAACATATTGTGCTAAGTAATTTAACAATTTTAATGCTTCAAGCCCCAAGCGGTCACCGGCGATTGAGATAACAATAGAAAGGCTATTGTGTCTCGTTTTTCCACGATCGAAGGATCTATCAGATAAAAAATTGTATAAACTTGCATAGGATGTAGCGTAGCTACTCATAATATTTAATATTATCATAATTATTGACAGCTCTGTTCTTGTAAAGCGCTTATTCCACTTATCCTAGCTAGGAAGTCCTAGCTAGGATCCTAGCTTTCTAAATGTTATTCCACTTGACTAAATTTTTTCCGATTTAGGATCCTAGCTAGGATCCTAGCTTCTAAATGTTATTCCACTTGACTAAATTTTTTAGGACCCTAGCTAGGACTTCCTAGCTAGGATAAGTGGAATAAGCGCTTAATCAAGAATTCAAATCGATACTTAGTGCGCCATCTATCGATTAATAAGTATAACTGATTAAAAAGACACTTAATGACTTTGTTTTGTGTAAATGCTCTTTTTAAAATAACTTTATTTTAATTATATTTGTCTATTTAAATTTTATAAAGTAATTAGTAAAGTATTCGATCTGTTGTCTGCCGCCACGCGCCACGCGGCGCGGCGGCGCGGCGTCGCCGTCGCCTCTGCGGCGCCGACCGCCATGTATTAAACAAACAGGTGTTGTTATACAGTACATAATTATTATTATTAGTATATCCATACCTATGCCTTGTACTATTATTAATTCTGTGCCATGAGACATTGGTGACCTTAATGATGATGATGACGATGATGATGATGATGATGATTATGATGATGAATATGAATTGCATAGTAGCATATGCTTTCTGTTCTTAAAACAACGCCGAAACTCCCGAACGTGTATCCATAAGGAGTCAGGAGTTCTCTCAGCATCTTCGAAACTATGGTATACTTTGACCCAATATTTGACTTTTTGGTAGCATATTCTTAGTACACTTCACATAAAACCAAAATCACCATATGTTTCCATATAAATTTCGAGGAGTTCCCTCGATTACTCATGGATCCCATCATCAGGTCACCACTTTTGTGAACATGGTACCAAATTGGAGTGAAACCTAATACAACAAAACAAAAATTTCGAAAATCGGTTCACAAACGGCGGAGTAATCGTTGAACATACAAAAATAAAAAAAAAATAAAAAAAAAAATATCCACAGCCGAACATATAACCTCCTCGTTTTTTGGAAGTCGGTTAAATATTCTTTATACCCAGCAACAATTGTTAAGCAGTTTGAGCGTAAAAAGGTAACAGACAGACAGACGGACGGACAGACACACTTTGTTGTATTGTAGGCAATAGTAAACGATTATTATTTTTATGCCTAAACATCTACTTAAACGGTCTACCGTTTATGTAGATGTTTATGTACATGTGCTCAAAATATTCGTAGTCGTTTTAACCACACCTTATTTAATATCGTCTGGAAACCGGTACATAATGTGCGATCACAGGCGCCGACGCCGAACCACTGAACACGAATTATGATGGACCAGCGCGCAAAAAATGTACGCCTTTACCGCGCGCAACATTTTAACACTACGCAATTTTAACCCCCGACGCGATGGAGCTTAAAAACTTTTACCGGTTAAAAAAAAAGTAAAATTTGACGGTGTATTTCCATGGTTACTACCTAAGTAGAGTCACTAAACCAATTATATTTTTTACTGAAGTAATAATCACACAATATTATAGTATAACGAATTGAGTAAGTATCATGATTTTGGATAATTATTATCTTCATTCTTCAGCTATGTGACATGTCGTACCTAGTATTATTAAGAAACTTACAAATTTAAAAGCTTGTATCAGATTTACAACACATGAAGTTGAAAGTCGTTAGTCTGACCAAACTTTTAGAAAAAAATGCAGTAAAAGACTGTCAGTCATCATTTCTTTCAATCCATACATTTGCTTTTCCATTTCAAATAACGCATAATTTATAACTGGAAATAGATTACAAATTGATAGCAATTGTGTTTTTGCCGTTATTTATGCTATAGTTGATATCTGTAGTACAATCGACGTTACTAACCTTTCTCACAGTGACAGGTTTTTTCAAAGTTATCTAATAGTTGACAGGCTGTGAACTTTTTACAATTATTGATAGAGAGGAATTATCTGGTTTGCTAATGTTCTAATTTATAAGTCAACACAGCTGTTAATATGAATCGGCTTAAATGCGAAAAGTGAATTATAAATTACTAGATGACGCCCGCAATTGCGTTGCGCCAAAATTTGTTTATCGTGCGTGAACCGTACATTTTTCCGGAATAAAAACTATTCTATCTCCTTTCTCGGAACTCAAAGTATTTCCATGCCAAATTTCAGAAAAATCAGTTCAGCGGTTTCAGCGTGAAGAAGTAACAGACAGACAGACACACTTTCGCATTTATAATACCTACTTATGTATTACCTAGTATAAGTACATATATAGTAGGTATATATAAATATATGGACTCTTTCCTTATGATAAAAATATTAAAATTTAATAAGTTAAAACAACGAAATCGTTAAAAAAATGTTTTTTTTTATAATAATTTAAGAATGTCCGTGACGTAGGTATCTGTGATTTTCTCTACAGATACCTACGTCTAGTGTTTGAGGCAGAGCCTGTAACTTGTACCTAAGTTATTACCCCTTTACATTCTGTTAATTCTCACAAAAGTTTTTAAAATTCTTCTTGACGATTTCATGAAAAAGACAAAAGTTGTTGTGATGACGTTGATGATGAAGTATAGTGTAATAGTTGATTTAAATAATTTGGTGGTCACGGGCGGGCGATTTAATGTAAACTATTAGTATGTAGTTCAATGTAACGCGACCCTGCCACCTACTAACTAGAACAACGAATTTTTACATAATTCTTTGCACGACAGTCATGTGTATTCTTTGTATATTTGTTTCTATTACATTTATTTGGCGCTGTAATTATGTAAGATTGAGAGGCCGTTTTCAAAAATAAATAATCGGCCAAGTGTGAGTCGGACTCGCGCACTAAGGGTTCCGTACCGTTATAGAGCAAAAATAGGCCAAAAATTGTGTTTTTTTGTATAGGAGCCCCCCTTAAATTTTTATTTTATTCAAATCTTATTACTAATTATTAAAGTACACATATAATTAAGGCCTTTGTGAAAATTTCAAGTGCCTACCTGTTGTCATCATTGATACCGAGCAAAAAATGTATGAAAAATCACGTTTGTTGTATGGGAGCCCCCCTTAAATATTTAATTTATTTTGTTTTTAGTATTTGTTGTTATAGCGGCAACAGAAATATATATACTGTGAAAATTTCAACTCTCTAGCTATTACCGTTCTTGAGTTACAGCCTGGAGACAGACGGACAGACGGACAGAGGACAGACATCGAAGACTCAGTAATAGGATCCCGTTTTTACCCTTTGGGTACGGAACCCTAAAAAATGGTGGTTAATTTTGTAAAGGGCTTTACATATTTACAAAATTGTGGAAGTACTTAACTATGTTTATTGATATGTTAAGATATTGCATACGTTTTATCGCGGGCTCTGAGCGCGGCGACCTAATCAAAAGATAATATAGAGTTCACTGTGAAAGTAGCAACGCTGAAAGATTTTATTTTTCTGATTTGTATGAGCAAGCGCCCCAGCGTCATGAATTTTCCCATACAAAAGTAAAAAAGGCCCAAATTCATCAACGACTGTTAAGGTTAACGCTAGAATTAGTATAACGTTACCTTTTTCGTTTTTCATATTAATGAAAGAGAATACATGACATTTTAACAACACTAACAGACGTTGGTGAAATTGGACCTTACTCTTTCAGCGCTATTTAACTTGTGAGAAAAGATAATATAGATTTTATATAAATACATATTTAATAAGTTTTTTTATATAAATACTTATTTAGTAAGTTATTCTTCAGAGAAGGGACAGACGATTTAGTTGGCCAACGTGGCTTTGTACCGACTGCCGTACCTTACCAACGATGTCCCTACAAATATAAATTGACTTTACATTTTAATAACATTTTCCTTAATTTTTAATTAATATTAGCTTGCCTACAGTAGAAGTCTGTCTTAAATGTTTGTTTGCAAACGAGAAAATTTTGTGGTTTGTGGATATCAGAATGAGTGAATGCAATGTGTACTTGTTGCTAATTAATACCACGGCAAACCATCTAAACCACAAGCTTATACAGCGTACAGAAAACACCGTAATATAATGATCGTGTACAGATTTATATGGTATACATATACCATTAACGAGATACGGCCGTATAGGTGTCGCCCAAACCACGCCCGCTGTTCACATCACTACACAGCTTAATGAAAACCTGTGGGTGTAATCTGTTCGTTTTAACGTTAAAAATACAACAATCTTTTGTTTCTGTTCAAAATAATTATATTGCGTATTAAGTAACTGATAACGGTAAATTAATTTTAAAGCTACTTTTAGGGAAACTTAAAAAAAGTTGCTGGTAGAGAATACAGTTGTACACCTCCTAATACAATTCTATAATCTACAACTACTGCCATAAATATATTATGATTGAGTAGTCTAGTTTTTCCGTCTAAAAGAATCTCGTCCTAGTGGGACGTTGTCAATTTTAATATACCTTTGCAATGCCAGTCCTAAAAAAAAACAAAAAAACGAATGTAGAGTTCTTGGACATGCCGCCGCGGCGTTGACCGATAGGAAATAGGAAAGAGGAAGCTCCACACGCCGTCAGAATACCATACCCCGGTCAATTACTCCGGCTCACGTGTCGCTTAGTATGCGCCGCGCCTACACTTTATTGTTCCATAGATCGGTAATACACGGAGGACTGCCACTTTGCGCTGTAAATTGTTGTCTGTACACGTTCCTTCGAAAGCTGGGCGCACACTTTGGACTTTTGTGGCGTACTTTGAGGTTGTCGAAATTTGAGCTGCTGATCAATTTCCATTTTTAATGTAAGCCTAGTTTTTGCTTAAGATGAAGCTGAAAAATAGGAGCCTAGATACCGTTTCGATTATAGTATCGATATCAACTGTTAACGTGGATACCACACGGTTCACAAAAGCGTCCAACTAACACTCCCTCATAGTATAGGAAACTACAACTAGATAATTTTTAATTCCGACACCACTTTCAATTTATGGTTATATACATGAAAAATTCCAAGTTTTTACTCCTCAGTAAAAGTAATGCTCAAATCTGTAATGTTATAAGCGAATGATCGTGTTCGAAGTTCGTAATGTGTGCAGGGCCTACGGACATCAATAGTCGGCGGCGGTACGAGGGACCGGTGACGTAATGTCCGGATGACCACACAGCGCAGTGCCGCTACACTGACGCATCGCTTTCCTCGGCCGCCACAAGGCGCGAAAAATGTCTACACTACCTCATCATAATATTATATTTTGATATCTAAGGTTTTCCTTAACCCAGCCTCACGCGAGCTATGGCTACAGAGCTTCCATGAAGTACACAATGCATATTTTTTATCGATGTATACAGCAGTCTCGGACACTTCAGGCCTCTATGATACATAACTTCTTTCACCAATACAAGCCACGAAATGTGGCTACAGCACTTCAGCACTTGATGACTCTATGACCAATGGTTTTTCTCGACCTTGGATCGAAATAATATGTCTACAGCACCTCATGACTCTATGATACATCTTGTTCTCGACGGCACGGCGACTTGGCGTGAAATCTAATGTTTACTGGTCTTCATGTGGCATGCCTCTTTGACGCATGGTACCCAGTATCCAGCGCGATATGTCTACAGTACTTTATATGCCTCTATGATACATGACTATCCTGGAACCAGGGTGACGCGAGATATGTCTACAGCGCATGACTCTATAATGCATGTTTTTTTCTATGAAAATATGTCTACAGGCTACAGCATAGCTCCTCTACAATTAAAATCGTATGTAGAGTTGTCTATAATATTATTCAGATGATTATAATTAATGACGTGAGTGGAAGAATCGAACAAGTAACATTTCGTAACATACGGACAATAACTCATTTTTTCCCTAATTATTTTAATAAAAGTTGTAACTTCATAACCTAGCTAATATATCTGGCTACACATATAATCCATAGTTTTTCTATTTCATATATTTTTTCCGGCCCTAAAGCCTCCATTTTAACGGGAAGTTTTTTCATGTTACTTACCTTATTCTTCCACTCACGTCTTGAATTTATAAGGCTATCTACAAGGTATAACAAAACTAAGTGATGAAACTTCAGGGTCTGTATGTGTCCCTTATATAGAGTTCACTGTAAAAGTAGCAGTAGCAGCGCTGGAAGAGCAAATTTTTTGTGATTTGTATGGGCAAGCGCCCCCGCGTCATGAATTTTTCACACATAGGTGAAAAAAAGTTACTCTTTCAGCGCTGCTATTTTCGTAGCGAACTCTATACAGGGAACACACATTACACACCCTGAAGTATTATCACTTAGTTTTGTTACACCCTAATTTCTAGCTAGCATAGTTGCAGCTGCTCCGCCTGCAGTAGGTATAACTTCCCAAGCACAAACATTATCGATGTTACCTTGTTGATGGAAGGATTACGTTGAAATTGTCAGAAAATTCACGTTATATTAGTTTTTCGAATACTTTTTGACATAATATACTTAATAATTGTGATAAATCTCTTGGTAGAGAGTAGAAACTGAACACTGTTTACAAAGAAACGATTAGAGGTTCACGTTACACTTTTGGAGTCCATGGAGAGATCGAAATGATTCAAAATATTTGAATATATAATGCGGATTTCAATTTCAACATTCAGTGCAAATTAAGCAACTACAGCAACATTGTATGGATCATACAGAATGAGTTTATTTTATTTTTATGCGATTTTTTCAGGATAGCTTTATCTCGATACTTTAATTTTATTAATTTTAAACTACCTACACTAAACTTTGTTGGAACAACTCTGTAAAAAGGCTTCAAAGGCGCCGCTCGCTGTCGAATAACCACTCACAAATGTATATTTTTTATTATATTCTTGCTTGATTTTCATTTGATTAACTTTATAGCCTCTTGCAGTTTTTGCCGTGTGTACCTAACTAATTTATGTGCTCAAATTGTGTTATTCCTTAACACAATAAAGTTGAAATCTTGAATACTATTTTTAGATGTACTGCTTACATTTGCATAAGCTTTTAAGTACAGTAAATCTGCTAGTGGTAACCATAATCTTTGTTTAGAAATTGATGTCTGAAAATTGTACGTCTTGACCAAAACCATAGTCTATGTCTATATCGGGCAACGGCCCATTGTCAAGTACGAACCTGGAGAGGCACATTGCTTCATACGTGTTCATTATCGACGTCGATTGTGCATATTTGTAGACAGACAATTATGGTAACAATCATGACTATCCATTATACCTCAACCTGGAAAGAGGACCTTTAGAAACATGATTACAATTTACAACTGTGCCTAAGGCCATGATGATGATATTGAACTGTGTGACCCAGAAGGAAGTTAAATCATGTCGATAATATTCTGGTGTAGTAATCAAACAGAGTTATGTTTAGTCACGCGGTAGGTCCAAAGTGGCCTAGGCCAGCTACTCAGTGAGATAACAATTAACAATAGATTGTCCTAGGACCCAAAATATTGACACTAGATACTGACTGATAAACAAATGTTTCGTGATTGTTTGGTAACATAAAAATGTGACTACATTTATGTAGAGTCAAAGAAACAGAAAAATCTATGTCAATTTTGACAGCAGCCGCTTAATTGACATGAAGTCGTGTAGTAGTTTTTTGTTTAACCACTATAATTGATAAATATATCAATAAAAATATCATACTTAACTCTGCATGGTGCAATCATACTAAAAAGAAACTACTTAAAAAGTGTCATAAATCATAACCTCTTTTTTATAATTTGTCGTAAATTAATTTTCACTTGATTACAATTGATTTGAGCGTTTGTGAGAGTTTGAAGATAACGATGTTCACTGAGTTATCTAACCGACAGTTGCTTATTATTTATTACTCACCCGCTTTGTTGTTAACCGATTTACGCGGCATCAATTGGGGTTTAGATCTTATTCATACAGTAATAAGGTTCATACGTATCTATATTTGTCTGTCTGTTAGTCTGTTACCTCTTCACGCCTAAACCAATGAACCGATTTTGCTGAAATTTAGTATGGAGATTCTTTGTGTCCCGGGAAATGACATAGGATACTTTTTATCCCGGAAAATGTACGGTTCCTGCGCGATAAACGAATTTGAGCAACGGATTTGCAGGCTTCATCTAGTTAATAATGTAAAGAGTAAGGTGTATCCTGGTTGGCCGTGACTCTGACCGTGACAATCGGTAACGCACCACAGCTCTTCTGATGTTGCGAGTGTCCATAGGTGACGGTAGTTGCTTTCCATCAGGTGACCCGTTTGCTCGTTTGCCCCATTACCTTATAGTTAACTGGATGATACCCGCAACTCTATTGCGCCAAAATTCGTTGATCACGCGGGAACCGTACATTTTTCCGGGAAAAAAGTATCCTATGTCCTTTCCTGGGACTCAAAGTATCTTCATGCCAAATTACAGCAAAATCGGTTCAGCGGCTTAGGCATGAAGAGGTAACAGACAGACAGACATACGGACAGACACACTTTCGCATTTATAATTTTAGAAAGTAAGTATGGAAGTATGGATAGAATCAGGCGTTTCTTACGGACTTTGTTCGTAGAGTCCACCTCCTGAGGATGCTCCGGTGTTGAGGCGAAACCTGCATGGTGAGGGGCCTTGCACGGATTTGCCAACATTATTGCTTATGTGGTGGTGGTGTTTGCAGGTTCTTGCATGCGAGTGTACGCATAGGCAGTGTGGGAGGAGGGAGGTGCTGTACGCATGCCTATGCGTGCACTCACTGCTTGTGTGGTGGTGGTGTTTGCAGGTTCTTGCATGCGAGTGTACGCATAGGCAGTGTGGGAGGATGGAGGTGCTGTACACATGCCTATGCGTGCACTCACTGCTTGTGTGGTGGTGGTGTTTGCAAGTTCTTGCATGCGAGTGTACGCATAGGCAGTGTGGGAGGAGGGAGGTGCTGTACGCATGCCTATGCGTGCACTCACTGCTTGTGTGGTGGTGGTGTTTGCAGGTTCTTGCATGCGAGTGTACGCATAGGCAGTGTGGGAGGAGGGAGGTGCTGTACACATGCCTATGCGTGCACTCACTGCTTGTGTGGTGGTGGTGTTTGTAAGTTCTTGCATGCGAGTGTACGCATAGGCAGTGTGGGAGGAGGGAGGTGCTGTACACATGCCTATGCGTGCACTCACTGCTTGTGTGGTGGTGGTGTTTGTAAGTTCTTGCATGCGAGTGTACGCATAGGCAGTGTGGGAGGAGGGAGGTGCTGTACACATGCCTATGCGTGCACTCACTGCTTGTGTGGTGGTGGTGTTTGCAGGTTCTTGCATGCGAGTGTACGCATAAGCAGTGTGGGAGAGGAGGGAGGTGATTTACGCATGCCTATCCGCACTCACTCATTTACTTACAGGTTGAGGTTTATTTCGCGGAGTATTGATAAAAATAATAACATACTAAATTTTAAAACCCTTACCTTATAAAAAAGTGGTTGTAAGGGTTTTAGATGTTTGAGTACATGTCGCGACAAACAATTTTCAAGAAATTCTTCTCGAGATCGTGTCTTCATAGTGACGTCACGCAGATCTGGACGCACCCGTATAAAAAAAGTTTATTTTATCTGCAAAAGTATAGTCTACGCAATTTCTTTCGAAAACAATACGAGACGTATCCTTTCCAAAGTTGTGCATGCTTAGGATATAAAAGTTTGAGTATCTAAAATCTAAATATATACATAACTCAAAGGTGACTGACTGACATAGTGATCTATCAAAGCACAGCCCAAACCACTGGACCGATTGTGCTGAAATTTAGCATGCAGGTAGATGTTAAGACGTAGGCATCCGCTAAGAAAGGATTTTGATCAATAATTCTACTACTAAGGGAATAAAATAGGGGATGAAAGATTGTATATTATAATACTTCTTAACGCAAGCGAAGCCGCGTGCAAAATCATATTTTCAGGATATGATGTCATCAATAGACTTATTAAGCATACAAAGTTTCAATTGAATAGCTCTTATACTTTAGGTTTATTGATATCTAAAATACACCGATTTCGTCTATGACTCACTGACACACTCATACACTGACACACTGATGGTCATCAAAATCTTTGGCTACTTCCTGAAGTGCTAGAAAGCTGAAATTTGGTATGAAATTTAAGTTCGTATACAACCAACAAACAAAAATCATAAACTTATAATTTTCGTCCCCCATCCCCTGAAATGGGGGCGTGGAAGTTGACCCACATAGAGTTGGTTTCCGATGTGCCATATAGTTTATATTCTCAAGATATGATGTCAATAATAGACTTATTAAATATATAAAGTCTCAATTGTATAGGTCTAATACTTTATATTATTTTATTGATATCTAAAATACGCCGAAATTTGGTTATACGCCGTAAAATAAGTTTAGTAGGGGGGTAATGGAAGTTTAAATGAGACTTTCACCAATTTTATGAATAAGGACATGAAATTTAACTAAAAACCTCTTAATAAAAAAAAATAAAAAAAAACACTAAAAAGACTAAAAGGCTGTCTGCCTAGCAAGTAGCAACTTACAAAAAGAACTGAAATCCCACCAAAAACATTTCATGTAAAAGTTACCTCGACGACCACAAAAGGACCCTGTGAAAAAGACATCAGATCTAAATGTAGAGCCAAGCTTCTGAATCGACGCGGCCTAACTATATCGACCCTAACTCCAACAAATTCTACATATCAGTAAGTATGTATGGCTTGGCTATTTCGTTACTTACTTCAGATCAGAAACTAAATATTCGCCTCACCTCCACGACGGTAGCGAAACAGCGAATGTATTTCTTCGCTGTTTCGCTACCGATATGTCGAATTTATTGGAGTTAGAGCAGGCACATCTTTGTCCACACTGTGCTTTTTTTGTTCATCAAGGGCATGAGTTATAGCGCAGTCAACAGCGAATGTGAGGCATGCCCGCGACGCATGCCCTCTGACCGTAATCAAAACTTTCGCTTTGTTCTTTACTGACAATGTTGGCGTTGCGTTCATTTTGAATGCGCCAATACGAAAATTGAATGAAAGAAGATGACGAAAATTGAAGACGAAAGTGCACAATGTGGACATAGCTAATAGCTTTGTCCACACTGTGTCTTTTTATGTTCGTTAAGGGCATGCGTTATAGCGCAGTCAACAGCGAGCGTGAGGCATGCCCGCGACGCATACCCTCTGACCGTATCCAAAACTTTCGCTTTGTTATTAAAAATGAGAGCTTGCGCTGCGTTCGTTGACGCATTCAATTATTGAATGCGCCAATACGAAAATTGAATGAAAGAAGATGAACAAGAAGATGACGAAAATTGAAGCGCATAGTGTGGACATAGCTATTGGGTGTTTTGGAGCGCGCGCTTTGCTAACGCGCGTTTTGAGAACCCCGGATTCTATTGAAGCGGATTCTGTTGAGACACACAGGCCCCCTCATTGTTTATCTCCAAACCAACTAGCAACAGACTAGTTATAGCCACGATTAAACTACCATGGTCTTAACCAGACCAGTAGCTTAGACCCTTTCGAAAAAAAAAAAAAATGAGACACATGCAAGCGCCAGTGGCGCGCTTGCATGTGTACCTGCTCTTAGGGTCGATATAGTTAGGCCGCGTCGATTCAGAAGCTTGGCTCTATATTTAGATCTGATGTCTTTTTCACAGGGCCTTTTGTGGCTTTCAGTGGGATATGTTATTATTTTACATTATCAAAATAAACTACAATAATATATTGAAAAATTTCCTGAAGAACTTTGAAAATTGTCCAGGTCAACAGAACGGACGTAGATTATTGCATATCCGATAATGTTATTGATACAATGTGCGCTTTTATAATTTTGGACGTGGCAGTGATATCGTGGACGTCCGCGGTACAACGATATTACATAGGGAAGTAAAATGTATGGAAATATATTATGTAGACGCTTTTAAATTTCCGTCGACGAAAACTTTTTAACGTGCACGACGACGACGACGACGACGACCTCTACCCTCTTCTGAGCTGCACAAAACGTCCGTGGTGCGTAAATTAAAAAGGGAATTTAACTTACCCAACGTTTTATCGAGGAAACCGGCGTCCACGATAACGTGACGTCCAGAATTATAAAAGAGCACAATAGCTGTTGGTATGTATAGTCGTATAGTCTATTAGGGTAATATCTAGGACACCTTGTGGCTTGTATTATTATAGTATCATATAACTCAATATGAGCCTAACAAAGGTGTTTATAATCACAAACTGTGAAAGGACATCAGTAACACAGTGTAAGTTCCTAGAGTCAATGTGATGGTAACGTAATCAAAAATATATGGTATGAAACTTTTGACAGTTTGCACTTTGACATGAAATATTATAACGTTACGATTATTCGTAAGTACCTCTACAGGAACTCATACGCATCTGAGAATCTATACTAGTATTATAAAGCGAAAGAGTTTGTTAGTTAGTTTGTTTGTTTGTTTGAACGCGCTAATCTCAGGAACTACTGGTCCGATTTGAAAAATTATTTCAATGTTAGATAGACCATTTATCGAGGAAGGCTATAGGCTATATTTTGTTACGCTTAAACTAATATGAGCGAAGAAATACAGGAAAATGTGGAAAAAAACGGGGGAAATTATTTGAAAGGGCTTATCTCACGAACTACTAGAGCAATTTTTCTGTTATTTGGATCAGATAGGAAGTAGAGCACGTTAAGGATAATAGGCTATTTTTTGTAGACAAATTTGTCTGTGAAATATCTTATTTACGCGGGCGAAGCCGCACGGAACGTCTAATAATTATATACTTACTGTAAAATTAAAAAATAATACAATATTTTTTATTTGATACTTATGGTTTAATAGGACCTTATCAAATCAAAATCTAACGATGCAGGAAACATAAATTATAAAACTAAATAAGGTTGAATTAATTTACGCATTAAAATAACGCCTAAATACTAAAATGATTTTAAATACTCCTTGACGATGTCATGGCTGCCTCTTGAAGCATAAAAAGCAAATCCCATATTTAAGAGGGCGACTAACCCAAAAAATCAAACATCGTCCTTCTCTCTTCACACTCACGCGTCACGCCCGTCTTTCATATGCCGTGAAAAAGGACGACGCGGATTCATCGCCAAATTAGTTTTTCCTCATTAACTCGATAAATATATATGCAACATTTTGAAAATCCGCTATGTCGGTTTCTCAATGATAGAATTTTATACAATATGTTAAAATATTAACTTAGTTCAATGCACGGTTATGGCAATAAATGAAAAATTCGTGAAAATTAGATGCATCTTTTTGATTTTTTTCTATCGAAAAATTTTTTAGACATCGTATTTTTGCTTAGATCGAATTCTTGGTGATATAATGTAGTATCTAATTTTAGAAAATGAATTTCAATTCGGGGCTTATTTTCAAGTATAAAAATAAATTATAAAATCGAAAATTTTAGGTTAGGCGCCCCCTTAAATGAGTCAATTTAAGTAAGATTTAAGTAGCCCTACAGATATACAGATCTAACCTACCCTAATTGTGCCCTAACTAGAAAGTGATTCATTTGGCAACGTTTAAATTTGGAATGATAGGTAACCAAAACTTTAGAGGACCTCTAGCGAAATAGCTTTTTTTAATTATTGACTCACTCACTAATGAATCATCTTGAGGTTATCGACCTATTTAGGCCTCATTGAGCATCAGTGTTAACAACAAGCGCCGGCATATTAGGACGTTATACCCATTAGAAGAAAACAATCGCAATTTCTTCCTGTCGTAAATATACTTCGGTATGAATGTTACTTTGTGCTATCGGTGGGGCCAAGTGGATACGTGTCCTGCATCTCTAAAGGCTAATAACTGAATTTGAGCCCTCCTCCTTCGGGGTAGAGCTGACTTTCGCGTGCGATAACGTGCGTCGGTTCGATGAAATTCGACTCGGTTGTCGGGTAGTTGAATTTTCCATTTGTTAGTGTTGGAACGGAAGCGCTGGTGGGTTTTGGTAGTGCAGTCACGCGGGCGATCCACTAACGGGCTAGTTCACATATGGATACCGTCCCTGGACGATGTTTTGTTCAAAATCTATAATAAGACAGTAGAAGGTAGCTGGTAGAATATCAAACACATTCCATAAACGCTGTATATTGCTTGTCAATGTGATATTAATATCGAGTGAATGAAAATGATCGGTAAGAGAGAGGTGCATCGATTTGCAATACGGTTTGATGGGTAATGAGGTAATGACTAATGACAAAAGCGAAAAAGAGGATCTAGGCAGTAATTACAGTTGTGTTGTGTGCGTGTTAGCTGGGTTTCATCAATCGATGGTTTTACTAATTTTGAGCCAATCACTATAAGCAACAATTTTACAAATTCTCTTTAACCGCTAATAAACAAGCGTACAATATCAGGCATTGCAGTTACGCAATAAATAAGCGAATGCCTTCCACGGATCCCAAACAATCTGCAGCATCCACACGTAATCTTTGGAAATATCATGCCAAACGACCCGAGCATATTATTTAACATACCGCAGCGGTGGTTTTAAACTCCTGTACGACCTTTCGAGAAAGCGGATTGCCGGATCAGATATACGCTTAACATTATCAGCCATCGAAACATTTGGCTTAGAGAAATATCAGCCTTTGTGGAAAGTAAGAAGTGTGTCCATCATAGAAATGAGACACAATATCTCACAAAAAGAAACTAAAGTTTATCTTGCAAATTTATAATGATCATGTTATAGTTCAAGACGTGAGTGGAAGAATAAGGTAAGTAACATGAAAAAACTTCCCGTTTTTTTGCTTAAATGAAGGCATTAGGGCCAGAAAAATTATTTGAAATAGAAAAACTATAAAGTGTATGTGTAGCCAGATGTATTAGCTAGGATATGAAGAAGATAAGTTACAAGTTTTATTAAGATAATTAGGGTAAAAAGGAGGTAGGTATTGTCCGTATATTACGAAATGTTACTTGTTCGATTCTTCCACTCACGTCTTCACTGTTGAGACTTTAGTTTCTGAAGAACAGATAAGTTGCCTAATGCCAAAAATCTGTCGTTTCCTTGCGTGGAGAAACACTAACTACAATGGTATGCTTAACGCTACTGATAAACCTAATAACAATTTGGACAACACATACTAGTTCAATTTAATATCGATAAAACTTACTAGACTAAATAGAATAGATACGTGATAACTGCTTAAGTGGATAATACCTCCAGCCTCGGAGAGTAATTCAGAGTAAGTGCTCATTAAATGCCGAGAAAACTCTCTGACCCGTGCCCATGATTGGCCACCTAATTTGAGAGGCGTAGACCTACAATTTACTATTTGTAGGGAGAATGTCCTCATAGTAAATGCGCTCGTTGCATTGCAAGCTTCTTGAAAACGTTGCTTACTCTATGCTTACTTGAATCGGCCTAACAGCTTGCAGTATTTGTAATGTGTAAGCTCTATAAAAGATTTAGAAGTTTTGACTAGCCTCCGCACTACTAGAAGTATTTACGCAGCCTATATTCGAGATCCGCTGTCTTTCAAAATGGCCTCGAAAAAGTTATTCAACTGTTTCTAATTAATAAAAATTCCTATAATTAGATCTAGAATAGTCGGCATATATATTACCTGGATAATATAATTAATAGGTGTAATTTGACAAGTCACACAGTGCGCGCATGAGGTAGGTACCTAATGAATTATAATGATATTGTTTTTAACCTATGACCCCTGCAGTTAAGCACGTATTGGGAATGTTTTGTACGCGACATAACGTTGTCAACACGTAAATTTCGCACTAAATAATTCCTTATTTAATATAAATTAGCGATTTTTACATGTAGTACACGTTATATGCTTGACACTAAAATTATTTCGTAATTTGGACTGATTTGTGGTTGTGTTGGTTAAAATACTTTTAGTGTTTGATATTTTTAGTTTAGTTATTAAATTTTTAATCTAGGTTTGTGAAAAAATATTATGGTCTCGGACCAATGTACAATTTTAAAGTTTAGGCATTGTTATAATGGTCATTGTGATTCAATAGTTTATGTACTCAGAACAGAAGAGGTGATAATTGTATTGAAACCAACATTCACACTGTCTGTCGCTCCATTCGACACTGTAACGATATCGATTCTTATCGACAACGTGCGAACTTATTGTTGCCTAGAAAATCGATATTATCAAACTAAAAAATTGCTTTTCTCGTGTCAATTCACCATATCTTTCGATCGGCCTTACTTTCCTGGATATATTCAAAGCACAATAATTGAATCTTGATTAAAGTATTTCCCTACACTGACACTTAGGTAATATTGTATCCGTTCACATGCATATTCAAATTTACTTAAACTGATTATTTACGACTGAATATTTATAGGAACCGTTAATTCAAGACGAATTAAGTATAGTTTATACACAGCCAACACTGGCTGCCAATAAGACTGGCACCTAGTGTTGGCTTGGTATATGCCGCATGTGAACAGTTTTTCAAGGCAGGCCAACGCTGGCTTCCAGTACTGGTGATAATAGAGCGCCAGTCTCTTTTTCTAGCCAGTGACCTTATACCCCTCGACCCCTTAGCCAACGTTGCGGACATGACGTGTAGACGCATCTCACCAGTCACTGGCGAACGATTGTATGGTGTAGAATGTACATCTCTATCTGTTCGGAATTTTTGAGACAAAATGTCGAGAAAATTAAACAAAGATAACACTTTAATACAACTTTACAGAGAGCACGAATTCTTGTGGGAAAAACATTGTTATGCATAAAAGATAAAGAAATGTGCGCTTTGGCTTTCGACCAATTCGTGTAGGATCAACTCAAAAGGATCATCTTAGTAATTGTTTTAGTAACAAGGCAGCTCTAGTTATAGGTCGCTTTTAACCATTTTATAAAGCACGCTATGGACTTATCCAAAGTAGTTTTTCTCTCAACATTGCTTTTCCAAAAAAATTTGCTACGAATTCATTATTTTTTAACTGCAGACAATATGTGCACACCCGAAGAATAATCCGTGAATGCGATGGCCTCATCTAAACAACAAGAGCCAGGTATCAATGCTGGCATCTGCGGGGCTAGCGCCAGTGTTATTGGCTGTGTGTAGTATACTTTAGGTATTCCAAACTAAAATAAGACGAATTACTAACACTATGTAGAATGTAGATGTTGAAAAACTCTTGTTTTCTGTCAACATGAAGTTTGATTTGTTTTTAACGTAAGTTTTGAATATTATATTATTATTTCTTAATTCCTTCGGAGTGGTTATCGATAATATTTTTTAACTTATTCATAGAGCTTATATCCATACTAATATTATAAATACGAAAGTTTGTCTGTCTGTCTGTCTGTTACCTCTTCACGCTCAAACAGCTGAACCGATTTTGCTGAAATTTGGCATGAAGATACTTTGAGTCCCAGGAAAGGACATATGATACTTTTTGTCCCAGAAAAATGTACGGTTCCCGCGCGATAAACGAGTTTTGGCGCAACGGAGTCGCGGGTGTCATCTAGTCGATAATATTTTTTAATTTATTCAAAGAGCTTATTGTATCCTAGAATTAAAAAAACTTTGATTATCTTGAGATAAAAAACATTCTGATTTATTTCGTACTGTCCAAACCGAACCTAATGCGGTAGGGGGGGGGGGGGGCGAATTGGGCGGTGGAGGGGGGCAAGGGGGGGGGGGGGGGTAGGGGGGTAGGGAGGGGAGGGAATCGCCTGAATAATTCCGCGGAGGTCAGCTGCCTATCTTCGTTCCACCTGTCCCACGTAAGTGGTGATTTAATATGTACGCTAGTTTTGTTCAACTGATTTAGAACTAATAGAGCGAGAGAAATAATTGAGGTAAATAAATCTATATTACATAATATTAAATAGACTGGACCAGAATTAGAAGAGGGATGAGGGAATTGGTAACTGGTTATGATTTTTTTTTTGACTTTTCAGTTGTTGTACACGTTTGATTCTGTATTAAACCTTTAGTTTAAGAGATTTTTAAACGCGTAAAAATGCAAGGTACCTAATCAACGAGTAAAAAATTATCAACAAACTAAAATAATGTGCTAACTTTACCAAGTTTAAAAGCCTGGCTTGAACACAGGCCGCAGTCCCGAGCTTTATTTGTTAAGCTTCACTGAATGGTGATTCCTTACGTTATGCTTTGCCAAAAGACCGTTTGATAGGAAAACGTCTTGCACTTTCGTATGACCTTATAAATTATCGTGGATTTATACGTAGATTGGATGACGTTCGCACCTGCCTATCCACCTATTACACCGTTATTATACCGCGCACACCCCACACTTTTGAACGTATTAATCGTACTAAACTCAATCCTCTGACGGTGTAATTAATGACTACGTTCACCACCCGCTGCAATTTATTCATAGCTTATTCATATTTGCTATTTTAATAACTGGTTGCCACGTAGTTAGTACAAAATTATGGTACACATTCTTAGGCTGTATCGTGGCACAGATTAAATGTAGTCTAGAGTCTAGGCGGTACTTAGTACTTATTACTTTGTTTCGTAAGAAACTTTTTGCCAAAATCATTCTGAAATGGTAACGTCTAGCTCTAGGTCAATGTAGATACTAGATATCTATCGTTACATTTTTTTATTAAATTCCTTGTTTTCCTAACTATGTCAGGGCTTCATGCTATCTTATTAAATTACTGTAACATTAAAATGTTATTTTTACCCCATAAAAATACAATTATTATAGTATTACACTACATTATTAAAAGTTCTTATACATAAAATTCTAATAAATTTCTAAATACCAAACTTCAGCTTAAAAACAAGATATATCTGTTCAATAAGATAATAATATATTAAATTCCGTTCCAATTGAAATTACAATTCACAAAATATGTCAAAATTAAAACAATAAAAATACGGCATACCGTTCGACTACCCTTATCACAGCTTACAATCACAATAGTTTACTAGAATTTCTCTTGTTCGCAACACCACTATCCTCTTGCAAAAAGATATGAACAAATCTCTCTTTTTCCCCCCAGGATGGCAGGCAGACCCGTCATCGATGTGCCTAAATCTTGCTCAATATCATATCTATTGCTAAACATAGGTTAGATTAGGTTAGTACTAGTAGTAGTTGGGTACAAAGTAAGCAGGTATACAGGGTGTAACAAAAATAAGTGATAATACTTTAGGGTGTGTAGGGTGTGTACGTATTCCTTGTAGAGAAGAAGTAAATGTCTGCTTTAGAATCTCTGAAGGATAAATTTAAATAAATTGGTATTCTAACTGCTGCCTTTCAATACATTTTGGATAATGTAATATATTATGTTAGAAAAAATATAACAAAATCTAAAGTTAAAAGTGACATTCACTGTAGAAATAAGCACAAGCTAGATATGCCGGTGATCAGACTTAGTAAAGTCAGTAAATCTTTTAAATGTCAATGTATACGCCTTTACAACAAAATCCCAGAAAACGTTCAAAATGTATCCATTAATAAATTTAAAAAAGTAGTTAAAGAACGTTTGTGTGCCAAAGCCTATTTTAAGGTCAATGATTCAAAAACGATGGCACACCTTGGCAGTAGGATGGCTTCTTGCAAGGCTACTTCTACATTATTATAGGACTTACAATTATGTATGTGGATATTGTATATAATATTAAGTTACAAAATTGTAAACTTTATTTTAAAAGATAAATTTTTTCTCACTTTTTTTTTGGTAAAAAAGTGGGCCCCGTGCGAGTTTCTTACGCCGGTTCTTCTCGCCGGGTTAGTTCCCGAACCGGTGGTAGGCATCATGTAGGACATTCTGAAAATATTTATTTTAAAATTATTCAGAAATAAAACAATTTGTTTTTTTTTTAATTTGAGAGTTCACTGTGAAAGTGGCAGCGCTGAAAGACCAAAATTTTTTTCACTTTCGTATGGGGAAACTCGTGACGCTCAGGCCCTTGCCCATACAAAAGTGAAGAAGTCATCTTTCAGAGCTGCTACTTTCACAGTGAACTCTCTACAAGGAACACGTACACATCTGAAGTATTATCACTTATTTTTGTTACACACTGTATTTATAGATACTCAAACATGCCATTTCTTACAATATAAATAAAAGCTTTGGTTTATAGGTGATACAAGGTAAGAATAACAAAATGCTCTCCAAAGGACTTTCTAAACTTCAGAACTAGTCTTGTGACTCGTCCCCCGAGTGATTCAACTTGTACTTGTGAATTGTGATCATTCAATAGAAAAAATATTCCATAAAAAGAGTAATTTTAAAACATTAGCGATAAGAGGACATACGATGTTTATTTAAACACTACTTAAACAATAATGGAACGATTAACGATTAAAGCCGTGTACACACGTCAGCCAGCCAGGACCACCGAGGCATGAATGCCGTTAGATAACCTTTTTATGACCTTATATAGCTATTAATATACGTAACTGGCATGTTTACTGCTTTACAGACTAAAAATGATGCACTAAACAATCTAGAATATTATTTTTAATTATTTATCGCTAAAGATGCTAGGAGCTGTCGTGTAATAGTAGAGAAAGTTTTCAAATTTATTGCATCTATTGTTTATGGCTTGTTCATTTATTAAATGATAATGGCTTGTATTTTGTTTAATAACAGCTTAACAATAGAGGCATCAATTCAGACAGCGAGTGAACAACTAAAAGGTTGTAACGGCATTAAGACACTTTATAACTTTAAATTTATTAATACTTACAAAATAGAAATACTCGAAGAGGTAAAATTAAATTTAGCGGAAAATCAATGAAAGTAAAATTTTAAAATAAACAATATGAAACTGAATTTTCGGAATAGTGTTAAAGAAAATATTTTATGACGTAATAAACAACTTAAACCTTATCTTTATATTCAAGAATTATACTTAATAAATTGTTACTTGTAACCGACTGTTAAAACTTCAGTCGAACCGCGGTTTAAGTGCCTCTGTAGCTGCCGCTCCCACACAAATACTAATCAAAATCTATGATGATGCTCAACAAAACATACATTGATCTAGATAATAGAATCTTGTCGTCTTCGTAGATAAGAAATGTCTAATTAAAAATACAGTCACGGTACGGTGGGCGAGCGGCAAAAACGGTTGAGAATGGAATATGACTTTCCTATTAGACCGACAGAAGCCTGTCACTCCATAATTAGCGAGAAAAAGGCGCGAACTAATGACAGGCATCAATAACGAAATGTTTCGTGCCCGCGTGTGTCTGCCGCTTAATACCCATAAAGAGGTATGAAGTTTATTAATTTTCGCGCCCCGACTCGCCGCTTAAGGCGAAGCGTGTTCGTTATTCGTTTACATAGTGAGATATGGTAATAAAATCGATTGATGGGCCAACGAAAGCTGCCGTACCATTAATATCTCTGTATTTGGTTAGTCTGTGGACCCTGTTTCGTTTTGTTTTACATATTTTGTCATGGCTTCGACAATCTTCGTAGTTATACTTTATCGTACTTAATATTTATAGGCTCGCTTTTTCACAGTTTCAGTTTTATTGGATTTATAAAATGGGACCTTTTTTGTGCAGTTGTCGAATAGTAATATTTTTAATGATTGTTTACTGAAATTGCGTTATTATACCTCACTATCAATGTCGAAATTGCACGTATCGATATGCGAATAACATTGAAATGCAGCAGTAATCGTGAAATCTATTTATTTTCGGCGCTCTTATCGTAATTACAACTTATATCAAATGTAAGCGGCTACCTAACGAAAAAACATATCTAATTAAAAATCGCGGTGAATAGGAGCATTTATAACCGATACATATCGTATATATAATATCTGATGCCGACAAACATACTGATAATATTTTACAAGGCTCATATCAAACGAAATCGTGTTCCCGTCGTTTAGAAGTTACCGCTATCACATGCAAAACGTCTTTTTACCTACACGATAACTGCTGTAGTAGCCGAAACTTTATCTAACACAATTTTTTCGAAGTTTCGAGGTGATTATCTGAGTTAGCTTTTGACCGTAACTCCAGCCACGGAAATACTGTATGCAACGGGAACGCTCCAACTGAAAAAAACTTTTGAAACAGACCAAATACTAAAATATAGCAACACAAATTAAAATCCGTATTTTACTTAATGCACGATGATTTAAAACGTAGTAAACGAAATGTTTACTATATAATTATATAACGTCTAATATACTTATTTCCGGCAAAAATAACGTGTTTTGTCCTTTATCGATCTTTTAAAAACACCTTTTTGAGGATATCAAAGATCATACGATATTCATGTACAGATTACCAAAAACGTAACCTGTTATAATATGACCTCGGCCGTTTAAATTTGTCGCCGATAGCCATATTGTTTCGACAACAAGAGAGACCGATACGCGGCTCGGATATACCCCATATCGAATTTCACATTTCCTTAAAACATAATTACTCGATGGAAGATTATATGGGGTAATTAGCTTATAATCTATTTAATACGTAGTTTAATACGACAGTTGTAAGCGTAATTCCTCAGGGACGTCAGTTACGATTAAGTTACTTGAGAGTTACGATTCACAAAATACGTTAGCATTAAAAATGACAATAATACACTGGTATACTTTCACCTGGTTGTATTTTGCAACGCAGACCGGCGACCGAATTTCGGAAATGGTATCGCGCTCCCGTGACAAAAATCAAATTTTTGTTGCTGTTTCTGAGGCATTAAATGAACCGCTGCGGTAGTAAAAAGTACTGCCAAATTTTGAACTGTCAATGGTGCTAGCACTGCCTGCCAGTTTTTCGTGCTCGATCTTGGCGGCTACTAAATTTTTGTTGTACCACAAATAATATTTTGTTCTAAACAGGAACTATTGTGTATCGACAGAGTATAAAAAGTGTGCTCAACAATAGCCGTTTGTTTGAGATAATAAATAAAAATGTAGAGCGACTCGAGGCTTTTGCAAGATATAGTCGCGCTCGAAAGCGCTACTATTGAATACTAATTTAATCTACATTAATTTGAAAAGGCCTGTCTCATAATATTATGGTAATTACGTTATCTGATGATCGTTCGCTCTTAATGTCATCAGGTGACAATAAGATGCATGAATATCACGTCCGTTTGGAATTCCGAATCCACGATCTTATCCGAGATCTCGTTTTGAAACTTTTACTATGTCAGGGCAAATTTCTTAAGATGTTCTTATTTTAATTTGTAATATCTTCGTTTGTAAAGTGTGCTTTATCAGTTTCATTTCTAAATCACGCCACAATCGTGTCAATGTGTTATTAATTACACTTTCTTCTGATAATGAAATATAATATTTGTTATCATTGAGTGCAAATCTACGTAATAGTGACATCGCAAAAAAATATGAAAAAAAAAAATCCGCACATCGACTTGGCTTAGAAATAAAATGAAGGTCTTGCTTCCATAACCAGCAACAACTCAATGCTTTGCTGATTTTATACGTTCATTATAGACTATAACTAATTAACTACACATCTTTTACAGCAGCCGAAAAAATATCCGAATTGAGTAGCGGTTGCGACAACAAAATCGCGCCGTTATCGGAACATATTAAATATCTCCTGCAAATCGTTTGAGTATAACTGAACTTTAAATCACTGGTTCCAGTTGGCTTGTGATGAATGCTCACTTCAGTTCCTAGTTCTATCTGAATCTATTTTGTTTAATAAACGGTCGGACATGTTTGCACGCAAAACATTCTACTATGCAGTTCTACGATTGCAGAAGAATTCTGATATACGATTAGTAGAGTAGAGAGCGTTTTCTCTCACTATTGAATGTATTAAATCCTATATCCACAAAGTTATAATATAAATCTGACAAGGCGCATGGTAGAGTCACCGCCAGCTGTGTGCTTTGTGCAAGTAGTAAGTTTTAAAAACTTACCCATTAAACGGATACCCGGCGAAGGCAGCATCGTAGGGATGGTACACCGAGGGGTAGGGCCAACTCGCGGCGCCGGCAGCCAAGTTCTCCTTCAGCTCGATACCGGCTGCCTGTTGAACAATATTATTTTAGACTTGGCACAATTTCACCAGATAAATGATAAAGTTGTTCATTTGTCATTTAGTCACTTGGCTTTATCAGAGTTTAAAGATTTTAATAACTTGTAATAAAAGTGATGATGATTATGTGAAGGATCAAAAATGAGAATTATTTAGAAATCTTATGATGGCATTTAAAGATTCTTTTAGTGTTAGAGAATATAGGCATTGCGTTAACGAGTGCCGGTCTAAATAAAGTCTTTGTATTTTCTTGATTTTTTGCACATTGGAGTTAAATTTAAACGGCAATAAAAACTAATTCATGCCCTACCTAACAAAGTTAAATATAAAACGGTAGAAGCAACGACATGTGCTATAAAAAGTAACAATCTGCACACGATAATAAAAACATCCACTTCTGCAATACAAAAAATAAATTATCATTAGTATATTTAAAAGTAGATAATTTTAAACGATACCGTATCGAGTTGTGTGGGCAAATAGGAAATGTTACGAGTCTGCTCCGATATAATACTATGATTGATTCTCAACATAATCTTAAAGCATTAAGTTACAGTTAATATGATCGATCAAGAAATCAAGCCGTTGGGATTTCGGTAATGGATTCGACGGCGGTTTGTGGGAGGTATTCGTTATAAACAAACGTAATGTCGTAGACCGTAGTTTGAGTACTAATAGTTTGTAGGTTAAAAGATAAATTCGGATTTAATTTTTGGGTTCAAACAACAACGGTTTATAAAAAGAACAAAGGTTTATACAAAGCACAGCAAAATATCTTTGTAGAAAATATTTTTGTTTGAAAAAAAGTCATCATAATAATATTATAGGTCAAATGTAAAACTTAAAAGTATGAGTAGTTTTTTTTAATTGGGTTTTTCTAACTTCTATAGATATTTAGAGAATGTTATAGGAGTAGTAGCTTATAATAAGTAAAATATAATACATGTAACAAGTTATCAACATAAGCTTACATTATAGACAACCATTAGAATCAACGTTAAGTTGTGAGCGTTCAGTCGTGGTCAAAAGGATCAGCCTGAGGTCCGAGCCGAGGTATAAATCGAAAACCGGGAGCCTTAAAGCAGCGGGGATAAATCTATCAAAAGATTTTGTCGTCATACGACTTCATCGGTGGCCGAATCGAAAATCCCATAATAAATATTACTCAAGTACGACAGCGTAAGCCTGCGCTGTCGCTCTTTGTTGCTTCTGCTGTTATAATTCCAGTTTTCTGTTACTTCGATAATCGGGCTTAGTGACGCGAATCGGGGCCCAATTTATTGGCCCATCGCTGTGTCCATTAAAAGGATTATAATGTAACACAAATTCACGATCCTATAGTGGACCTCGGCTCGGAATTTTACTCCCGGCGTGCAGGCTATTGAACATTTAAGTAAAGAAATCTTAGTTAAATTATTTTAGTTATTTTTATTTTAAATACGTCATAGTGAAGGATTTAGATAATATTTATAATTACTACAAACGAAGAGCGTAACGTCTCTACATTTTTTCACTCTGAAAGCTGTCTCTACTAGAATTTTGTTGAAATCTTCAGACCAGCTCTTACATTTTCGGTCTCTTTAGAAATAAATGTATTTAAAGATTCAAAAGAAGTCACATTACCGCGTGATGACAAAAATCTTAACGACACAAACCATCAAACAAAAGTTGTTATTCGGTGAGCGTTCAGCGTTCATAAATTTATGTTCAGCGTTCGGAGGCACGTCATATGATAATTGCCGTTATTATCATCATCAACAGACTGTTTCTACTAATTCTCAAGATGTTTTCAGAATTTTTTTATTTTGAGAAATAAATCGTTTCAGAAACTAGCCGGTTAGAACCTATTACTAATTCTATCGATTTTATTTCTGAACCTTAGCTTCAAAAGTCACTACTCACTTCTGGATTTAAGGTTAGAAGTTATGCTTTCGCCAGCTTATTTACTGTAAGTTATTTAACCTGGGGTACCTATAATTTTTGAAGATTAAAAAATAGTTGCAATTCAGATCCTAAACTGCATGTAAAATTTATTCAAATTCGCACAGAAATTTAGGTATCAAGAAGTAACAAACGTAGAAATTTATTTTCACACAATATTAGTCTGATTTTTATTATTGCCAAATAGTCCATTCTCTATCTTCTAACATTCCCTATGACCATTACTACATGCCAAACATGTCTTCAGACAGATAATCCGGAAATAATGAATGTCACCCAAGTGTCTGTACCATCAATTAAGGCCAGTAATCCTACATTACTGGAATATTTTTATGAGGGAAATAGATTTATAATCTGTTGAGCGGTTTTAGTGGCACGAAATGGGGTGTCGGTTCGAATCCCGACGCAATTATTACCCGCGAATGACTTTATAACACTTTTATTAAATTTTAATTCGATAATTGACTTTTATTGTGTTTTAGACTGTTTGGACGTCATCATTACTATTATACAAATTCATTTTATAGTACAGTAACAGAGTTTTAAATATAAAATACATAATATATTTATTGGAAAGGAAACGTATTTTCTACTTGCCAAGATAATAATATTATATCGTTTACTAGCTGTCCCGGTGAACTTCGTGTCACAGGTCACTTTAAAACCTTCCCTGGACTTCTACGAATATTTTAAGACTAAAACCAGCCCAATCCGTTCAGCCGTTTTCGAGTTTTAGCGCGACTAACACATTTGAAAATCCATTTTTATATATATAGATATACGTTCCGCGCGGTTTCGCCCGCGTTAATTAGATATTTCACAGACAAATTAGTCCACAATAAATAGCCTATGATCCTTCACGTGCTTTACTTCCTATCTGAGCCAAATAAAAGAAAAATTGCCCTAGTAGTTCGTAATAAGCCCTTTCAAATAATTTCCCTCGTTTTTTCCACATTTTCCTCTATTTCTTCGCTCCTATTAGTATTAGCGTGATAAAATATAGCCTTTATCCTTCCTCGATAAATGAGCTATCTAACACTGGAATAATTTTCATCGAGCCTGGAAGCCTGGGAGCCTGGAATAATTTCAAATCGGACCAGTAGTTCCTCAGATTAGCGCGTTCAAATAAGCCCTTTCAAATAATTTTCCCCCGTTTTTTCCACATTTTCCTCTATTTATTCGCTCCTATTAGTCTTAGCGTGATAAAATATAGCCTATAGCCTTCCTCGATAAATGGGCTATCCAACAGTAAAATAATTTTTCAAATCAGACGAGTATTTCCTGAGATTAGCGCGTTCAAACAAACAAACAAACAAACTCTTCCCAATTATAATATTAGTATAGATAATTAAGTTTTGTCAGCTCCTTTCCCACATACGAATTTTAACCTGATTGGGCATGCTGTATACAATATTGTTTACCCCTTTGTTGACTCTTGCAATTTAGGAACATGTAAGTTTGAGCGTATTTGCCATTGCGCCTCGAACAAGACCCGATGACTTCGCAAATATGTCCTCACTTCTGTGAAATTGTATATCGAGAATGCAATAGGACGATTCGTTTACGCCTCCGACAGGTATGCTTGTTCAGGTGTGAGGCATGAAATAATGTTGACTCAAGCTTTTGGTGCTTTAAAAATCGCCAAATTGGTATTCCATGAATCGAATTTGAACTCCGGAATTCTAAATGACATAATATCGGTGATCGATGGGAGATATTAAAGATCTATTCTCGGAGCATTAAATATGAAGAATGAAAACTTTTAAGGAGGTCGAAGGAAAGGATTGAAGAAGGGACGTCAGCGATGACGGGTGTTGATTAATGATGGCCGTTGCCACTGAGCTGATGTTGCTGAGCGTTTCACCACACGCCTATTAACCGCTATTAGTGGAGTTTATTTCTGTTCCCCTTTACTATTATGACGGATTTTTATAAATCTCAGTGTATAATTAGCTAAACTTATGTTATGGCTAGTTAGTTATGATGGCTTAATGTAATTAGTCGGATGATGAATGAAATGGGTGATAAGAGGTATATTTAAAAGCAAATTATGGTAAATTTATTTGTTATGCAGGTTTAGTTTCCATAATTATAATTTATTACAAACTACATTTGTTTTAAAAACATCTGAATTGATCATATTATATTAACATAATTTTGTGTTGGCATCGGTTTAGGTTTTAAATTTTTATTATTGGTATTATTGTGAGCTATCTCGGTACAAGTTATCCGATGATTCGATTATGTATTAAACCGTGTACTATACAATCGAATCATCGAATAACTTCAAATAAATCGAATTATGATCGGCGTTAAAACACTCTCACTAAAGCAAAGACAGAGTTATAAAATGGATCAATAAAAATTTGGTGCATCCAATGGAGAATTGTATATCGCGTGATAAATGATTTTATCTTGTGAATGATCGTCAAACGTGTCGGGCTTTTCACACCTCGCTTTACAGCGCATATCCTACACTTCAGAGCTGCATCTCGGATTTTCTACGAAAGTGGTCCTTATGTGGTCGTAGGAGAGGTCCTGCCAGAGGTGAAATATCTCCGAACGCACTGCAGCTATAATGTTATTATTATTCAGTCACCCACACGCACCGTACGTGTTAAGTTTTTCGAAATCAAACAGCATTTTATTGATAGCTTCCTGCCTGGCTGCTTAATAGTCACACACGAATTTAATTTTGATAGCTTGTAGTATGTTAACACGTGTGTACAATGCCCTCCGGCCTCGATGCTAATGGCTTATTATTAGTGAATGACTATAATATTATTTTTACTATCTTTTCTGGAATAATCACTATTCTCACCCACTTCATGGACCATAGTTTTTAAGTGACAAGGATTGGCGTTAAATTCAACTCTGGTTTTATTAGATAGATACGCAAAAATTATCTTGGTAGACTTTTTTTCTTGTACACCTTATTTATTATCTAGGTGCATTTCCACGATATTTTCCTTTACCGTTAAAGTTTTTATCATAGTGGTATTGATACTTAACTTGCCACTGTACAAACTCTTTAATGTCCAACAATATTAAGGGCCTGTTTCACCACTTCCTGATAAGTGCCGAATAGGCTATCCACCACTTAACTTGACAGATCAAGTATGGAGAATCTGTCAAAAAAGTTGTGAATAGCTTATTCGCCACTTTATCAGAAAGTGGTGAAACAGGCCCTAAATAAACTTCTGAGTTCTGACTAAGTAAAGCAATAACATAGTAACGTAAACGCCTGCATTAGTCTGGTTTATACTTTTCAATAAGCGCATCTAGAGATTCCAAGATAATATGTATTTTATGAGTCTTGCTCGACATCATACCGTTAAACGTATCGAGATCTGCCTCACTTTAATTGGTGAGATGACTCCGGAACCATTTAATAAGGCCTATTATGCTCGTCTGTTAGCTTCCATTGGAGTATAATAAAATATTCATAAAGATTCATGCAGCGATAAGTTTAAAAAGTAAGCTAGTTATAAACAAGCGAATAATTTATTTATAACAAACAAAATGACAGTGTGTACGAGGCTCTCTGATCTCGGAAACTTGTTAGTCGCATTAAGATATAAGCCCCGGCGTGGAGTTCGGTGTACAAAGGGCATACATCATCGGATTAAAACCCCAATTTATATGAATTCATTATAAGATCAGAGTTATTGTTGATATACTTAGCACTGTGAACGATGCTTGTGGGTTTTACGACTATTTTGACATTTGCTTCCTATTTATTTTGTGGCTGTTTGATAAATGATAATTGCTTTACTACTTTATTTGTGCTTTCGTCGTGGAGAGTTCTTTCTTTCTACAACGTAGACTTAAGTCAAATACAGGTAGGTAATGCCCGATGCAACCAGAGGTCTAAAGGAAAAAAAATGGTTTTTGTAGTCTGTGTAGATAGATTTTGACCACCTTTAGCCAACAGAGAGGACGCGAATGCGTAGATGCGATTGCGGATAACATATTTTTTGTATCTATTTTATGATAAATGTTGCTAGATATCAGTTATAGAACATGATGATACCAGAAGATCAGTGAGAGATGAGTGAAGGGTAGTAAGCATAGATGTGTCATTTCCTACAATTTAATTATTTTAGATGACATTTTGATAAAAGAAGCGAGTTCTGACTTCTGGTGGTATTTATACATTTGATTGCCTCCGATATCAATCTTTTGGAGTAAAACGTGTTGATAACTTGTTTCATTTGCTCAAATATTATCATCGTCTCTTAGGCCGTGTTTCCACCTACAAGCAAACTCGCGGAAGTCTTGCGTGAGTTTCTTGCAATATTGTTTACATTTCATACTAATTTCTGCAATTTATTGCTGCAATAAGTGTCGTACGAGAAGCTCGCGGATAAATGCTATACGAAACTAGACCGTATATCTGCGGTGACACCCAGCGAGATCTGTCGCGAGTCCTCGCAGACATGTTTAGATAATATGCTGTCGCAACTACTCTCAGGAAGCGCTTGACAAATTGTCACGACAGCACTTGCTACGGGGTTTACACTTGCAAGCTGCTATCAGACAGACTGTCAGACACTTCTCGCGACAGTTGTCTTGCAGGTGGAAACACGGCCTTACCTTTTTACGGATTAAATAGTGATAAATTTAACACGTTCGCTGTGTAAGTAAATATGGTATATGTAACGAAATGTGCTTTATGGGGCATAAAAACCTCAGAGTGTATATTTTCAGTGGTGCGATGTGAGGTTTATCAACCTCATGGTATATGTTCATCTTTAGAGGCTAGTACTAAAGCCTAAAGTATATTTACTTTATCGGTTAAAATTTATATATTATCATAATTCTAAAGAGTGACTTAATCTAAATTTAAGTTCGCCCCGGGATCTGATAACAGATGGCTGAGAAAACGAAGAAAATATTTGTGGGGTTGAAAAACCTTATAACGGGTGTAAGTGAAGGTTAATAATGAAGACGTAAGTGGAAGAATCGAACAAGTAACATTTCGTAACATCCGGACAATAACTAATTTTTTCCCTAATTATTTTAATAAAACTTGTAACTTATCTACTTCATAACCTAGCTAATGTATCTGGCTACACATATAATCCATAATTTTTCTATTTCAAATAATTTTCCGGCCCTAAAGCCTCTATTTAAGCAAAAAAGCGGGAAGTTTTTTCATGTTACTTATCTTATTCTTCCACTCACGTCTTGAATTATGATTAGAACTAGTGATGGCAAAGTGGTATATCGATAAAAATAAAATACTTATTTTTTACTCTTGTTACTTAACTTGTTTATTATGAATGAGCAATATAAAAACATTCAAGGCACACATTTTTTTTTGCATTCCTTCAGTGGTTGGGGTGTGAAGGTAACAGACAGACATACTTAAAGAATTTTAAATTTCTTGTGAAGGTAAAATTATAAACCAATACGTGTGGCACTTGGGGACTGCTGCGATAAAGCTACTGCATACCATTTTTATAGACTTATACGATTATAAATCTACTAGCTAGTTGCACGCACACATACACCGCGCCAAAGTTTGGCAACACCGCACCGTTGTGCCAGTCAGAGTTGGGGTTGGTCAGACTTTTTCGTTACAGAATTTCTTAAATATACGATAGAATTACCACCAATATAAAATAGTGTCATAAAGAACCATCGTTTTAGAATCGTTTTTTTTCTGATAATGCAATATGGCACTATAATAATATAACAATAATGAATTTATTCATACGCGAGCGTAGCGCAACACTATTCCTAATATGTAAACACTGACTTAATTCGACAGTGCGGTGAGGGGCGGGAACACCTCATACCCTCGTGAGGCAAATACGCCACTCATACGCACAGAAAAGTAATTTTATTGTTACAGCGCGGTGTGTGGTCTTTCCGCCTCATCATATTTTTATTTATAAATAGTAAAAAGTTTAAGTAGGCCATCACATCTATATATTTGTTTCATTCGTACACTTATGAAATACGAGCTCCGCACCAAAGGGAAATTGCAGCAACATGTCCCCGCACTGGGCGATAGTACGCGTATGAGGTATAAATCACTCACAACGCAGCGAACGTGTTAAAATTGTGGAGTGAAAGGTGTGTGAACGAGAAAAATCCTTCTATGATCCATCATCCTTCAATATCCCGGAAAATAATATTGAATTGTTATGTAACAATTTTTTATGTTATTCATTTTTCTTTATTGTTATAGGAAAATATATTTACAGCAATGTAAGACTTGATAATTACAACACGCATCCTCAAATCAAATTTTAATTAAAATTCAACATTATGCAACTCAATATTTTCCTGCTTATACCCACTTGTAACGAGTGCAATTTATTCCAGTTCATAATTGCGTTTAATGCAACACTTTTTTCCGCGAGCAAAATCTATAGACACTAATGCACTTGTTCAACTTAGTAAATAATCAATTCTGACCGCCCGCTTGCTCATGTACCGAGGAATTTTTTTACTCCGAGTTCCACATAATGTCAGAACTTTATTATCACTCCATTTTATTATAATTTATATCACCAATCAATGTTCAAGGTATATTAAAGTTGTGATTGGAACTGGCAAATCTAACGAGAACCGTTTGAATGCTACAGATGCAACGTTCGACCACAGTAGACAACAGATTTAAGAGGTCGGGTGCCATCGAAATTCTCATACATACGTAATACCAAAATCATTTTCTCATACGAAAATATTTAACATGTTTGAGTTATTTAGTAATCACCTAGGTTCCTGCACAAACATTTACTGCAAAATTAATAATTACTATTTTAAGCTGAAAAATAACTCAAACATGTTAAATATTTTCGTATGAGAAAATGATTTTGGTATTACGTAAGATCAGATGCTTATGGAGACGTATCTTACTTGGTCGCCAACGTAGCTTGGAGCTTAATACAATTTGTGGCTGCCGCGGCTGGTCGCATACGATACATTTTTAGTACGTCGATAAGACGTATGAAGATGTAGTACATCAAGTAATGCCTTTAAGAGGATAATAATATTGTGACCAAACTGAACAGTTTTATCGTTACGTGTAACGGTGATTTAAACTGCCTTGTTATCTTACGGGTCTTTCGCAAAAATAAGTTGTCTTGTTTTAATGCTTCTGCTTACATATTAATGAATATCAGTAGATGATCAAAATATATCCGGGCGAGGGGCCAATTTTTGCTGATTTTGCAATTATTTTTCTCCGCCCTTTGTATTTTAAAAAGTATTGTGTTTATCTTATGCTCGAAAACTGATACTAACGAAGAAAACAAAGTGCTCAAGCATGCATTAGAATTATTTGAATTCCAATAATAGTCTAAAAATATATTTACAATTAAACATAAAAAAGGTAAGAAAATAGCTTAAAATATACATCCGCCGTGGAAGAGGTGCACTTTAACTGTCGCTGTAGCAGTAAGTATGACAGATTTGAAAATAAATCTGATATGTTATAAATACTTATATAAATGGCTATTACTTCATCTAATTCTTAAGTATTTTAAAATAATTTTCTTTATAAACTTTTTCAAAGCAAATGATTCGTTAGAAACATCAATTCTACCCCACATTTTAAACGTCATCAATAATACCGATTTATTGTTATCGTTGGGTGTTGGGGAAGGTAAAATCGGGAAGTGACAACGCTGAGTTTTTACGTATTCTATGGAAAATCTCGTAATATTCGCCATTTCTCGACAGTTCACATTTGAACCTCAGTCGGGCTGTGTACACAGTTTTTTCAAAGGAAGTTTTTTTGTGACACAAATGTAAGTATTACTGTTTCACATAAAACGATCAATGCATCATGTGAGTAGTCAAAAGGGCCATGCTTGGGGCTATAATACAAACCGCATTGTGTATTATTTACAGAGATAAGTTTGATTTTCTCTACGCTATGATAGCCTCTACGCTATCATTTTGGTGTTCCAACGGTATATTTCTCAACGCTATGATAGTGTAGAGAAATAAATTCCCTACAATTTAGGTGCTCCAACGTCACAAGCAGTGTAGATTTTCTTTCTCTCGCAAAATTTTTCTGCGTCATATCAGCAAAAATTGGCGGCCTCACCCATCCATATTTTATATTACCTTCTTAGATTTAGTTTTTTCAGATAAGAAAACACGTAATTGTACGTCCCAATTTACTTACAGTTTCTGATAATTAGAAAAATTTCATAATTATTATGAAAAATATAGGAAGCTATTATAATATCTTCCTATATTTTTCATAATTAAATAATGTATTTCAAGTGAGTTGTCTATGCATACTTGAAATATTAGATATAGAGACTGCAGTACTTAAAACAGAGATCAAAATTAAAAATGGTAGTCACTAGATTATTTTACTACAGAAGTCAAAATCTTGATACGATACATTGTAGAGAAGATTGAGTAATGGAAAACGTAGTGGAGGAATTAACATCTCAAATTGAAAGAAGTAGTGGTAACAGTATGGTAAGTAGTAACTAGCAGGTACTTATGATGTCGGAAAAAATAGTGTTACAAGAGACTAAACCTGGATAAATAGGAGGGGACTAGAGCAAAAAATGGTGTTGCAGGAGGCTAAACCTGGATAAGTAGGAGGGGACTAGAAGAAAAAATGGTGTTACAGGAGACTAAACCTGGATCAATAGGAGGGGATTAGAGGAAAAAATGGTGTTACAGGAGACTCAGGAGACTAAACCTGGATAAATAGGAGGGGACTAGAGGAAGAAATGGTGTTACAAGAAACTAAACTTGGATAAATAGGAGGGAACTAGAGGAAAAATTTTTGTTACAGGAGGCTAAACCTAGATCAATGGGAGGGGATTAGAGGAAGAAATGGTGTTACAGGAGACTAAACCTGGATAAATAGGTGGGGACTAGAGGAAAGAATGGTGTTACAGGAGACTAAACCTGGATAAATAGGAGGGGACTAGAGGTAAAAATGGTGTTACTAGAAACTAAACCCGGATAAATAGGAGGGGACTAGAGGAAAAAATGGTGTTACAGGAGACTAAACCTGGATAAATAGGAGGGGACTAGAGGAAAAAATGGTGTTACAGGAGACTAAACCTGGATAAATAGAAGGGGACTAGGGCAAAAAATGGTGTTACAGGAGACTAAACCTGTATAAATAGGAGGGGACTACCGATGATACTTACTGTGTTGGCGTAGAAAGGCGGTTGGTCGGCGGCCAAGGCGGGGAAGTAGGCGGCCATGCCAGCGGCCGCGTCTGGGTACGGCGCGCTGTACATCGACAGCGGCATCCCCGACGCCAGGCGCTGGTAGTTCAGGAACTCGTACTGGCACGAGCACACGGTCTGTCCCGTGATGGGATCCTGGAATATCGTCCGGCCGGTCTCGCAGCAGCGAGCGGGCGCCGCGGGGGACGACCCTCCCGCGCCACCCCCCGACCCGCTTATACCCGCCGCGGCAGGCGGGGGACTGTTGGAGGCTGTCGATATGGTGCTCTGTAAGTTATAAAGTTTGAAATGCCTTTATGGCGCGTTTCCACATTCGCTTTGCAGTGCGGTAGTACAGATGGGGGCCCCCGGCGCGCAGCGGTTCGCAGAGCGGGCGCTCCCATGATTATCCATCGGATCGCGAAAAACATTGATGCGTTATAAATGAGGATTTAACGGCGAGGGGCGGATGGGCGTAGTCGCTACCTCGTCAGTGCAACCCTTTCGGCTTTTTGTGCGAAGAAATTAGATAACGCGATGTCACTACGGGAGCGTCGCTCCGAGTCGCGGCTACCTGCGACCGCGACCCGAACGATGGTCGCCGGCCCGACCTCGATCGCGCGCAGCGGATACGCGCACAAATAAATAACTTTCCAAATATTTGTCATTCGGATGAAAAATGGTCCCCGGTCACAAACATCGTTCCTTCAATGGGATTAAAAACCGAAATGCCACCCGACCGCTCGATGTGAGTCGCCGTCACGGAGTAGGAATTAAAGCCATTGTGTCCGCGCCGTGTTATTATAATGCGCTTCCGGATAAAATTGACGTTCGAGTTAGGTGTGGCTGTATCGATAGGAGACGTCAGGGTGTAATTAATTACATATTGACGCGACCCGGTCGAAGCGGAGCTGGATTTATGTATTTTTAACGTTAGCGGTCGGAGGACGTAAGGCTTCGGTCGGCGGCCATCGCGAGGGCCGGTGCTCGCCCCTCGCCCCGCTAAAACGTTTATAGTGGCGGGTATTACTGAGGTAATCCCGAAGCCGCCGAGCGTCGGGTTCCGCATTACCTACATTACATACTGTGTACGGTTATTTAATCCTCGCTTGCAACACCACGGTGCCGCGTGCTTCGTGCCGGTCGTCATCGGATATTGCACCGTCCGCATATCGTAATAAGGATCACGATAATCCGGCGCGGTGGAATTGCCGCGTTTTGCAGGGAATCGCGGCGCGATGGTGGATGAACCGCCCGAATGTCTGTCGTACATCGCGCTTTATTTATCCGACACCGGCCATTGTATAAATCGATACATTTCATATTCGTGTCCGTTTTGTGTGCATTTGATTTCCATGTGTGAACTGTCCGGGATTAAAACGTAACTCGGTTAAGCTTTTACAAAGCTTTTGTCCGCCGACAGGACATAAATTGTTAATTAACTGAATATTCGTGTTTTAAATAAACTCATATTAGGCAGCGTATACACGTGCAAATTGAAAAAGTCGAGTTTTTGTTTCTATTGACACTTTCGACTGTATGTGTTAATTTTTTGCTAGTTCTAGTTTGGAGTGGTCCACTTGAGGCGTAATAAATATGTGTTTGCGAGTGATCATTCGTTTCCGCTAAAAGTTTCTAAATGGAAACAAACAACTCAAGCACTCGAGTGCTTAAATGAACTGCATCACAAAATATTTAAGTATCAACAGAGGGCCTCAGAGGCTAGAACTAGCAAAAATGAATAATTCCGCTAAAGACGCTAAAGTGAAAACTTGGCTATTAAAGTTACTTTGAATCAAAGATGGCCAGCTTGCTTTTCGACAAGTTTGCTTCGCTCGTCAAAAACGCGTTACTCAAGAAAGTGACTCCAGCCCAAGAAATGTCCATCAGAGAACTATAAAAATGACACGTGCATTGTATCAATGGGTGGGGTGTGAGAGTTTATGATTTTGATAAACAATACTTATGGCGATTGGCGACGCATTGTACGATAAGGCGCCGCACACGATCCATCAGTTAATTATCGACGATGCCTCGCACGGCATTACGCTTACGTATATATTTATTAGATAATGAAACAAAATAAAAAACCGTGTCATCATATCCTTTTCAAATATCGGGCGGTTTGAGTACTAAAGTGCCGCCCGTCGTTATCTCGGGCAGACATCTTTTAAAAAACAAACAGGCTCGATATTTGTGTTTTTGTGTTCTTTTTTGAAGCGCGCAGGATGTGTTATAGTCGTTAAGCCCTTTTAAGTGTTAAACCATGTAACTGAATATTCAAGCGTACGGGACCCGATCTATTTGTTAAATGATACAAAAAAAATTAATCTCGAAGAATCGAAGTGACATGAATTCGAAAAAACCTTTCGTCAACAGGTACCTTCTGTTTTTTGTCCAAATTAAAGTATTAGGTTGGGATGAGATTAATGCATAAAATTATTTGGTACATTCACCTGCTTCGATGGTATCCAGTAACTAGCCCAATTTTTTGTTCAATCATTTTACAAAAAATAAAAGGTAACAAAAGCTCAGAAAATTACTCTAGTTGCGTATGACGTATCTAAAAATAAATGTATTCTGTTCGTCAGAAATATTTTATTATTGCTTTGTTCATTGGAAAATAATTTAATAAATACAAATACATATTTTTATATGACATGACTAACACATGGCACACATACAAAATTTATACATATAGAATGAAGTTTTGTGACTCGCAATGTGGTTTGAAAAAAGCTCTCTAGTAGGCTAGTAAAAGCTCTTTTGACATCCGCAGGCTTTTTTAATATTTTTATATCAGCTGCTGATATGTTAACTATCAGACACTCTTTAACACTTTTATGTACTTTGGTATTCTTGCATAATATTATTCTGAAGTTGTAGGAAATTTTGTGACTCCTGGTTTGTGAGCTAGCAACATTTATGCAAATGGATTCTGTCGACTCAGCTTTGAACATTAACAGGAATGTTTTGCCGAGTTCATTGACCGATGACGGCTGTTTACTTTACATAATGTCGGTTAATTGGCCTATTATAAGGGAAACGCCCCTGGTGGTAGGGCCACCCGTAACACCTTGAACTTAAAATATGGTATTTTCAATAGGTACCATAACGTCAGGTGCAAAATCTGAGTTATCAAAACTGTTAAAAGGATGTTATTTTTAGAGTAAATCAGATAATTATTACAAGAAAATCAACTACACATTTAGTTTAATATCATCAGTGGCAGATACAGCCAGTTCTTATTTAGCTTTATCTTAGCTTACTGTTTGTAGTAAGTTTTTCATACACTAAACTTTCTTACATTAAAATGTTAACATTTTGTGGTGTCCATTACATTATAGTTATACAATGTTATCCGAGTCAAGCAACTTTTGTAACATTATATCAAGCAAGGACAAAACTTTGTAACTATAACTCTATATTATACATTGTGAAGTTTTGTAAATTGTATACACTATACAAAGTGGAGCATTCAATTACTAAGGGTGTTAAGGTACAGAACTCTAAGTCAAACTGAAAAAAAAAAATTGGCTAATGATGAAACGAAATGCTAAATCGAAAGCATACCGTAGAAATTGTTTGGCAATGAGCCGTGAGGCAGCGCATTATAAGAGTATATACATATACGCTGTTCAGGCTCATTCTACCTCTCACAGAACCTTGTTTCAACTACAAAAGGTCGGTATTCATGGAAATTCAGAGGTAAAATAAGTCCAAATGCTCTATAAAGACGTTTATGGGAAGTCCGAGGCGATCGCTGTGTATTAACATGTTTCATTCAAACAAGTCATTCATAAAATTGGGTCCAAATGAACCGAGGCGAGTTGATAACGAGTTTGGAACCAATTTCGACTGAAATAAAACTAAAACGTTTACTTGATTGAATTTTTATTAACGTGTAGTCCGTGTGTTGCAGATGTGTTTTTGAATATATAAAGTATAATATGTAAAAGTTTAGCTAAGACTCGCAGAATACTTAGGATCCACACGGTTCAAACTGTACAGAGAGGAAAACATTTTTAACATATATTTACGGATTAAAAAAAAATACGGATAGAGCATTACACTATAAAGAGGTGAAGCATACAAGGTATGACAATTTCGTCACAACTTCGTTTATTGTACACGTGACTGACACTCACACACGCAACTAGGTACTACAACCCGCTGTCATTGTACATAGAGTGACGGCGCCAATGACACACACACATCCTACACGGGCGGCCATTACTGTGCTTCACTCGGGATTAGACAAGGATACATCCGTATTTTTTTTTAATCCGTGCATATGATAACATTATAGTTAAAAATGTTTTATACTTGTCTGTCAACTACTTCCCTAGGTACCTAGTAATCAAAGAGGACAAAATATAGCATAACCATTTTGTCCTCTTTAGGGGAGGGGGCCAGGCCCCCTCATTGTTTATCTCCAAACCAACTAGCAACAGACTAGTTATAGCCACGATTAAACTACCATGGTCTTAACCAGACCAGTAGCTTAGACCCTTTCGAAAAAAAAAAAAAAAAAAAAAAAAAAGCATAACCATAACTGAATGCAGCTGTAGCTGCTGCTGTAATACAGCGTGATCTTTGTTAGTAAGGATTTAGATAATCATAATCAGCGGGGCTAAAATGGTAACGTTTTGCAATTATTTCAGAAAATAAATTGTCAAAACTGTCAAACTGACAAATGTCAAATTTGCAAAATCATCCTGTTTGCAATTCATATGTCTCGTAATTTGCACAGTTTGTACTAATTTGACATTTGTCAGTTTGACAGTTTTGACAATTCATTTTCTGGAGGAATTGCAAAACGTTACTATTTTAGTCCCGCCACAATAGACATAACTACCAGTAGTTCGACTGCAAATTCGTCGGGTTTCACTAGGATTATGAACGGAATGTGCCTCGCGCTGGCTGATATAATTTATTTTTAAATATTTAAAATAAAGATTTCAAAATTGGATTCTGACAATTTTAATCGCATGTGCCAAAACACAAACAACAATACGACCAAAGAGGAACACGTGCAGCGAATATGTCATAGTTTTAAATTCGTAGGTAACAAGTTAACAACCCTAGCGACGATTTTCGTCATAATACGTCAAATTTAAAAATTTCGACATCAGTTCTAAGTCGACATACTCTATAATTCTGTCTACTCTGGTCCCGCTGATCATATTTTGGTCACCGTTCAATATGAAGTTTAAATGAAACATCAGTTTGTTCTGATGTTGTCTAGGTTACGTGACGTTATAGTCCACAATACTGCCGCTGAAGCTTGACTTATAGTGACGTTATAGTCCACAATAGTGGGCCGCTGAAGTATTTTCAGTCGGGTTAAGAGTTTCGTAAGCCTAATGAAGTTGTTACGCGCCATTCGGTGAGATTTATGACTTTGTAATGGAATGCCCAGAGTTAATATCGCCCATTACCTACACTTGTATTTGATCTGGCGAACGGCGGAATCAAGCTGTGCTTGTGCCAATAAACAAAAATGTTATGCTGCTTTGAGTTCGCTGAAGAACTTTAGTATTATCGAACTTATTTCTTATGAATGTAGTAACATCGTGTAGGTACACGATGTTACCTAAGCACCTTAGAGAAAGCGGCTACTATTCTCAGTATCACAAAATTTTGATGTAATTTAAAAACAAACTAAAACAGGGTAATAAGTGACAAGTGATCAATCATAGTATGTACTATGTACTTATGTACTAACCTATAATTAAGCTTGTAAGATAATTTCTGTTGAATCAAAATAAATTGAACTCGAATATAATAACTTGTTACTACATAACATATTATATTCTGTCTCAGTGTGACCGTTGATGAAGAGTACCTACTATCGGTTTTTTTAAACTATTTAAAAAAGCAGAATCATTATCGTTGAATGACGATTGATGTAAGGGTGGAAGCATAATATAACTCAATATTGTCCTTTAATTAAATGTATATAAATATAAAACTCAAAGGTCACTGACTGACATGGTGTTCTTTCAATGCACAGCCCAAAATACTGGACGGATCGGGCTGAAATTTGGCTTGCAGGTAGATGATATGACGTAAGCATCCGCTGAGAAAGGATTTTGATGAATTCCAACCCCAAGGGGTTAAAATAGGGGATGTAAGTTTGTTTACATATAATAATACTTTTTAACGCGAGCGAAGCCGCGGGCAGAAGCTCGTGGATAATAAAATTATTGAACACACCTCCAAAGATGCATTCAAAACCATCAATGTCATTTTATCAAATCGCGTTTGCGTAAATATGAATTAGAACGTGCAAAATGACCGCTAATAAAATCGATTCGTACACATGTTAGGTTCGAGTCGTTATCGAATATTGAATTATCGAATATAGCCGTCATTAAACGCCCCCGGACCAAACATCCGCCTTTATTGCGGTGTTACCTACTAATCGACTACTGAAATAACTGAGAATTCCAAACCGTGCAGCGTTTGAATTGAAAACCAGATCATGGCGAAAGGCCAGTCTATTGAGGGTCTAGTTTGGCGTTTGAAGCGAGCTAGCATTTTTTAAACCTTTTTTTAGGGTTCCGTAGTCAACAAGGAATCCTTATAGTTTCGGTCTGTCCGTCCGTCTATCTGTCCGCAGTTTTACTCAGAGACTACAAGGCCTACAACGCTGTAATTCGGCGTCAATGCACATCTTAACGATGCCGATAAAATGGTGTATAAAATCTTTAAAAAATATATTTTTAAAGATTTTATATCAATGCGGGGGTGAATTTTCTTTGCGTCCACCCCACCGTGTGGGGTTTCGTTGGATGGGCTTATTAAAATATTATGAGTATTCATAGATCATTTTTCGATTTAGGGATCCATTTGTGAAATATGAAGTTTTAAATCGTAAAAGGAAAAAATCGTTAGAGTCCAGTCATGTTCCTTCTACCAGCTAAACGGTTGCTTCTGGTAATGTGAAATAATTCATGGGAGTAGGAAATATGCTGAATTTAAAAAGAAAACTATCACGGCTAAGAAGACTTCATAAGATATTGAGTAATAGTCGAATAACTAAAAAATGTATTCGTAGACGGTAGAAGTATAAAGGAACTTTTTGTTCAAAATGCTTTAAGGAACGTATTACCAGAGTAGACAGAATTATAGGGTATGCCGACTTAGAACTGATGTTGAAATTTTTAAATTTGACGTATTATGACGAAAATCGTCGCTAGGGTTGTTAACTTGTTACCTACGAATTTAAAACTATGACATATTCGCTGCACGTGTTCCTCTTTGGTCGTATTGTTGTTTGTGTTTTGGCACATGCGATTAAAATTGTCAGAATCGAATTTTGAAATATTTATTTTAAATATTTAAAAATAAATTATATCAGCCAGCGCGAGGCACATTCCGTTCATAATCCTAGTGAAACCCGACGAATTTGACAGATATTGAAACCCGTCCATTTCTTTGCAGTCTACTGGTAGTTATGTCTATTGTGGTATTACTGAGATGATATTGTTAGTAGTGTAACACGTTATAAATGTACACATACATTGACCATACAAAAATAATCAAAAACTAGGGGTACTACGGAAACCTATATTGCGCGTGGCACTACACGCACTTGGACGGTTTTTTATTTTAATTTTATTTTTGAAGGAAGTGTTTGTTGTTTCGTTGGTAGGCAAAATGCTTGTTGTCACACTTATAATTTGTAGAGTTATGCGAGAGAGAAAAGTAAGAAATACAACGAAAGCGAGCGAGTCTTTTATCAACCGTGACACTGTCATATTATGACTTTTTAAAGACCCAATTACCTTGTATGCAATATTTGGTAGTAGATAAAATTATTATCGATGTTTTTCTTTGACGCCATTGAGATCATACGTGCGATAAGAGTGTACTGGAAGTGCAGAAGTTACTATTGATAAAATCTTTATATTTTATCTTCGAGCAAATAATTTCATAGTTTAAACGTAATTATAACATTGTAATATTAACTATTAAGTATATGATTTTTTATGTTTCATTTAATTCTTTTTCTTTCCTTTATCACACTTCTCTCTCTCCTTTTCGTTTTCTACGCGATAGATAAACTGTCGACAATAATTTTAGCTAAACTTACAACTAAAATTGCCTAATTCATATCTATCAGTCTTTGCTTTCCACGAATAAAAAGTCTAATAGGGCCTGTTTCACCACTTCCTGGTAGGCTATCCACAACTTTTTTGACAGATTCTCCATACTTTATGTGTCAAGTTAATTGTTGGATAGCCTATCCGGAACTCATCAGGAAGTGGTGAAACAGGCCCTTACGAAAATGATTTGAATTCTTATTATTGAAGTCGCTACAAGTAAACGTACGGAAAATAACTTACTTTTAGCATTAAATGTAAATAAGAATTAATTACAAGACGTTGCATACCACCTGTACGTTAAAGGCTCTATTTCTAAATTATATGGATTTCTAGAAGTGCTAAAATGCAAAAAATGTAAAAGAACTAAAGTGTGAAGGTTAACTAGTTTATTAAAAATTAAACTTTGTATTAATAGCGGTAGAGTTCATAATAGTTTTCTGATCAGAGGTTTTTTCAAGTGTAGAGAATCGTGTTTGCTCACACACACTTGGAAGAGCCTTGCGCACGCGCATAAGGCTGCGTTCACTATAAATATGTCTTATAATAATAAAGTTTAAAATCGTTTTGAAGAATGAAGGTATCCGATGGCCTTGATGTTAACGGTAGAGTTTTCCTTTTTTCTTTTCATTTCTTCCTTCTACTAAAATTCCAAGATAAACTCTCTACACCTGGTACTGATAGACGTTTTGTTAGTACTAATGTTGATGTCTAAACCTTTCTGAAGAAGGAGTCTGAATGTATGCTATAGGAATAGTCTAAAATAGTTACACTTTTGGCCAAACGCATTATTTTTAGACATATTGTGAGATTCATTATTTTGCCTACATAAGTATTCCACAAAAAGACATGGATAGTTTAAAACTTTATATTCGAATTTTGATTCGTCCATTTGCATGTAGAGTCAATCGACAAATTACCATTGTTGTGTCAACGCCCTTATTTTGCAATAATTCCAGTTCGCGCCACAGCATATAATTCACACGGAGCTCTCGTTTTCGGAGAAATTAATTAAAATTTCTAAGAAAGCTATCTGATTAGGAAGAGATGAGCTTCTGTGTGGAGGCTGTATCTCGCAGGGCTACCAGTTAGCACTTGGCAAAGGTATGGGTTAAACTTAACCCAGGGTTAAAAATGTTTTCGCCATCGTTTAATACAAGAAACGAAATAAATGACGTAAAATTTAACCTAGGATTTACTGTTTTGCACAAATTCTTAAAAACCTTGGTTTGAGCGAAGTTAATGTTTTTGTATATCTTGGCAGTGGCAACCCTAGTTTCGATACATCGATACCCTGTATGGGTGTCGAGTTCACAACCGACTATCGCCTTTTTGAGATCTTCACTATCGATTTTAAGATCGATAATTTGATCTGAGAATGTAAATTACATTGTTCTTATTGGACTTTTAAAGGAAGTACTACATGCCTTTACGTACCTCATAAGTCAATATAATACAATATTATGATGAATGTAATCAATTTTAATTTGGTCAGGTTTCTGAGGTTACTGTTGTTGTTGAAATGAACTTTGCTACTCTGTTGAGTAGCAAAGTTCGTTTCACGATTTAATTCATTTCAACGAATAGGAAATTGTTTAATAAACTATCGAAATATGTTAAAATGCATCTGTATAATTATGCACCTTTATGGTTATGAACCATTGTCAATTTTAAAAATACTACTTTTTTAGTAGAAACTGGACATGTACATGGACATAGTCACGCTCTTGATAAACGTAGAAAAAAAAAACGACGATTAATATTTAATAACAAACGATGAATAACTTTTGTGACGTTCTGATTTTCACTCTTCTAATTCTGGTTACATAAATTCGATTTTAACTTTTAATCTCGCGAAACTAACAAAGAAAGGAATTTTTTAATTTAAATTCCTCGTGTTATAAAGAATATTTATCTGGCGTACACACGGTTGGAACAATAGCGTTTACTTAATTATCCCTATTATGGTTTATTTTTGAGTAAGCAGTAAAGGTAAATTGAGCGTGTGCGTAAAATGAGGTCGCTGGGGGTCGGGGGTCGCATGAACTGAGCTAAGACCTGTGATTTATCGATACTTTTTATCGATATTCGATGGACACTTTGATGGAGCTTAAGTCCTTGCAAATATTTCAGACAAATATAGTCTATCTGTTTTCCTTTAAGATATGAAGTGATATGATATTTTAAGTTTGGGGATGGGTAGGTATACTTGACATAATATAATATAGCATTATGATAGATTTTTTTTAAGTTTACAGAATTGATAACATTTCAAATATTTTTTGTACTTGTTTTATGACGAAATATAAAAGTAGGGGTTAAATTAGGGGACCCATATTTTTTTATTTTTGAAAATGTGGTCATTTTCATTTATAAAACTTGGTTTTTAATTCTGATCATTCTAAAATGACTTAAGCGCCAAATGACGTCATTGGTACGGTTGAACAACAAAATACCTTTGCACGTCATATCTGATTTCTCAAAAAAACTGTCAGTACTGTCACTGACTTTGTGGTACTTTACTTTGAGGTTATTGAATTTGTTATTGTGTTTAGATCTGCATTGTTTTCGTTCCTACAAGCAAAGGTGTGTATCGTATCGTATTTTGCCGTACCAATGACGTCACAAGCTGATTATTCGTTTTAATTTTTTTCTCGGAAATTGATGATTAAAAAAATCTGTATTTTTTTAGGACTTCGGAAATAAAAACAAAGAAATAGTATTTTTTATTTTTGATGATTAATTAAATGAGATGTTGTCAATTGCGAAACTATTGTTTTGATGTTTTCCAACATAAAAAAAGTTAACTTATCAAAATATTTACATCTTGATTATATAGTTTGAAGTTTATAAATTATAATATTAAATAGTTATTATAATATATATAGTTTCACAAAAAATTTTCTTCCTTTCATTTCATGTTGAACTTACTATATTATTTTCCGCAAGTTGACTTTTAAAGAAAGAAATACGTCTTAATTTAAATTTATCGACAAAAGCACAACCCTAATTAGTATCCATTGTTTAATATCGATATTTTGAATGTGAGCGAGGTGCAATGAAAATGATTCCTCACGGCTTATTACAATAATGAAATGCACGAGGCCAGGAGGTAGACATCTTTTAATTTAAGTTACTAAGGGCATATGCCATTTTTTCTGGGTCAAGACGAACTTTATTTTCATAGTAGTCATCTTTAATTATTTACCAAAATTAGTTCTGAACCGAATGAAAAAAAAAACATAGCTACTCTTCTAGCAGCAATTAAGTGTATTTTTGCTCCTCAAAATGTTTTCGTGATACGAATATGAAATTACTAATGAGTAAGGAAATTACGAATGTAAAGTTTTACGCGTTTTTTATAATCTATTATGCAATATCTTACCACTTAACATTAATTAAGCCTGATGTTAATAAATTTGGTACATAATTAAACGGCTAACTTTTTTTGACAAATTAAGTAATATTTATCATTGTTCTGCACATAACGTATATTGTATATGCTTATTTTTAATTATGTGCATATTACGCTAATCAGTTTTAATTTTATACTTAATAATATTAATTACTTTCACTAGAAATATTATTTTACAAACCTTGAAATACCGTGTAGCAACTATCAAGTAACCAGATTGTAAATGAAACTACGTAGCTAACAAAAGGCATACAAACTCGTTTTTGTCTCCTTTTGTCAATAAACATTAACGAAATTTGTACTTAAATCTTAATAATACTAAATATATTGTTACAGTTAAAAAACTTTACGACATTTGCACTAATATTGGCCAATAAATTACATCAGTCTAAACAACAAAGGTACCCTATTATGACGATAAATATAAATGTATTGGATATAAAAGCTCAGTGGACCCTTCTCCCCAATCATTATAATATATATTATGAATTTAAAAGTGAATGAATAGGACAGGACTATAAAATGGCTTACGTTAAATCGTATTATCTGTATTGTGATACGGGCGAAATATATCGGTTGGCTCCTGAACTAGGTTCGAAAACATTCATTATTGTAAACATAAATTGAAACATTGAAACAGTGTTTATCATAATATTGTGTTGTTGAAAATAAAACAGGATTTATAGCTAAAATATTGCTGTTATCATCATGAAATGTTTCTGTTATCATCATACTCTACAATTTTCATAGCTACTGTAGAGTAAGGAATTTTTCACTGTTTCTCGTTAATACGGAATGCGGTGCCATTATCTTTTAATATAGAATAGAATAGAATAGAATAGAATAGAATAGAATAGAATAGAATAGAATAGAATAGAATAGAATAGAATAGAATAGAATAGAATAGAATAGAATAGAATAGAATAGAATAGAATAGAATAGAATAGCATTTTTTTCCAGGAAATTTGTTTAACAAAGGTTCTTAATATATTTTATGTAAGGTATCAAAATTTCTGCCTCATTGGCGTGGAAATATTGTTTACATCTTCTTTAAATCTTATTCTAATCAACATACAAACGTGCCTTATGTTACTACTTATTTGAAAATATCTTATTTTAACATAATATTATAACATAAAGTCAAAAACATACATTAAAGTCATTTGATAGTTACGTCATAGTATTTATAAATAAATCGAAGAAAAAGTAATAATATATAAACAAAATATTATGTCCTGATAACGGTAAAATAAAAGATAAATATATAACATTAATGGCATAAATTCAGTCTTTAAAAAATAATTTAGATCCAATAAAATGTTATCTTATTATATTATGTCACATACCTATTCTTTATATTTAAAGTTAGTTTAAATTTATTTGCTACTGCTATATCGTTGAAATATTCTTGTACTGAACAATAGTTTTTTTTAATAGCCATTCAAATAGAGCCTTCTTGAAGTTATTATAACTATTATTGTCATTTTTTAAATTGTCTGGCAGGTTATTGTATATGTTAATTGTCACACAGTAAGCGTTTTTGCTATTCAATGCACGGATAATTTTTTTAAATCCGTGATCCAATGCTGATTTTTGTGTAGGTATATTTATTTTGTTTTTATTTCTTTTATTTCTAGTTTCTTTATTGTCTTTATTTTCAAATAGAAAACCATGCTTCTTTACGAAAAGACATGATTCTAGTATATATAAACAGGCTAGTAGAAGAATTTTAAATTTTGAAAGAGCGGTTTGCAATGAGTGAATTTGTCTACCCCTGCCATGGCTTATAAACATTTTTTTTGTATTATAAATACCCTGTTCACATCTACTGAATTGCCTCATAGTATCAGACCATATCTTACAGATGAGGAGACATAACCATGGTAAGTTACTAAAGTTGCTTCCTTAGATACTATATTTTTAATTCTTTTAAGCGCAAATATGAATATATTAAGTTTATTGCAGGTATTATCTATATGTATTTTCCAATTCAGATTTTTATCTATATGTATCCCTAGAAAAGTAGCTGATGAGACACATTTAATTGGTGTTATTTTATTTTCTAAATGTTTATTTTCATCAATATTTTCTTTATAAAACTTAATAATTTTTGTTTTTTTCTAATTTTACCGTAAGATTATTAGTTTGTAGCCAATTTGTAACATTTTTAATTTCATTTTGTAATTCGTCATTTAATATATTTCTTGGACATTTTGTTGAGAGAGTGGTATCGTCATACAGTCATATTTTATTATTTCTGGCAGATCATTTATGTACATTAAAAAGAGATTTGGTCCCAACATGCTACCCTGCGGCACTCCGCATTCAGAATCTTCATATTCTGATCTATGCGATATTTCTTTGTTGTAAACATAAATTGAATTATACAATTTACAGTGGTCGAAAAATTTTTAGCTATAAATTACAGATTAGTATTTTCTGTTTACTTTGCAGTACAAGAAAAATATCACCTTTGATGTAATGTATGACAATGGAACAAGAGCCCGAGAGGGCCAGACCTTCCTTCGTTTTGTAAAGCTGAAAGTTTACCTGTTTGTGACCTTCACAGAGGTAAGAACGACCAGCAAGTATGGAGTTTTTGATTGAGCTTTACTCCTTCTCGAAGGTCAGGTAGACCTTCAGAACTGGACACCTCCTAAAGCAACCGCGACCGAAACTCCATACCTCAACTAGGTATCGGCGGTCGTTCTTATTTTTGTAGAGGTCACAAACAGGTAAACTTTTAGCTTTACAAAACGAAGGAAGTTCTGGCCTTCGCAGGCTCTTACTCTATAAACTACTTACTACGTAATAAAAATTAGAAATATTGGAACAAATATTACTTTCTATGTGTACACATCTACAACATTCTTTACCAAAGTTAAGCGTACAAAGCGCATAAAAGTTATACCAGAGCTTGACCATAAAACGAATGAATTTTCACATAAGAATTACCATAACACTATTAATAATTAAAAATGTAATAAATCTTATTAAATATTATGTATGATTCACAATAATTGTCCAGTCTGTTTATGTTTCATATAACTTTATGATTTTATTGAGCGAGTAGTTCTTGGCAATTCAAGACTGGACGTTTTATTGTTATGAATTATTGTGTTTTTAATTTCACTAGACATTTACACTCATGAATTAGATATAGACATTAAACCTAGATCTTTTCCTTTGATATATCTGTATTCTGTGCCAAGTTTAATTAAAATTGGCTGAATATATAATATATTCGGAGCCTAATTATTGATCACTGCTATACTTTCTGACGTTGTATATTGGACATTTGAAACAAAGTAAGAGCTGGAGACATATCTCAAAAAGACTCTACATTTCGTTTTTTAAATCGCATTAAATTCTGTAAGTTCATCGGGTTTAATATTTTTCTTAGATTAAATTAGATATTATATTATTTAAAAGTAAAAGGAGACTCTATATTTTGTATTCTGCAAGTTTATTAGATGTAATCTTTTTCTTTAAGTATATTATTGAATTGGATTATTGATATGAGCGGAGTATAAAATTTTCAACTTACAATATATTGTAAGTTGAAAATTTTCAGCGCGTGTACACTGCGTGACCCACGAACCGCCCACACATGTATTGGGGCTCATTTACACATCGTATCAATGACGTTACCTAATCCGTGAACATGATACGTTTATGTACGTCTTTTGTGTCAACTTGTAAGGTTTCCAAATCTAGTTATACGTTGGTCTCTATGTTTTGTCTGCAGTAATGTAATGATGGCCGACACGATTAAATTGTGTAGGCTATATAGAGTCTGTCAACATTTCTAGTCAAAAAATTAAAGTCAAAAGTTAACTCGACAGTCAATTTCACGAGAAACCTTTCTTAATATTCTTAGTTATTATAAATATGAGTATAACAAATGAAAATCAAAGCCTAATCAATATTATGAAGCGACTTCTCGAAGTGTCACAAATGGGAACAATATAGTGTCGAGTTGCCTCACTTAATAAAGGCTTAGGAGTTAAGTAGGTAGATGAAATAAGGCGATTGACCGTCGTAGGTAGCAGCTGCCGAAAATAAGAAATAATAAGGATAATCCCCTTTGCTTTGGGGAAGCTTATCGACTAGATACGCCAACGCGGGGTCGCTTTTATGGTTATGCAGTGTAATTAATTTATTTGGTCATCATCATTACTGTCTATGGAATTAGATTAAGACAAAACTAAAGTGAATAGCTGTACATTAGCTTTAATAATTTTACACTTTTTGATACCTAATGAAGAAGGGGGTTGAAAAATTAAATCAAGTTATTTATAAAAAAGGCCATATCCTAAGCCTACTATATAATGTCCTGTATAATCCTCTATCTCCCTCCTACCTTGTCGATCGATTCAACTTTTTCCGACCCCTCCATATTATTATCCCATCAAGAACCAGTGTTAGAATGAACCTTTCCCTCCCACCACACCGTTCCAACTTTTATTCTTACTCATTCACTGTTCATGCAGTCAGCTTGTGGAACTCACTTCCTTATGCTGTTTGCGATAGCCCCACCATCAGTTTATTAAAAAAATAATATTAAAAGAGCACTATCTTCAAGAATCCATATAAATACCGTTATTAAATATACTTACATATAGTATTTAAATATACTTACATATAGTATTTATGTATTATAGGCGAATTATTTTGTATTTATTTCAATTAGTATGGTATTTTAAATTATTTAGTCTGGTTATATTTACTGTGTTATTATTATTCATTATTTTTAGTACGTAAATACTTAGATCTAAGACTTTTTTTTGTGATTGTGCACGCTCTGTCCAATCTCTTATATCGTATTTTCTCTTCGTAGGGCTGCTGTAAGAAATTTCTATAGAAATAAGCAGTTCCTTTGTGTCGTCTTTCCATGTCAATTGTGTTATAATAAGTTTCTTGTGTCCAATAAATGTTAAATAAAAAAAAGGTACGATGTAGACATTAAATAGGACACCAGACGTAGTAGGTGGTGGTAGGTGATGGTAGCAGGTGGTGTTTTCTTGGAATCTTCTTTCAAACACAAAACATGGCACCCGTACAATCTAGGCAAGTAGCTTGGCAAACGAAAATTCATAAGGCTGGGCCAAGGGCTTGCGTTAGGGCTACCATAGGTCCTACTTTGAACAAAGTTACGCTCAATTTGCCACTAAAACTACAATTAACTAATTGGTTTTACTATCAAACCTTGCCCCTTCAGTCAATCGAACTTCAGTTATCTTTATGCTTTCACTATATTACAAAAGATAACGAAAAAGTTAATATTATTAAATATTTCGTGAAATTTAATATACCCTTATCAGATAGGGCATAATTTATTAGCACTCGAAGATAAATTATTATTATTTAAAGGGGCCACCATTGTCCCACGCCAAATAAATATCCTACACTAATTATTATTGGACGCTTTGTTTTATCTTATTCAATAATATTTGTTGCACCATTTGTTTTTGTATTAATTTGTACCTACCAACATAGCGCCTCAAAGTATAACCGGAGGATTTTTCAAATCATTTCTGATAGGAGATACTAAAATGTAAAAATAATATAAATGTCAATAAAAAATGCCATACGTAGGAGAGCCGTGATTCGGCACGAATGGGCCGGCTCAACCGGAGAGATACCACGTTCTCACAGAAAAGTGAGTTTACCGGAGGCCCAATCCCCTATCCTATTCCCTTCCCTACCCTCCCCTATTCCCTTGCCTTACCATCCCTACCCTCCCCTATTACCCTTTTCCCTCTTAAAAGGCTCACCTGCAGCTCTTCTAATGCTGCGAGTGTCCATGGGCGACAGAAGTCGCTTTCCATCAGGTGACCCGTTTGCTCGTTTGCCCCCTTATTCCATTAAAAAAAAATTGATTTTATAGTTGACGAAAAAAAATATTATTAAAACCGGCCATGTGCGTGCTGGGCCACGCGCAATAGGGTTCCATAGTACCGCTAATTTTTGATTGGTCAATGACAGGACATTTATAACGTGTTTTAAACTACTAACAACATCATCTTAGTTACGTTCCAAGGAATTTGAACGAAAAGTTCCGTTATGCTTCGCCGAATACATTTTTTTAGTTGATCGACTATTACTCAAAAACTTATTAGATAAGTATTCTTAGCCGTGATAAAGGACACTGGACTCTAACGATTTTTTCCACTTTAAAACTTCATATTTCAGTGATTTCACAAATAGATCCCTAAATCGAAAATTGATCTATGAATACTCGTGTAATATTCTTAAAAAACATATTCTACGACACCCCGCACGGTCGGGTGGGCGCGAAAAAAAATTCATCCCCGGTTGATGTGTAGGGGAGGTACCTTATTTTTTTTTTTCAATCTTTTAAACCATTTTGTCAGCATAATAATTGATATGTGCATTCATGCCAAATTACGGCTTAGTAGGTCCTATAGTCTCTGAGCAAAACCGCGGACAGAGAGACGGACGGACGGACAGACAGACAAACGGACAGACCGAAATTATAAGTGTTCCTTGTTGACTACAGAACTCTAAAAAAGCGAAGGAGATAGATTATAGCAGCAACCTGCAACACTATATTCTCACTTGACAATAATCATTTAGCACATAGCATAAACAGATATTAAAATTATCAATAATACATTCACACGTCTCAATTACGAGATGAAATATTGCCAGGAACAAAACAAAAATTTCGAAATTTCAAAATGAGCAATAAAAACACAATTATTGAACAAGTTGAAGAAGCGGCTTCGTTTGCCTGTCCTAATTACGGCCTATGTATACATACTACATAGTATACATACTCTTGGTAGAGTGCCCGGCGGTAATTGCGAAGGATCATAGAGAAAATTACATGCACCACAGACAAAAAAATCACTTGTAGATATTTATGGATAGAGGAATGTCGGCTCCACAAACAAATTCAAAATGGAGAATGCTTTGTTTATTTTTTAAAAGTTAATAAGGAGTAATGTTATAATTTATTTCTCTTATAAGATCGCAGTTTTCTGTGTGTACTACAAAATATGTACATATCATTTTAATGTTGTTGTGTGTGTGTAAGAGTGTGTGTGTAATTGTGTATGTCTCATGGCGTAATAAACGTTAATTTATTGCGCGACTAAGATTAGAGGATTCCTCAAATAATTTCTAGGCTAATTAAAATTGTTTTAGTTACATAAAAATTAGAACAGTACGCGTTATTAAAATTTTTGTCTGCCTTTGTAATGCCGTGATCGTTTTTTAATTGAATAACTTATGGATATAATGTGTGGTAGTCATTTAAAATCTAGAAAGCATCACAACCGCTATTATATTTTATATTTTTATGAAGTTTGTTTTTCGATAAAATGTTAACCAAGGTTTCATGTTTCAAAATTATACATTTTAAACTCTATTTTATTTTGCAATAGAAAATGCAACGTTTTGCTAATAATTAATCATTATTAATTTGATTTCAGATTTTCGAGGTAAGTAATATAAAATCTCAATATCCTGATTTACAGTTATTTTCTTTATGTGAAATACATTTCAAAGTTTTATATCAAAATCAAACTGATTAAGTATAACAAAGAGGTCTGCTAAGTTAGTTGAAGAAAACATGTTATAAATTATTTTTAGTTTCAGTAACGACCGAGAGATGGCGCAAGTAAGCAGTGTGGAGCTCCATAATTTTGATTTTTTATAACAATAATAATATAATATACTCAATATATAACATTCTCGTGTCACGGGGTGCGTGGTTGAACTCCTCTGAAACGGTTTGACCGATTTTCGTGAATATTAGCGAGCATATCGGCTAGGGTTGAGAATCGGACAATAATATCTACTTTTTATATTAATATAAATGCATTTGTTGAATAAATAATAGTAAATTATTACAACTCGAGACTAACGGCGACCATTGTTTGTGAGACAGGATAGCGATGGACGTTGCCACTTGCCATGTCCCATTGTGACATATTACTTTAGTCACTTCAATTAAAATAATGTGGGTGAAAACTGAAAATCGAAATACTTCATGCGGCAAAACTACGTTTGCCGGGACAGCTAGTATTATTATTATAATATTATGTATCGACAGCTATATCTAAAGTAAATTTATTTCCCTTCCAAGTATAAAATAAACTGACAATCATAAAATAATATTTTCAGTTGCTGGTAAGAACAAACGTAGAGTGTAACTTAAATGTAATTTAAATTGAATGCCAAAAAATATCCGTCCCAGAAGATAATATAATCATCTATACTGATAAATAATAATTATAAAGCTCTACGTAGAGTTATTAAGAAGTATTAGTATTTGAAATTTTAATATTTCATAAAAAAAACTCATAATATGATTTTTAAATACTCAGATTTACTTTTAATTTACAATGTTAGTGCTAAAAATTAAAGCAAATGTACGCGTTAACAGTGTTCTCCTTAATAAGCTACTTAAAAAGTAATTAAAAGCTATTTTTTCTCAGTGCTAATATTTTTACGATTGCGACTTGCGTCATTATTTTAACGGCTTCACACACCCGCGCTTCTTACGGATGACAGACTTTAATAATACTTAAAATAAAACCCATACTTTAGCAGAGAAGAACCAGAATAGCCAGTAGCTTCTTACAAGTAGGGCTTTTAAATCAGTATCATCTTTTATAAATTGTTATTTCTAGAGTTGCATCAATTAAACATGAAAATTAGTTATCAGACATTATCATTAAGAAATCAATGTGTTATGTAAATAGTAAAAACTAAGGAAGCAAGAATATCCTACACCAAATTAATAAGTAGTAAAAGCTTGTTTTATGCTGAAAAAATATAAATAAAATAGAGGAAGGTTCTATATTTGCATCCTATATAATACCTCTCAAAAATAGATGTAACTTAATATAAAATATATTGCGTACCTAATAATAATATCTTTACCCATTAAAAATATAATCAATTGAAATAATACGCTCTCTTAAACACAAGTAGCAAAATTATTGTTATGCATAGAAAATAAGCAACCATAACCTTACAGGACATTTAGTGGTTACTGTCTTACTGGTTGCGTACAAGATGTGGTGATAATGGTTGAATAATAAAATGGGAAAAACTTGAATGAAATGCTTGGTAGAGTCGATCTTTATCTATATCATTAACACTCCGTTGAGGTAGAGAATGTAAGGGTAATGAAATTATGTGCTTTTATACTCAGTGTTAAATTATCGTTTTAAGGTTTGTAAAATACATTTTTCATAGCATTGTAGTTTGTATCTTAAGGGGCCGGGCTACCCTCGAAATTCTCATACATACGTAATACCAAAATCATTTTGTCATACGAAAATATTTAACATGTTTGAGTTATTTATCAGCTTAAAATAGTAATTACCTAGGTTCCTGAACAAAAATTAACTTCAAAATATTTAAACACTAAAAAAAATTGTATAATTTTTGTACAGGAACCTAGGTAATTACTATTTTAAGCTGAAAAATAACTCAAACATGTTAAATATTTTCGTATGAGAAAATGATTTTGGTATTACGTATGTATGAGAATTTCGAGGGTAACCCGGGCTCTTAAGCTGTAATCGGACGGTTTATTTTTTGTTCATTTACATCTTTGACTCCAAGTGGCGCGTCTGAAGTCTGAACACAAAATGAAACTTTAGCTCCGAATTTATTAAAAAAAAAAAAATTCTTTGGGTGCACTTTCACTAGAGTTCACCATCTGATGAGTGATGGTAACATAACTGAATGTTTTAATATGAGCCAAAATATATTCACTCTTTTCCTGTATCGTACAAATAGCCTATTAGGCAAAAGTTGTAAAGTTGACGATTTAGCCTAATAACAAGGTAACTTGTAGAGCAGAGAAATAAGAGAACGTACATTACGTAATATTATTATTATCATTAAAAATAATATCTAGTATATCCAGACATTACTAATTATATTCACTACATGTAGGGATATGGATATATTTTTGTAATGATTTATGTTACTATCACAAAATATTAAAATAGGTTTTACTTTTTGAAAGTGTAACATAATTTTATATTATTATATTATTACTAGCTGTCCCGGCAAACGTTGCTTTGCCATAATATAAAGTATTTCGCCCATATTATTTTATTGAAGTGACTAAATAAGTATGTCGCCATGGCAACGTCAATCGCTATCCCGTCGCATAAACAATGTCAGTCGCCGGTTGTAATAATTTACTATTATTTATTCAACAAATGCAATTATCAATATATAAAGTACCGAGTAGTCGATTCTCATACCTACTGAATATGCATATAAAATTTGGTAAAAATCAGTAAAGCCGTTTCGGAGGAGTTCGTGGACTAACATTGTGACACGAGAATTTTATATATAAGATTTATAATAGATATTATAACAGTGGAACGAGACCTTTATTTAATTAAAATCGTCTACATTTCAGAACATAAATGTGTGCCCCAGGGTACAAGTATTTGTGAAATTTCACGGACTTTATCTTTTCATCTTTTAGAAACTTATTTGCTAATTACTTAGTTGAAACTATAATTGTTTAACAGACAATAATTTTATATGAAATTTTATTTTTCTCTTTCATTTGATTTTCTATTAATAATTATTATATTTAATATATTATTATTGAATGTAGTTATTAGCTGGGGAAGTTTCTTATAGATTTGTCAAGTTTTATATTAGAATCTTCTATGCGTGTTTTGTAAATATGTATTTTTACTTTTGGAAACTTTGCCTCCATTATATATGAGCTAGTGTTTAAATATAATAATAATTATTACCAATAACATTGTTAATTTTAAAGCCGAATTTGGTATCTTTATATTTTAAATTCTCCTTGGATAAATCATTACTATAGATACCTACTTTATTCGTTATATTTACATAACTATTGTGTGTATAAAGCATCATGCTCCAACAGTAAAAAGTAGCCTATGTTCGTGTCCATTAGTTTAATAACATGTATTAGTAACAAATTTCAATAAAATCGATCCAGTAATTTCGCTGCCTAGAATAGAAAGACTTGTTTGTTTACAATCTAGGCCCTAGATTGTAAACAAACAAATCTTTAATTTTAAGTTACATGTAATTAATGTAATAGCATCATGAAAAATGCTATAATATTTTTCATGATGCTAATTTTAATTAAAACAACAGTAAACTCTGACGATAGAGCTAGAGCTGTCATGTCATATATAATGGTCTGTCATTTCTTACTTAATTGATGACATTTTTTATCCAACCCTTTGTTAATTTTTTCAACTGATTAATCAAGAACAATTGTTTTCTATTGTTTTAAAACAACATTTAATAACTGTATAGCTAGGTTATTGATTTATTTTTATTACTTAATGATTAATCTTCGGTCCGTAGTAATCTTAAAGTGTATCCTATTTTTTGTTGTTGACGATTTGTATTTATTAGAATAATATTATTAAAAGTGTAATTAAAATTAAAAAATGAATGGTGATTAATTCTTATATTTTTTTTTTTCTAATCATATAGTTTTACTACGTTAGTTGATTCAAGCAAAGTTTTGAAGGCAAAACGCCTCTGAAATTTTAGAGTTCTTCGACAACTCTATGTAAAGTTTGTTTTGGTTCGGAAAACTTTGCGGCAAATACATACCTACTTCACAGAGTGTTCGAGATGTTAGGTACAACATGCAAATATATTATTATGTTTACTTATTTTATTTACCTAATTTGTTTGTCTTATTTACAAAACTTAAATCTTTGCGCTTTGACGATTACGGTTTGGAGGTGACGAATACGCACCAAAACATTAAGTTAGATTCTGTTGCCGATGGATAATCATGAAAGGGCCAATATACAAATATAAACAATGTAAACATTATTAGTGTCGAGAAAATCGCCAGCAAATTACACAGTGTTCGAGCATTCGGTTAATAGACGAGCGCTACTTGGCGGAACTGCAAAATGTTAACAAGTAAATATTTCAAAGCAATTTTCCGCGAATTAACGCAGTCCGGTGGACGCATCTGCGGGGAGCGTTACCTGGGTAGGGGGAGATCCTCGGAAGGCGAACTGAGACGTCATATTTGAGCACAATAGTAGAGTCCTAGTCCTCACTGTCCACACACTTCACAGAGTCGCGCACTGGGCCGAGCGGGCGGGGGCATGTCGCGGTGGCCGGTGCGGGCGATCGATGCGCCGGCGGGTGACGCGTGTTCGCGCGCGCGGCGGCAGTGGGTAATGCGGTAGCTGCCCGCCAGGTGATAGTAATTGACGCCGCCGTCCTGCTCCCGCGCGACCTCTCGCTCGCACCCGCGGCGCCGCTGTGTGCGTCCGATCGCACACCGCTCCTTCTTTTCACGCGCGACGCCGTTTGACCCCGCGCGCCAGTCGACGATCTCGATTTTTGCGGTGCGATGGGTGGTGCCCGTCGATGGGCGGCCCCCGGCGGAGGGGGGAGGAGGTGGGGGTATGCACTCCTTTCTTTTTTAAAAGCTTCTCTTTCTTTTCTCGTATTTTTTACGCCGGTGTCGGTATGGAGCGGGCCCTTTTATTTCATTTTATAAGTTTATATACTGTGATAATTAACAGCGACGACGCGCCCGGCGCAGCGAGCGACTTCGCCGTAGTCGGCTTAATGATAGCTTTGCATGTGATTAAAGGTAACCACGACATTTGTAATTTTTATTTTCCGACATCGTGCGGTGGATGCGGCGGGTGCGGCGAGTCCTGTGCGCGTCGCGTCGCTCGTCGCCACCGCTGTCGCTTGCCGCTGCGTGTCCGTGGCCCGCTGCGTGTCCGTGGCCCGCTGGCGTGGGGCCGGATTGCCGTCCTCCTCACCGCCGCCGCGCCGTCAGCTCACCGCGACTCTACACGCCCGCGACACTCCGCCACTAATGACGAGGACCATCAGCTATCGCCGCCTACAAAAATACGAGCACACGTAGCCGCAGCCATAAAAACCGTTCAAAATGAATTAATAGAAGACGAAGCCCCGAGCTCGCAGTGAAACCTATGCCCGTAGTATTTATTATTCGACGTATATATATATTTTTTATAGTTTTTAATGTTGTTTGTGTTGCAAAACCGAAGGCAAGAATTTTCATAACTCGTGTGCATTAACATACTGATTAACATAATGGTATTCTGAGACTAAGTCGAGTGTAATTTCTTAATTGGAGAATATAAAATTAGGGATTGAGAGGATAAGTTGAGAGCGAGTTTTACAAAATACCGTTTTATTTTTATCATCTGCTTTGGTGAAATCGTAACTTCTATCTAAATTAAAATCTACAATTACAGATCAAAGATAGGTACCTTTATTCTTGATTTTTTGCTATCGTTACGAGAAAAGAATCGTCAGTAGGTATTAATTATAACTCCATCGGGCTGCGGGCACAATTTAAAGTTTTATTTATTATTGACGTTTTATTTTATAAAAATATAAGGATACCAAAATTCTGGAGAAACCGAAAATCTAAGAAATTGTAAATTTAGAAACCTACTTTGATAAACTCACTAATACAATCAACCAACACAGAAAATAAATTGTAAAATTTATACAAACGCGAGAACAATAAACACGAATGTCACATAGTAAATTCGGAACTCCCCGGCGGGAGTGGTAACAAATATGAGCGTGGTAAGTTATCTAACTAATCGGCATTATAACGGCGACGATTAATATCGTGTTACAGAATCTCGGTAACAATGATCTAGCGCCGCTCGGAACGCGATCGATCTCGGCCCTCGTCTTATCGCGCAAATATTTCACACCGAACGCAAAAAACTCACACAGATATAAAATATTCAAACGTTATAACATAAAATAAATTATCTTAGGTGAGTTTCGTTTGTGTGAGTCGCCCCCTCCGTGGGGCGTTTCGGTGCCGCGACCAATTGGGCGAGGCGGCGCGCGGCGGCCGCTCACTCGAGGTGCGAACGTCAACGACGCTACACGCACACACCGCCTCGATGCACCTTGTCATCACCTTACACTTACACTTTCTGAGTATTGACAGAAGTTTATCTGTTCACTTTTGTTGTTGTCGTTGTCGATTACCTAGTTAATTTTTGGCGCTAGCCAATAGCGTCTAAAATTAACCAATCGACAAAGCTAGTGAAAAGTTAAACGTCTGTCAAAATATTTGAAACCGCGCATGAGACTATCACACGCTCAGTCTGGCATCGGTTCAGTCCATCGGTTTGGTCAAGATTTCAAGAATGATCGTTGAACCGATCGATTGGTGGACTGATAATGTTTTTTTATTATGTACTTTTTAGGCCTTAGCCATCATTCTGGCGCGAAGGACTGATGGACAGAACTGATGCCAGACTGAGCGTGTAAAGAAATATATAAAGAATTTAGCTTTTCTCTAGCTTTTCACTAGCTTTGTTGATTTTTAATCATGCTCGCCAAACAAAAGCAATAAGTAGTGAATAGGTAAACTTCTATAAAAAAAACTTATGAAATCAAAAGTATTGTAAAAATACTGATATGAAATGACTAGCTTGTAGCATTATTCTAAAAAAATATCTTTTGAATGTTTGTCATGGCAGCTGTAAACGCTAAACAGCTTGGCAAATAGCAAGCATTCAGAGGAAGAACTGATAATAATCTATAACTTTGAAGTTTGAACTAAGTTGTCAAAAATAGATTAAGCATTAATTATTATTGATAAAAGAGTTGGTTAAAAACTGCTTTAAACCTTCCAATATAATTTTTAAACATTGAATAAATAAACATCAACTATATTTTAATTTAACCAAAAAAATCTGGTTTGAAATTAGCCCTAAACCTACCCATCTTAAAAGATCAAATTTGTTTTACAAAGTAAACCAATTGGCAGCCATTTATTTCATTGACGACCAATCTAGTTTTCTAATAGGTATCTACCAACAGTTCTAAGTAATCAATAAAAACCGTAACAAAAACTGAATAATAACAACTCAGCAACCGAAATTGTATCAGATGTATAGAGCGTATCAACACTTACCCTCTGTCACATTTAGCCCCATCTCCCCACATGATGCAATAACGTCTACAGTTCAATTACTCAAACACAAATACAAAACAATGATGTTTCGATGATCTGTGAAATAAACTTCATTACATTAATAACATACAGATGTTTTAATTAAAATTGGGTGACTATGTAATTTGGACAGGGTTAGGTGATAGGTGAAGCCTGGCTGTTGCGGTGGGTTGATCGTGCCCGTAACTTTGCCTAATATATAAGCGGTGAGTGGAGCACCATGGGGTTTTAGTGGGTAGTTCCTCGGAGAGTCCCACATACCCCGGCCGATGTCCCCAATCCGCCGGGGATGCGTAATGCATTTCCCCATTGAAAAAAAGTCAAGCCTGGCTGACAGATCACGAACAATATTGATACTGATTACTGGATAATATTATATTATTCCAACTAAATAACATCTGCCATTTAAAATCAAAAATCCCTATAGATCACTTCTCTAATAATAAATGTAGTAGCAAAAGAAATGGGCTTAACAAGCTGAATCGCACATTTTTGCTTGATTGAAACAAAAATGTGCGACTGAGCGTGCGACAGAAAAAGGTATTTTTATAAGGATTTCTTTAAGGGTAAGTCAAATAACTAGAAGAAAATGTCGAGATAGCATTATTTGCAATATTTTAATTGAATAAAATAAACTGTAGGTAATGTAATAAAAATTAATTATAATTAAATTCTACGACTATTGTAAAAGTGATGAGCAAGTAACAAAATATATGGATCAAATTTGTTATTTACTGGATACTTTATATTTATTACTGGCATTGTACAAACTTCGAAACAATAATATTATTATCCGCTTTATAGGAATTTTTGCTGTAGTATTTCTTTAAAAAATCTTTATTATTTAAAGTTATGAAGTAGATAATGTAAAATCGCGATAAAAATTAATTTCTGACACTAATGCCAACTTTTGTGTCCTACTTCTTTACCTACGTAGTTAGCTCTACTTTGAATCTAAGAACTAAATACAATATTACTAATGTTCGTGATATAGATAAATAGTCTAAAAACAAGTAAACAAATTCACATGTCAATATATATTATATTATATCATATGAAATCCAAGATTCGTATGAATAAACTAACACAAATATATTGTAGATCTAGAACGTCCCGAGCCACGGTTGCAGTTCACTATTGACGTGATCATATTTGACTCTAGTCAAAGATATCTCTAAAATACTCCAGAGAGTGCACTGTCCAGTGTTAGTGTCAACCAAAAATAGCTGCTAGAATTATTGAAGTGGCCAGGATAGGACTAATTGACAGGTTAGAGAGTAGGTAGTCCCAGCACGCCGATATTCTCAGCGCAGGGATCGTTCGCTGATGGGAGGAAATGTTTAGTGATGAATAGAACATTTTCCTGAATATTCGAATACTAGGACAACTGTCATTCGGTATTAGCCGCTAAAATATATAAAATTAATATTTTTAACAAAAAAATTAAAACCGACTTCCCAGGTAAAAACAATAGTAATATGAACTAAAAAGTATTAAATAACTCTCACTCTTTAATAGCGCCTTTTTCAGAATTCGTCTAAATCTCAACTATTTATGTACACACTTACTACAGTCTTTATTATTTTGGAGTCGGAACCAGCTAATTTAATCGTGAGTTCAGTTGTGTCAGTATATCTGATACTTTTGGGACTGATACCAACTTCAAAGTAATGAAGACTGTAGTAAGTAAGTATATACATAAATAGTTGAGATTTACACGAATTCTGAAAAAGGCACTATTAAAGAGTAAGAGTTATTTAATATTTTTAGTTCATATTACTATTGTTTTTACCTTGGAAGTCGGTTATAATTTTTTTGTTAAAAATAATAATTTCACTATTTTTAGTTATCTACAAAATAATGCTTTATGCGTAAATAACCAATACGAATGTTAACAATTCACATTAATATGTTACTGTAAGCGAAATTGTAGTAAATGCTTGCAGTTATCTAAGTGATGCTGCAATTTCCAAACTTTTATCTTTAAAGGTTCAGGAGTTCTGTTCAGTGCCTTTGGACTTTGTATGAAATTTCTCTTATTCGTAACATATGTTTAACTTACCAGAAACAACATTTTAACCACTATGAGTGTTTTGATATATTTCAAGGATTTCCCTCGATTGCTCATAGATCCCATCATCAGCTCACCACTTTCGTAATTGTTATACAAAATTAAGATTATGTATCCTATACAACAACACGAGAATTTTGAAAATCGGTCCACAAACAGCGAAATCATCATCAAGAACATCTGTTTCAATGCAAAATATCACGAAAGGTACCAATAATTGGGTCATAGTGTGATGACCCATGGTATAATTGTGGTTGTGATGATGATGATCAATCAAATTGATGTGTTGGCTTATGCTTTCAGTTGTTTAAACAACGCTGAAATCCCCGAACCTGTACCTATAAGCATTTAAAAGTTCTGTTCGGTACCTTTGGATCCAGGGTATAACTTGGTGCGAGGTCTTACTTTTTGGTAGCATTTACCTCGAATGCTTCAGAAAAAATCGAAATCACTATATGTTTCGATACAAATTTCAAGGAGTCCTTCGATTCCACAAGGACTCCATCATCAGATCACCACTTTTTGAACAGGTACCAAATTCAAGTTAAGCTCTATACAACACAAAAATAATTTTGAAAATCGGAACACAAACTGCTGAGTAATCGTTGAACATACAAAAAAAAAAGATACAGCTGAACGTATTACCTCCTCCTTTTTGGAAGTCGGTCAAAGAATGGGATAAATGATGATATTAATTAATTTTTCGCTAAGTGACGTCGTGTTTGTAATTCCATCCAATAAACATCAATCAAATCCCAAACAATATTCATACCTAATTTCGCTGTGACTATCAAATGAAAGTTTCCTAACAACCGCACTCATTTTAACGAGACATTTAATGATAATATTTCATACTAGATGTCCCGCTCGGCTTCGCCTGCGTAAATTAGGAATTTTACGAAAACCGTACATTTTCCTGCAAAAAAAAGCTAAATGTCCAAATAATATGAAAAATGCGTCAGTAGTTTGTCCGCGTAGAGACCCTTTCTAACAATTTTCCCGGTTTATTTCACATTTTCCTCTGTTTCTTCGGTCTTATTAGTCTTAGAGTGATAATATCCTTCCTCGATAAATGAGCTATCTGACACTAATTTTTTTTAAATCGGACCAGTAGTTCCTGAGATTAGCGCGTTCGAGCAAACAAACAAACAAACTCTTCAGGTTTATGATATTATCTAGTATATTTTTTTTAAATCTCTTGACAAACTCGAGTCTCGATCTAAAAGACTATGAAACGTATCAATAATAGGGTCATAATCATGGGACGATACATGATATAATATGGTAGTGATGATGATAATGATGATAAATGTAATTTGCATAGTAGCATCTGCTTTTCGTTCTTAAAACAATGCCGAAACTCCCAAACTCGTATCTATAATGAGTCAGGAGTTCCCTCAGCACCTTCTGAACCATGAAATACTTCGGTGCAAAATCTTATTTGTTGGTAGTATATGCTTCGAATACTTCTCACAAAACTGAATTTTATTTTGGAAAAAATTGGTTTTCGTAAGATATTTGAGTTTTTCGGAAAAAAAATAATTAAAAAGTTACTTATTTTGCGTACGTTGCCTAAACTATAAAAGATAGAACCATAAAATGTTCCAATTAGTTGTCGATCTTATAAATATTATCTACAAAAAAGTCCGCGACACACTATACCTATCTATGTCGAGTGAGGCACACCAAACATTTTTTTATTTAAAAAATCTTGAATTTTTCCGGAGTACATTTAAACGCGTTTATTTTACTCATGCTATTAATCCTTATCAATATAAATTATTTCATCACTAAGTACAGTTTATGTAGATAATATTTGGTCTTTGAATGACTAAAATTGGACGTTTGGTTTTGAAGTTATGGCGAAATTAAAACATTACGATTTCAATTGCACGGCCCGTTGCGATTGCGAAATGGGCGTCATCAAGCGCGTGCGAGAGTTTTTCTCAGGGCTAACCAACAGTTCTTTTCAGGGCTAAACAACAGTTCTTTTCAGAGCTAGAATTATATTACACGCTATTAACATTTACTTAAATATTTGAAAATGCCTAAGAGAGCCAGGTCGGACGACCATGGCGCCATACTTATATTTTAGTTACTTCACTAAAATAATATGGGCAAAACAACGTTTGCCGGGACAGCTAGTATTTAATATAGCTATCGAACGAAGTTCTCCCGCGATTCGTGTAAACTACAAAACGGTGACGTCATAATTGAGTAGCAGTTTGTATGAAGGGAAGGTCTCTTTTTTGAAATTTTTGAATTATCAATCTTGGAACGCTTTTTAGTTAGCAATGAAATTTTTTCATCGATATTTCTTTTTTTGAATGGTTCTTTGTTTACCAACAAAAAAAAATAGTCACCATGCCTGTTGTTAATATCGTTGGAACCAGCAAGTTTTTAAAGTATCCAGAAATATGTTTGGGAACTTACAGAATTGAAAATTTAATTGGCGTGAATAGTTTGATCAATAATTAATATTATAGTTCTCTTTGACATTATGGACACTATACAATCTTTTTGTGGTACGTTTAAATTAATTTAGATCTAAATATAAATAAAGCTCACCATCGGTGACTATAATGCTACCAATTTCAATATCACGTTAAAGGAACAAGGGACATAGCGTCTTTTATTTCGGCATAGATATTGTGCTTATTATTATTAGTGTCCCCTTTCTCGCGCCGAATCTTTGTTGACACTTTTTTCACAAGTTGCTTTTAAAAAAACCTACTTCTACATAATGTAAAATTATACTAGGAACTTCGGTAATTTGAAAAAACCTCCTTGGAAAACTAGTATCCTCGAATAATATTTCTAGCGAAACTTAAATGCTTGCCAGCATACTAGTCCAAACTCCAAGTATCATTTCTGTCCGAGTGGCCCTAAATCTAACGCACAGTTCATTTGACAAATGACCCTGTAGATCAACTGATAATATCCAACGGTTATTTATTAACGTTTAAGAAACACAAAAACCTGTACCCATTGATAGCTGAGAATTATTTTGAGATTAGATCTAATCTAAAAATACCAGGACTTTGTGCATTGAGTTTGGCGGACGGTAGCCGTAATCAAGTTGAGATAAAAACGTCATTAGATAATAGATACAGAAAAAAATATTGTATTCATACAGTCATAGAGTTTTTCTATTTATCCTAGCAGTACAAATATGAACATAAAATATAAAAATAATAGTGACAGTCAATAGAAAAGCTTAATAAATATGACTTATCAAATTTTCTGTTTGGCTCTGTTGTTCTTTCTCATTTCATGTAATTTGATAAAATTACACGAAATGAAAAGAACTTGTAGAGTAAAGTCTAGGCTTGGCTTTAGAATCGTACTCAAATAAAATTACTTAAATATTAACTCTAGATGAAAAACAAAAAGAAAAAAGTCTAAAAATCATGGCTTGCCTAATTTATTTCTACTTGGCTTAGCAAATTATATTATGAAATTGGAAAGAAGTTGTAGAGTTCAAGCTTGGTTCTTAAGTCTAACTGACTTAATTTACTTAAATATTAACTCTAGATGAAAAACAATATCGTCTTGGGTTTGTTTAAATATTCTTTTGCATTATTTATTGTGATACCCTTTTCTCATTGCTTCATATTTGATATGAAGTGCGTGAGAGCGTTGTTCGACGCTTATTCCAACGACAATTATGACAGCTACTTCAATAATAATATTTTGTCACATAACACTGCTTAATACTACTTTTCATAGTTTAAATAGTTACGGAATTACTTCTATGAAAAATGATTAAACAGGTGCAAAACATTTTAAGAACGTGGCTGTCCATGTGTGGCTTATGGAAGCTAAAATTTTTTTTTTATTATTTTACTCAAATATTTTTGATAATTTTGATATTTTACTAGGTAAATAATATCAAAATTATTGAAAAAGCAACCAACATCAACTTCTTTGAAATATTTCTATTTTGTTCGCAAAATCAACCTTTCAAGCCCCATAACAGCACTGGTGATCACGACAACAATAGAATAACAATAGATTTCCAAGAATCCGCGATGGAAGGATTAACTCATCCAATTCCGATATTTCGATATACATTTGTACAATTACAGCGCAGGCGACCTTTGCAAATTATTGTCGATGTGGATTTGTAAAGGACAAAAGCGGGGTTGGACGTTAGCTCTTTGTAAAATTACGTTTAAAAGTATCACACAGACCACTGACTCCGTTAATTCTTTGATTTAAAAGGAGGTCCTATTGCCAAAAAATTTGTGAACTTGCTCCTTTTCTACAGATGGTAGAACTTAATTATTTACAACCGTTTTGGTTTACAACCGTTTTGGTTTTTTACATTGGAATGTAGTTTTTAGTCCATCATTAATGTACCTATATCTTTGGCACAAGTTTTAATTTCTGATCGATATCTGACTAGAGCATGCCTGCAACTTCGACTATCGCGGGGGAACCGTTTATTTTTCCGTAATAAAAATAATTTTATATTATTATCCTTTTCGTGGACTCAAAGAACCTCCAAATTACGTAAAAATCGGATAAGCACTTTTAGTACAAAGAGGTAAGAAACAAACAGAGAGACTGAAACACAGGAATTATAATGAAAGTACGGAGGTGTGGATTCGTGAAACCAAAAATATAATGTTATTGATTTGACTTCCACGAATTCACTTCACAAGCCGTAGTTCCCCAGAACTAATAAACAGACAGAAGACATTCAGAATTAAAAACAACATCCAATATGAATGCGCCTTTGATGTGTTTTCCGCGCAAACACACATGCGACGCTATTACCCCGCTGATTGAAATAAGACCATTTCGGCGTCTTTTATGCGGAATAAAAAGGCCTCAGCCAAATGAGCTTCCGAGGTTCCCACATTATTAGCTCGCATACGTCTCAAAGACAATTCAAATATCGCCACTAAAAGCGCCTCTCTACCTACATACATAGAGCAAATCCTAAAAGTGATTTATATTGAGATTCGATAGGAGCAGATTACAAATAATGAATAAAATTGCATACGAAATGAGCGACCGGGCCGGGTAAGTGATGGCTTGTTTGAACGGGAGGGGGGTCGCCGGTAAATACGTAGGTATAATACGAGCGTACCCTCTGGAGCCAACACTTTTGATCTTTGAGGGGCGAATGCGGTGATTCGGCTGCAATTGTTCGCTTCTCATTACTGAATTCGTATGAGGATAAAGGTAACGATATACTGACTACCGATCTACGGAAGCAATTTGCTGTACAGAAGTAGGTTTAAAATTAAAATAAATTATTGCAATAGTCATCATTAATTCCAATGTATTTCACGACTTATCCTTAAGAGCCCGTCCTCTCTTTTCTACTGCTCTCTTCACACCCACGCCCGTCTTTCATATGCCAGGTGAAAAAGGACGATCGCCAAGTTAGCGGGCAGATAGAGGCTTTCTGTTTTTAAAGGGTTTTTTATATTGAAGTGGTAAAAAGTAATTCCAACACTTTATAGACGACTTTCTCAATAGTACATTGTATTTTTTTCATACCGTTAAGAGCCCGAGTTACCCTCGAAATTCTCATACATACGTAATACCAAAATCATTTTCTCATACGAAAATATTTAACATGTTTGAGTTATTTTTCAGCTTAAAATAGTAATTACCTAGGTTCCTGTACAAAAATTAACTTCAAAATATTTAAACACACAAAAAAAATTGTGCATAATTTTTTTTTACTAAATTTACTACTAAATATTTAAACACTAAAAAATTGAGTAAAAGACTAAAAAATATATAAATAAATATTAAATTTACTACAAAATATTTCAACTTAAAAAAATATTTTTTAGTATTTAAATATTTTGTAGTAAATTTACTATTTATTTATATATTTTTAGTAATTTAGTCTATTTTTTTGTGTTTAAATATTTAGTAGTAAATTTTTGTTCAGGAACCCAGGTAATTACTATTTTAAGCTGATAAATAACTCAAACATGTTAAATAATTTCGTATTACAAAATGATTTTGGTATTACTTATCTATGAGAATTTCGAGGGTAGCCCGGCCCCTTAAGACGTCAATACAATCCATAAAAAGGTGATATTCTAAACCTTTTACAGCAAAAATCACAAAACTGTCGCGGGTTTGAGTTGGATTATTTAAAGATAATTAAAAAAAAAAAACTAGCTCCAACACTATATTATAATTGAAATGATCTTACATGTTGTGCATTAAAACTTATAGAAATACTGTATTTTAACTGTTAAATCACGTCTGTTAAATGAGCGAAATCGGCAAAATTTCGTATACGGACTCTTAAAAGACACAGCGCAAGTATTGGCTGAGCTAATATTATTAACTAGCTGTTCCGCGCGGCTTCGCCCGCGTAATTTAGGAATTTCACACAACCGTAAATTTTTCCGCAAAAATAGCCTATGTCCCTTCACGTGGTCTATTCTTCAAGTTTGCCAAATAACATAAAAATAGCTCCAGTAGTTAAGATAATGAGCAATTTTATATAATTTCCCCCGTTTTCCTCTATATTTTCGCTCCTGTTATTCTTAGCGTGATAAAATATAGGCTATAGCCTTCCTTAATAAATGAGCTATCTAACACTGAAAGAATTTTTCAAATCGGACCAGTAGTTCCTGAGATTAGCGCGTTAAAATAAGCCCTTTTAAATAAAATTTCCCCCCGTTTTTTCCACATTTTCCTCTATTTCTTCGCTCCTATTAGTTTTAGCGTAATAAAATATAGCCTATAGCCTTTCTTGATAAATGGGCTATCTAAAACTGAAAGAATTTTTCAAATCAGGCTAGTAGTTCCTGAGATTAGCTCGTTCAAATAAGGCCTTTCATATAATTTCCCCCGTTTTTTCCACATTTTCCTCAATTTCTTCGCTCTTATTATATGTAGCGTGATAAAATATAGCCTATAGCCTTTCCTGATAAATAGGCTATCTATCACTGAAATAATTTTTCAAATCGGACCAGTAGTTCCTGAGATTATCGCGTTCAAATAAGCCCTTTCAAATAATTTTCCCCCGTTTTTTCCACATTTTCCTCTATTTCTTCGCTCCTATTTAGTCTTAGCGGGATAAAATATAGCCTATAACCTTCCTCGATAAATGGGCTATCTAACACTGAAAGAATTTTTCAAATCGGACTAGTAGTTCCTGAGATTAGCGCGTTCAAACAAACAAACAAACAAACAAACAAACAAACAAACAAACAAACAAACTAACTAACTAACGAACTCTTCCGCTTTATAATATTAGTATAGATTATCATATTATTATCTTTGGCAACTTTTTATGAAATCGGTTAGATTAGGTTAATTACATATTTTTCTTGTACATTTGCCGTGCATGCAAGCGATGAGAATATTACGAGTAATTTTAATATCACATACTGAAATTTGAAGGCGTCAAAGAACGCAACGCCGACTGTCATTTTTAATAACAAAGCGAAAGTTTTGGACGATCAGATGGCTGCGTCGCGGGCATGCCTCACGTTCGCTGTTGACTGCGCTATAACGCATGCCCTTGACGAACAGAAAAAGGTACAGTGTGGACAATGCTAATAATTATTGTTCCTGCAAGTCACACGTGCACGTTGCAATATCATGAATAAAACACATACAATGCTATAGCTAATTAATGCATACAATCTAATAATCCACGTTGAATAAATCGTTATATACAACTCGATAAATTACATAATATATTATTGTTCATTACTATACTATCATAAAGTATACTAATTATGTTAAATGTAATAAGTCACGGTTATTATACCTATATAAATTGATTCGTTCACTCATTGTAATGTTGTAGTTATATACGCAGTCACATGTTGCAATGTTTATACTAGATTAATTTATGATATTATGTAAATTGTAAATATGTAAAACAATAATTGTTCTATTGTTTAAGTTTTTGTAGTTAGCAGTTGAGCTTCCATGGTTTATAAGTGAATATTTTAATGTATAGATTACATTTACGTATAGTAAACTGCCATTACATATCCGGTAATTATCGTTATAGTTGTTAATTCTGTGCTAAGTAGACTTGTATTTGCTAAATTTAACAGCGAAGTTAGAACATTTTAAGGCATCTCAAGCTCCAAGCCCCATGGTCATGTCATGGCGTCATGTCACATACCGATAAGGTAGATCAAATTCTACATTTATACAATTATACAGTCGAAAAATGCAATTTTTAGAATGCTACCTAACTTTAAGATGAATAGATATAGATAATTACTATCTAACTAGAAGATATAACTATTATGAAGGTAATTTGAGGGCTTCTCCCTGGGAAAACTGGGTCTCTCATGAAACTGACTGAATGTAAGTATAGCTTGTTTTCCCAGGTTCTGATCGTTACTAGTCGTTATTTGGAGAACGAACAAAGAATATTCAGACTAGAATCTACTAAGATGCTACCTGTAACCGAAGCACAAAATAAAACCGATGGGAGGCGGAAAGCGAATAATTTGCTACCTCGAAACTTTATACGAAGCGAAAAGTCAAGAAAATAAAAATCTCTTTAATTTTGTTACGTACGAGCTGAGCAAGCGACTCATTCGAATAAGTGGGTAAATATCTCCTCCGCGAAGAAGGGGACAAGTTACAAAAACAATTTAAGACAAAAAAGTGTAGCGAAAACCAGAAATGAATCTGGGCGGGCGGCCGGGGGCGGCGGCGCGGCGCCCGCGAAGCAGACTATGGCGGTACTAGACAGGGCAATATATATTATTTTCCGTCTGTATATTTTAGCTTCTGTTCATTTTAAAATCCTTACTGCTTAGTTAAAATTATTCGTCAGTTTCGATAGCGAAGTAAAGTATGGTTTTGACAGATTTCAATCGTGTGAGACGTCTTGCGAATCTGTCAAATCCATAATTATAAATTTAGGAATGCAATCTACGCGTCGCGTTACGGTCTGATTCAACCCTTAGGGCCAGGCCACAACACTGCGTTGCGGCGATAGACATCGCAAAAAACTACATTGCTTTTCAAAGGTTGTTATAAGTTATTGCGATACGACGCTGCAACGCAGTGTTGTGGACTGGCCCTTAGATGTCAAAAATGCGTGGGATTTGATATACGCATTGTAAATACCTATCATCACACTTGGCGATGAGTAATGCCAAATCCCATACATTTCTGCCAGAGAATGCATTTCGACTAAGCACTGAAATTTACAAAAGTTGAAAAATACACACGCAAAATATTTATCACTAAAAATCGTCAGCAAAACACTAACACTAAATAGATTAGAGTCAAAATTTAATCAACAGAAGTATAAAACACACGATAATATTATAATATGATTGCGTATCAATTTACATAATAATCTTTTATTTTTTCGAAAGCCATTTCACAAAATATATTTCGCTGCCGCCTCTACGTGGTCCCTAGCGCAGCACATCTGTGGTAGTTACCGAGTACTGTTTGTGGATACGGTGGCGCGGGTTAACAGAGGAGGGATGGTCATTTAGCCCCCCCCTTGTCTGCAACACAGACTGATTAAACGATCCCCTGTCTCACTTGTTTTGCTCTGTCAATATACTCTCCAAGATATTAAACTGATTTTGCCCTTTACGTTTTATATCGATTTTGCAATTTCGAGACGGTTATCAACGCGCCGTTACAGTTTGTTCTGTGGGTTTAGCATGAACAATTGATGCAATGTTTTCATAGCTTTATTATCCGAGTTATATAAAATGATAATAGGTCTGATTGTAAGTATTACTTATATATTTTTTACAACTTACCGAAACGCCACCGCCCGTGTATTTACATATACTTTGATAAAAATATTGTTATTGATTTGAGGTAAAAATACATTTAACTTGGTATGTGGAACCACAGAATACATAATTAGTAGTGGAACCCAAAAAGTTGTGTGTGAGGCTACGCCACTGGGAGTTGGGACACGATTACACAGTAATCGATGTTCAATATTGAAAGCGCCTCATTATTATTACATCTATTGTTACATATTATAATTAATTTATAACTCTGGTTAGCTACCATACATTATAAATTAAAGTCCTCTATAAAGTTTTGACAATAGGATATTATTTTGTAAGGTAAAGCACTATTACTACAAGAACACCGTAAGGTACTAATTATGTATTCTGTGAGAATACTCAGATCTAGGCATGTAAGTACTTAAAGCGCCTTCCTTAAAAACGTAGTTTCTTTTCATAATGATTGAGTTTCTGAGATAGTTAGTCTGAGTAAACTTAATCAAGAAGTGTTTTTTTCAACAAAAATAGAGTGAATAAATAAAATTAAGCCAAGTCGGGATCATTTTTTGGCGTTGTCAAAAAGTTATCAGGATATTATGTTACGTGCCAAGCTTTTGACTCTACACGCTTTAATTTAATTTAATAATAATAATTATTATAACATCTTAGTCTAAACTCTAAAATATTTTCACTCTTGTCAACACTGGAAGTGCAACCCTTTTGTTGTTCAACCCAAAACTGAGTTAATTTTTTTTAACTTCATCTTTTTTTAAACTCATGTCAACAGACTTAGTTAAAAGCATTTTTATAAAAACTTCACACTATCAAAAGTAAATAATGGAACATTATTTTTTGTAAGGCACTAGCGGTAGCCTATCGCGCTTTATCTCCGACATTGGGGTCAATATCAATCTTGACCATCTTTTATTTCTCGTAACATTTCCAAGTTTTATCGGCTCGGAGACCGTAAATTAAGATTTTAAATAAAAGAGACCTTGTTAACAACAAACTAAACTAAAAGCACCCATAAATTGAGGAAACGTTTGAGGTTTATAGTCTGTTACAGTTTAATTTCGCGAGTTTACATTATCACTAACCATCATAATCAGAATCGTAAAATCGGGTTATCGATTTTATTGTACTGCTACGCTAGTAATTTTATCATCACTATCATCCACTTATTCCAGGGACCATAAAAATAAGAAGAGATTAAGAACGTGAATCACTGTCGCCTTCACTGTCACCTATTTCCGGACCTATACGACCTACAAACCTTCAAGAAAAGAGCGTATTCCCTCTTAAAAAGCCGGGAACGCACCTGCAGCTCTTCTGATGTCGCGAGTGTCCATGGGCGACGGTAGTTGCTTTCCATCATGTAACCCGTTTGCTCGTTTGCCCCCTTATTTTAGAGAAAAAAAAAAAGAATAGAAATCGGACTTTTGTAGGGTCAACTTTGTTAAAGTTTTGAAACAATATTTGCAGAATTTTAAAATTTTATTGGTTCACAAAGAACAGACAGCTCACAATTATTCAGGGTTCTTCGCCGTTACTAAGGTACCCTAAAAACAAGTCCAAGTTAACATTCCAGCTCATATATCTCAAATTTCTCGATGCATAACATGTTGCATGTTTTTATTACAATTTGTATTTTCCTCGAGCATATTCTAATAAGGACATGTCACCTGCAAGGACTGCGACAAATAATTTACTTTGTAATTAGTTTTTTGGTTCTAGAAGCAGCAGGATGTATGGAAATTCTTGTTTTAATGATAATTAAGTTTAATGTAGGCAATAGGCATGTCAAGTATTTTATTAAATATCTTGTAAGTTTTATGTATGCTTAGACTAAGTGGAGTTTGAGTTATAAAGTCTTTGTAAAGTCATAGCATTAAATCACAAGCTTTTATAAAATCTGATTTCTGAAAAGTTTTTGACAGTGCCAGCTGATCTCATCAAGGCATTATTTTACATGAAAATGTTTTTGTTCAAGTTTGTTAGATTGTATCACGAATTCACCAATAATAAATTATTCGGTGTCTTAGTTTAAGAGTGTAATAAAATTATAAAGAGTATCAAAGCGCACGGAGTGCGCTGGCCAAGTTCCAGCAGGCCGCGCGCTTGCCGTGCACTATTTACATGAACCGTTTCGACGCACTTTTGACCCCCTGTAGTTCAGTGTCTATTGCGAGTGCAAAGATAAAATTATACCTACGTAATTATATACTACTACTTAAGCAGTATGCCCAATTTCATGGATATAGGTTCGGTATATCCTGTATCTGTTATGCTGTAAAAATAGCTAATTTTGACACTCACTGACCGGTAATCAAAACCTCTAAGCCACTTACAATTATTGTCCTAGCGTTATGAAATTTGGCACGCAGGTCGTGTGTTATACGTAAATTACCAAAAAATTCAAAAATTTAAGAAATCGATCAAGCGTGAATCGGTACATCTACGAAATTAAGATGCCACTAACCACTTCCAATTGTCTTAGCGTTGTAAAATTTGGCACACAGGTCGTGTATTATAAATTTATTATGTAGATTATAAAAAATTGAGAAATTTTAGAAATCGGTCAAGCGTGAGTCAGTTCATTTCTGAACTTTAGAGGCCACTTCCAATAATTGTCCTAGCGTTAAGAAATTTGATATTAATACTTTTAAATTTGAACTTGGCAGGTTAATCTTATATATAAAATTCTCGTGTCACAATGTTAGGCCGCGTACTCCTCAGAAACGGCTTTACTGATTTTAACCAAATTTTAAATACATATTCAGTGGGTCTGAGAATCGGCTACTGGGCACTTTTTATATTGATAAGTGCAGTTGTTGTATAAATAATAGTAAATTATTACAACTCGAGACTGACGGCGACGGCATTGTTTGTGCGACGGGACGGGATGGGACGTTACCATGGTAACATACTTATTTAGTCACTTAAATAAAATAATAATATGATCGAAATACTTAATATTATTATGGCAAAGCAACGTTTGCAGGGACAGCTAGTTGAATTATATAAATATTATCTAACTAAGTAGATGACGCCCGCAAATCAGTTGCGCCAAAATTTGTTTATCGCGCAGGAACCGTACATTTTTCCGGGATAAAAACTGTCCTATGTCCTTTCCCGGGACTCAAAGTATCTCCATGACAAATTTCTGCAAAATTGGTTTGGCGGTTGGAGCGTGAAGAGGTAACAGACACACAGACAGACAGACACACTTTCGCATTTATAATATTAGTAAGTAAGTATGGATTATACAATAATTAATCAAGTGCACGAAAACCTGCCAAGTTCAAATTTAAAAGTATTATGGATCAGGCTGTTGATGAACATGATTACGATCGATGAAGTGCATCTAAACTTGGCATTGGATTGGATTTCAACTCTTTTTTTAGGCCAATAATTTGCTGATAGAAACTTGGCCCCATTATAACAGGTATGTTTTTGGTAGGATTTATAATTACACATTATGATAAGCAATATCTATATTGTGATTATCATTAAAAAAAAAACATCATCCTAATAGTTAAAATCGTAATTGGTTACAATGTGTGTCAGTATTCAATTATCACAGTCTATCTATAGGAACTTTTGTTTTGGTGACAAGGAAGAAAACTCGAGCAGTATTGTAACAAAAACTTGACCATATTGAATGGAATTTGGTCAAGTTTTTGTTAAACATTTAATCCAATAAACGAAAATTTATTTATGGTAAAATTTTATTTTTATTCAGCTTTCTAGTAATCCAGTTTCGTGCATTGCACGATTTAATCCATAATAGATAATAGAACGCAAACCGTGTACTACGTCCAAGGGACGTTCATTCAGCCACTTATCGCCGCCGGTTTATTGGGCCCCGTTTATTATCAAGATAACGTATCTGTGAGGGCTCCAATTAAATTTGAAAACAAAGGTAACATAATAAGGCGCCACACCGAACTCGGCAGGATCTGCGGGAGGGGAGGAAGGGGGGATTCGCTCGGGATGCGTAGGCGCTGCCGCTTTGTATCCGAACGGATTCAATGAATGATGTAGAGACGGCTTTTTATTTTTCAGGCAAGTTGTCAGTTGTTAAAGTGTTGCTTTCAGTCATATGCACCTTGTTTTGCAATGTAAATAATTAGATGGCGTTTGATCAAATGAGTCTATTACTTTAAGTAATATATTTTGATATGTAGTTTGTTTTTTTGTTTGGATAATGTTATGATGAAAGTGTTCTTTGCTTCAGGAATAAAAATAATCTTAATGAAGTAGGTAGAGGTAGAAGAGATTCCTAGAGATTCCTACCTCACACAGACTAATTATTATGCTAAAATATCTTCAATATAATAATCGATTATTATTGATAATGTAGATTAAAACAGAGTAGCAAGATATGAATAACAAAGTGTTGTAAAGTATTAATAATTTCCTGATTAAAGAAACAAATAAATAAACGATATCAAAACCCCAAAGCATAACCTTCGCCACAGTATTATAAATTACAATATTTACCCTGATTATAATACTGCGTGCCCTTGCACACTGCGTACAGAAGCTCACTCCATACAATCTGGCAGCAGTTCAATCTTCCCACTTTATAGGCCTTATTCCAATGGCCAACACAAAGAGCAGTGTTTATAGCTAATGGTACTTAGGTGTGTATTTTAACACACACACCAAATACAAAAGGCACACGTAAAAAATACGCTACACGATAATATAACCATCCGATTGCCGTTACGGAGGCAATATATCAAACGCACCCACGGGATTGTAGCCTCTATTGCCGGGTGCGAGGTGTGAAAATCGCGTATCAGGATGTGACAATTATATGCAATGCGCTTGTCAATCCAAAAGATTCTCTTTGGTGGCGCCTATTTTTTGAGTGGTCGTTTTTTTAAAGTTGGCACTGTAATAAAATGGCAGAGTTAAAAGTCGGCGACGGTTTCGGAAATATCTAAGGTTATAATGGGCTACGTGGGAGAATTCGTCCCGGAGTCGCGTTTTTGCTGACCCTACGTCCTAATGACCCTTCAATATTTCAGTGGTAGAGGAAGGTTAATATTTTGATAGTTATCTTCGAAGACAACATGAATCGGCAATATTTTCATTCTAATTTTCAGAAGTGTTGAACTGAAACTGTAAATTATTATTTAAAATTTGTTTTTACGATTTAGCACATATTATACTTAAGTTAAAAAATAATATGCATACTATCTTTACAATAAACTTATGTAAATATCTACTTCACATTTTTTAAAACAAATTGTAAATAATTGATAGATTAATGCAATAAAATTCAGCAACGCTTTTTTTTCAATAAGTATATTATGTATAGCTTGAAACTAATAAAATTGGCTGGCTCAATATATTATAGCTGGATTTTGGTGCCGTGTACTGATTACGAGCTCTCAATATAAATCAAAAGAAATATTTACATTAAAACAAAAGTAACAGAAGTCGGGGGCTCAGTTTGCCGCGTTAGTTCTTTCCGTCACGCGACTGACTCGAGAATATTGTTAATGATCATAGATGTTTAACACTAGATTATGCATTAAGCTAGATTATACTGACAAAATACAAAGAAATTTTTACCTCTGAATACCACAATTGTATTACAAATCCGAATGTGTGACTGCCCCTCATTCGATTATGACACAGAATACAATATATTAGTTATTATGGTAAATTTTATGTGGATGAATTTCATAAAGATAGTTAGCAAGTATTTTGTTTTTTTTTTCTATGTAGGTATAAGTGGCGATACATAAAAAAAAAACTGACTAGTATAAAAAAGAGCTATAAAACATTTAGTTGGCAATAAAATACAAAGTGATAATTTACAAAAGAGCTTTTTTTATTTAAAGCCAACAAATTGCACTAGAACTGGCGAAATTTTTAATTTAAAATGTATAAGCAATGATGCATCTAAATACACTTTCTAAAAATAATATATACCTGAAAGAATAGTCCCTGCTTCTTGACTCTACCTAGATTTTACTCGTGGTGGAGTTTACTCTAGGTGGAGTTTACGCTAGCGAGTAAAATATATTTTCTGAGATATTATTGACTCGAACACATTTCATATAGAATTCAATTTACTATAGTCAAGAGTCTTATTCTTGTAACTAGTTTGCTCAAATAATTTATAGAGTCTTACGACTAGGAATAGAAAGTATTTTATTATCTAAAGCATGTTTAATCGATTCCTAAAAGAACATAATTCTAAAACATTGCTTTTAGATTAGATAAGATATTTTTAATATTTTTAAAAGAACATAGACAGTGTGATAAAGACTAGTGCGAAACCTGTTTCTACCAATTAACGTTTTTGGCGTATAACAGTGTTATAAAAGTTTTCAAACGACTGCTAGAAAGGAGGAGGAGTTAATATTTTGGTCTATAAATTTTATGATGCCTACCTACACTTGTTACAAGCTGTAACAAAATGCCAGCTTGTAACAAAATTCTAAAGCATAGAATAATTAGTAGATTTTAGTTAATTGAAAGGGAAAAAACTAAATATTATGTTTTCAAAATCAGGCCTAATTTATCGTTATTGATTTTAAGTTCATTTTATTATAATACACTTTTGTATAATTTTTGCACTTTTTATATTTAGCAATAAAATTTTAATTGAAGACCCAAAAAATTGTTGCAGCGGTTTTGAGGGAGACAGCTATAAGGAAATCGTAAAAGTTGTTTGAATAAATAGGTTCATTATCTAGATAATATAATCAAACATCGACGGCAATGATAATAGAAAATATTGACATGGCATGAAGGGGTAGTACTTAAGGTTGCGAAAGCCCAAAACTTTCCCAATGTTCTTACACGCACAGGTTGTTCGTAATATATGTTGCTGTGATATCGAATTTATGTTACTGGTAAATAATTAATATGTCTGTTTGTCGTTTTGTGGGTGATTTGTGGCACCAAAGTTGCGTAATGTTCGACGGATGTATTATTGATTACCGGAATTGGAAATCGTTTTATTCGTAAAAGAAAGTTAGTTCAACCAGTGGTTTGCTAGTCCAGACTCCAGGTTCAAATAGCAAAAACATAAAACTTGACATTTCAGATTGGCCTTAGTGGGCTCCTAGACGATTAATTTTATTGTGCAATATCACGCTTCAATTTTATTTGACAATGAGATTGAAAGGGGATCAATATTAGCCCTAAGCCGTCAGTAATTTTGCACAATACGTGTTATTGCACAATAAAATTGATCGTCTTGGAATTCGCTAAGTGGGCCTTAAAATAAAATTATTTTCAGTCATCCTCTCGCCTTGTATTTGACGGTATAATCAAACCAAAGAAACTACTCCGTTCTGCTTGAAACTATGAAAGACAGAGCGCAGTGTTTTCCCTACCCCTTCCGGTGATCTATATCATTATATAAAAGGCTTTGTCCTGATTGACATGAAAATGGAATCACGCTACAGCCGAAACCAGTAATTGTAGATACTTGACATTTGGTGGGAGTATTCTTCGTATGACGTAGGCGTGCGATAAGAAGGGATTTTAAGAAATTCCTCTCCTAATGGTGTGAAAAGGGGGGATAAAGTTAGTATGGGACAACTCGATTCCTTAGTCTGATCTGCTCGAAAATTAGCATCATTATTATTTGATGTATTTTATGGAAGATGTAATTCATAGTTTGTTGAAATTTATCTTTAAAAGTCGTTGAAAAGCATGAACAGTTTACAGCGCTTTACAGCGTTTAGCAGCGGCTTGCAGCGACGCAGGGAGTTAGAGACGCCAATCATTGCTTTTTGCACACAAGAGACATAATCTGTGGCAAAACTTACTGGGGTATGTTATGGCTGTTTTACACGTAGCCTGCACGCAGGAGTCACAATAAAATAGTATTATCGTAATCAATTAGTTGTTAAATGTAAATATTAACTAGGTATATATTTCTAACAATTTATTGTTGTTATAATATTATTGTTTGTTATACTTTTGTAGAATTTAGAAAGATTAATGTCTTGAATGGAGGGCTTATATTAAATATTCTGTTTTGTCATCATAATATTGTTAAAAAAATATTTGGCGTTCGAAATTCAAAATTAATTACGTTCAATTGGTGTTTTTTTTTTTTTCATTGAGATTTAATTTTATGCACATATAAGATTATGTAAAGTGTCAAAAATTTAAAAATATTTTTTTTATATGAAATGAACTAACACTTTTACAAATCTATTTATTTATATTAATATATACATATTATCATAATATTATAATTAAAAGGCTTTGTCTTGAATGATAATATAATAATCATAATACTTACGTAATAATTTTCAGTATTATTATAATTATTATACATGGTGAGATATAAGTGTTTTAGGCGAAATCTAGGGTTAAAACAATTATTATAGTCCGTCAAGATAGTCATGACAGGCGGGAAAATTTTCTAAACGTAATCACGATTTTAAAGTGTATTTTTTCTTTGTATTTTCACAGAGAACGCTTATTACATTTTAAATATTGTCACCTTGCACATTTTTATCTCTAATTAATAAAGTTCTCATATTTTTTATTTTATTTTAAAAATTCCCCGCCTGTCATGAAACCTAAATCACGGATCGCATCTAGACTGAAAATTTTGGGGAAGTATTCTCCGTATGACGCAGACGTGCGATATAAGAAGGGATGTTTCGAAAAATCAAATTAATGTTATTATTAAGTTCTATAATAAAACGCTGTCTCGGCAACGTTGTTTTGCCATATAAAGTATTATATTGAGGTGATTAATAAGTATGGCACCATGACAACGTCCATCGCTAGCCCGTCGCACAAACAATGGTCGCCGACAGTCTCGAGTTGTAATAATTTACTATTATTTATTCAACAAATGCACTTATCAATATAAAAAGTAGTCAGTAGCCCAGAGGCCAGACATACTATTTCCTTAGTTTATGCAGTAGCCTATTCTCAGACCTACTGAATATTATGCATAATATAATATAAAAGCCAGTGAAGCCGTTTCGGAGAAGTACCTACGGTAACTGACATTGTGACACGAGAATTTTATATTCACTGTGTAACAAAACTAGGTGATAATACTTTAGAGTGTGTACGTGTTCCTTGTAGAGAGTTCACTGTGAAAGTAGCGCTGAAAGACGATTTTTTTTTACTTTTGTATGGGCAAGGGCCCGAGCGTCACCAGTTTCCCCATACAAAAGGGAAAAAAATTGGTCTTTCAGCGCTGCTACTTTCACAGTGAACTCTCTACAGTCTACGAGAAACACTTACACATCCTAACGTATTATCACTTAGTTTTGTTACATCCTGTATAAGATTATTATTTTACTAGCTGTCCCGGCAAACGTTGTTTTGCCATTTAAAATATTTCTACTTCATCAGTTGATACAAAATCTTACCCCTCTTTTATCCCCTAAGTTAAGTTGGAAAACATAGTTAATAATATGAAGTAAGTCCATTAAAGAAAAAAGTTTAATACAAAATCTGACCCCCTCTTTGGTCCTCTTAGAGGGGTGGGGGGAATTTTTTTTATACACCAGATGTTAAGTTGGAAGCCTAGCAAATATGCCTGCGAAAACCGCATTCAAATCGGATCAGTAGTTTTCGTGTGATAGTAGAACAAACATACAGACAGACAGACAGACAGACAAAAACTAACTACATTTTTGGCTTCTATAGCGATGTAGTGACACCCCCGCTTATTATTTTTTTGAATATTTATAATGTACAGAATTTTCATTTCTACAGTTATTATATGTATAGATGAGTAAATTATGTCTTGACTCTTGACTGACCTAACTGGCTGAAAACAAATAGCATTCTAAATTCTAAATTCAAATTTTATGCAAGACAGTGAAACTCATTTTGAAATCTTCATTATTGTAATTTGCGATAGCTGGCGATAGCTGTCTTATTTTAGTTTGTGTTATGTAATTCCGAGTGTAGATATTATTTTAATTCCTTTGTCAATTTAAAAAATATATTTTTTGTGTAATTATTAGGTATTATTTAAGTACTTACAGGTTTTGAGTTTTTGTGTTCAATTTATCAGTTTAAAATTATCTGATAATATAGATTTTTAGTTTTGTAGGTTAACGGAGTATTTAACGTAAATTTAGCTACCCCAGCAGGTTGCCGAAATGACTGCCGGCGCCGTATCAAGCGCATCATTTTTATTTCATTTTATTATTAATGAAAAGACTTAACAGAAGGCCTACTTAACCACGGATACAGCAGCCGCCACGAAAGGGGGGCTCGGGGGACGCAGCCCCCCGCCAAATCAAAAACAAACACAATCCAGAAAGTCCAAAAGTAACCTACTTTTGGAGGTAAAAGTAGGTTAGGTAAGAAATTAGACCACAACAGAGGGAGCCGAGCGTGCTGCGGCAGCAACCTGCGACCGTTACAAAATAAAAGGGGGGCTCGGGGGGCGCAGCCCCCCGCCAAAACAAAAACACAATACAGAAAGTCCAAAAGTTGGTTAGGTTAGAACTGTGACTGTGCTGCCGCAGCAGCCGGCGACCGTCACAAAACACGCTATGCAAATTGCCGAGAATAAAACTTGATGTAGCCTCAGAATCCCGAAAATTTCAAAGGTGAGTAGCTCCAATACTGGGGGTTTCTCAGTGTGGATTCGGTACAGGGGATGTTTACCCCTCCTCCTCCCTCCCCCCTTACCGCCGCTCCCCATCAATTTTGGGATAGGCTTCCGAACCTTTACGTTTTTTTTAGTCGTTGTTTTTTTCTCTATCTATAGGTATCTATCTATCAATGTCTATATATATAATAAAATTGTAGAGGTAAAATTTTTGTACATCTATAGTCTATACTAATATTATAATTCTGCAGAGTTTGTTTGTTAGAACGCGCTAATCTCAGGAACTACAAGTCCGATTTGAAAAATTATTTTACTGTTGGATGGCCCATTTATCGAGGAAGGCTATCAAAAAGCTACAAAGTCGCTTTTTCGTCATGTCCCTTTGTTCCCTTTAATCTTTAAAACTACGCAACGGATTTTGATGATTCTTTCAGTGTTAGTTAGCCCATTTATCGAGGAAGGCTATAGGCTATATTTTATCATGCTAAGACTAATAGGAGCGAAGAAATAGAGGAAAATGTGGAAAAAACGGGGGAACGTAAATTTTTCCGGGATAAAAAGTAACCTATGTCCTTTCCCGGGACTCAAAGTATCTCCATACCAAATTTCAGCAAAATCGGATCAGCGGTTTGAACGTAAAGAGGTAACAGACAGACAGACAGAGACACACTTTCGCATTTACAATATTAGTATGGATTGCTTATTATCTAATATCTTAAGAACTACTGGAGCAATTTTTATGTTATGCGGCAAACATGAAGAATAGACCACGTGAAGGGACATAGGCTTTCTTTTTTTGCGGAAAAATGTACGGTTGTGTGAAATTCCTAAATTACGCAAGCGAAGCCGCGCGGAACATCTATATATAATAAAATCGTAGGAAAGTCAATTCTGTACATTGAATATTTTTGTACAATAAATAATACCTACTTGGGATGTGAGGGGATGCTAACGCGGACGAAGTCGCGGGCAACAGCTAGTATTAAAATAAAATGAATATTCAAAACCTATCTTGAGAGATATATCTCAAAGGAGCCGTCTCTAGATAAGCGAGTGTTCCTACTTGTCTGTGGTGAACCGAACCAAAACACCGCCATTTTGTCGATAAATTTCGGGTTATCGAAAATAGTGTTGTTCTCGGATTAGAGCCCGATTTATAAGTAGCTTCGAGATTATCGTAAAAGAGATAAGTTGAATTATTCTGAATGAATCTCTACAGTGCGCTCCTTGAAAACTTTTCACTTTGAAACCTTAATATTTGACCACTTTGAAACCTTAATATTTGACAGTATTTAATAGTAGAGGAGGGGAGGGTGCTATTTGTGTAGTCACTCGAGCGTCATGGAGACCTAGTAGGTTTTTTACATTATGTAAAAGTGATAAAAAGAATAATAATAGCGTTTTTTATTTTAGCGGTGGGTTCAGAAACTACAGCCATTTTAAAGTTTTAAAAGAGAAATTTTATTCAGAAAATTGCTTATTTTGGTAAATTATAAATATATTTTAGACAACAAGGACTTAATCATTTAGTTTAATGCAAAATAAAATATCTGCGAAGTTTAATTAGGAAAATATGAAGGTTTATTTTTTATATTTTAAAATGTCCCTACAGGCTTACCTTACCTTTGAATCGTCAGTGCTTTTTATGGAAGCTTCTTTGGGGTATACTAAACATCCCCTATCTTAATCTGACAGATCGGATGACATTTCAATGTTCAAAAAAAATATTTTATAACCCACTACGTAAGAAATCTGATTTCTATACCATGATAACTAGATACAATATGTCGGAAGCCTATACAAGCTTAATCTGACACGTTCGAGCTACTCCCGAAATCCCCTCTTCTCCTCCCCTACTATAATGTTTTTATCTTATAGGTACTCTTTTCAGAAACTAGCATGCAATAAAATTAATATTTGGCTCCCATCTACTCCCATACAAAAGACATGACTTGGTTTTTCTTGCTCTGTATCCATGACGACTGGTAGACACTTGGAAATATTCAGAAAATCATCATTATATATTTGTAATTTTAGAATTCATAATAAAATTGAAATTAATTTAAAATAAATTAAATAAAAAAAATAATTATTAAATACAAAATACAAAAACAAAATTAAATACAAAATACAAAAAAAAAAAACATATTATATAATATATTTTTTGTCTACTTTTACTCTTTATCGGTACGGAAATCCCTTGTGCGTAGGAGTTAAAGAAGAGGATCCCTTCTCCCTCTGGATCGTATCCAACGAAGGACCGCTCGAATTGTTGACTGCAATAGTGTTTAGAACAGCTTGGACTCCTTGGAATTGTAGATTGTAAATGTAGCTTCACTCTGCATCCTCTATCGGTTGTATCACGGGGAGTGCTCTGAAGAGTTGTTCGGAATCATACCACCTGCAACTTTTCGCCATCGTCCCACGCGAAAAATATACCATTCTCATCACCTTGGTGAGTGGCAGTCTTCTACGTAACTTTCTGCCGCGCACTGTAAAACTCTGAAACGAACTGTCACCAGCAGTTTTTCCGGACCTATACGACCTGCAAACCTTCAAGAAGTGATCGTATTCCCTCTTAAAAGGCCGGCAACGCACCTGCAGCACTTCTGATGTTGCGAGTGTCCATGGGCGAGGGTAGTTGCTTTCCATCAGGTGACCCGTTTGCTCGTTTGCCCCCTTATTATATAAAAAAAAGAGGTTCCAAGGTTTTTAAATATTATTACATAATAATTTATTGTTAACAAGTATGTACTTGTTAACAATAAATTATTATGTAGGTGTGTGTACTTTTCTCATAAATTACCATCTTTAAAAAAATAATTCAAAATTATTATTTTCTATCTTGTAAGGGTTATTATTAGGTCATTATGGCGTAATATGTATAATATTGTATAATGCATCAGCCTATACTCGTCCACTGCTGGATATAACCCTCTCTAAGATCTCCGTTCTCCTGCTACACGCATCCAACACTTTAAACAAAATTATTTTACCAATGATAAAATTTGGATAACAGAAACATTAACGGCCTTCAAAAAGCAAAGTCATCGAGGGTTAGCGAATTATAATTAAACACAGAGCTGCGGTAAATGAGATGTAGTGGGCAATAAAAAGGCTAAAGTTATCAGAATCAGCACCTATTACGAGAGGGTTGGTGTCACGACTCCGCACGACTCAGCGCGACACTACAAATGAAATCGCCTTGCTCATTTTAATGGCTATTTTAATACACCTAGTACAGCGTCTGCTATATTTCATTGATAACGAGTAAAGTTATAGCTTGAATAAGTAGAAGTTTTGTTTGACGAAAATCCAGACTTAAAAATTGGAATGTGTGTACCTACTCTATCTGTCAGTTTCCTTTTTAGGGTTCCGTAGCCAAATGGCAAAAACGGAACCCTTATAGATTCGTCATGTCTGTCTGTCCGTCCATATGTCACAGCCACTTTTCTCCGAAACTATAAGAGCTATACTATTGAAACTCGGTAAGTAGATGTAGTCTGTGAACCGCATTAAGATTTTGATACAAAAATGGAAAAATGATTAAAAATTTTAGGGGTCCCCATAGGTACAGCTGAAACAAAAAAAAAAAATCCATCTAACCTATGCGTGTGGGGTATCTATGGATAGGTCTTTAAAAATCATATCGAGGTTTCTAATATCATTTTTGTCTAACCTGAATAGTTTGCGAGAGAGACTCTTCCAAAATGCTAAAATGTGTGTCCCCCCCTCTAACTTCTAAAGTAGGGGCATGATAATTCTAAAAAAAATATATGATGTACATTACTATAAAAACTACCAACGAAAATTGGTTTGAACGAGATCTAGCAAGTAGTTTTTTTATACGTCATAAATAGTAAACCTTAATTTAACTTTCATTAAATCAACTGAAATATAAAAATAAATCAAAAACCTTTTAATTTCATAGAAATAAACCTTATTGCTGCTGCGGAACCCTTCATGGGCGAGTTCAACTCGCACTTGGCCGGTTTTATTTATCCTCAGCCGGTAGACACAAAAATCCTCAGAAAAGGACTTTAAAGTTTTTACTACTACCTAATACATTTTGTACAGTGACGCCATGTTTTTTTTTACAGTATTGCCGAGTGTACTCGAAAAATTAATAGCTGAAGACGTCACAATTCTATACTCAGGAGGAGATAGTGTAAAGAGTCCGTGAGTCCTAATTTTATAAGGTTCTTTATAATCCTTTACTAAATTGAACTAACTAAATGTTTTTAGTTCCATTTATTGATATACATTTGAATTAACTTTAGGATAAAGGAAATGAGATTCTCCAACTATGCATACCCAGCGTACCCAAAATGTCCTCTCTAGTCTCTACCGAAAAAAGACGAAAAAATATGACTTTTAATAGGACAGGTGAAAATTGATAGCAAAAACATTGAGCGATATTTATCTTTATTGGGTAAGATATTGATTATCCCTTACCTGTAAAATTTTTAATTACTAACTTTTTACGCTTAGAGTCAAAGCTGCGTGTCAAAACTATTCTCTCTCTAGACTAGAACTAAGACCAGCGGTTAAGCTGCCTAATGACTAGTCTCGCTACATTGTAGGTACTTGTATGAAGGCATGGAGGCTTCGCATAACATTGTCTCTGACATGCATGGAGCGTCTTCCTGCCAGTTATTTTTTAATTATCGTTTTATAATTGACGCGTTTCTTTTATGCCAGTGTATGCCTGGACCAAGCCTACTTGGAGTAATTATTAAAGTAGTATAGATAACATTGAAATACTAGTATAGAATAATAACTCTCATACATTTAAACGCTCAAATATGGCACCGGTAACTGCCATAAAAACTTAGCTGGGACCCGAGTTTGACAACCAACTGAAAGTACCTACTAAAGTTCCATGATATTATGCACACCTAGTTCTACATTTTGTGGAACTATTTTTTGACTCGGCTACTCCTCTTGCGTGTTAATTTTTAGGGTTCCGTACCCAAATGGTGAAAACGGGACCGAATTTCGATTTCTGTCTGTCCGTCTGTCTCTAGGCTGTTGCTCTAGAGCCGCTTCGTTTTTTTTTGCTATTTTTTGCTCGTTATCAATAATGGCAATAGGTAGGCACTTGAAATGTTGACAAAATACTTAGTTGTATATTTATACTTTAATAATTTATAATAAAAAATAAAATTTACGGGGGCTCCCATGCAAAAAAAAAAACATATTTTTTACCTATTTTTGCTCTATAACGGTACGGAACCTTTCGTGGGCGAGTCCAACTCTTTGACTTTAAAATGATGAATTTCATTAGATTTGGTAGCTTTGTCCTTCTGTAAGAAGTGTCCTTATTTTCATGTATTAATTTGTTTTATATTTGGTACTTTTGACACCAGCTCTGTATATTATTATGCTGTACCTATAAGTATTTATTTTTAACTCTAAGATGTTGCTATAACTTCCGTAATAGCAACATTAACCTACCATTACTTTTTATGGTATATGTGTAGGTAGGTATGTACAAAGTTTTTTTTATTAAAATATATAATATTATCAGGTATAGGTATCTATATTATGCGATTATTTTGTATTACTTCAAAATATAGAATATCATAGGTCAAAATAGTACATACGCACCTAGGGCAGGAAAATAAGAAATGTCTCAGATCACAGGTAATTGTTGGCCGAAGCAAAGCCGAGGTCAACAAACATATTGTGAATTGTGATCTGAGGCTTTTTTATTTACCTACTGCCCATGGTGCATATACTATTTTTCTCGTCGACGGAGGCGGAAAACGGCAACAACGGTAAGCGCAGCGGGAAGAAAACGTCTTCCGCCCGGAGGTGAGAAAAATATATTCATGTATAATATATAAAATTCTCGTGTCACAATGTTAGTCCACGAACTCCTCCGAAATGGCTTTACTGATTTTTACCAAATTTTATATGCATATTCAGTAGGTCTGAGAATCGGCTACTGGGTACTTTATATATTGATAAGTGCATTTGTTGAATAAATAATAGTAAATTATTACAACCTGAGACTGACGGCGACCATTGTTTGTACGACGGGATAGCGATCGACGTTGCCATAGTGACATACTTATTTAGTCACTTCAATAAAATAATATGGCAAATATATTATGACAAAGCAACGTTTGCCGGGACAGCTAGTAAGTACATGTATAATATTGTGATAACATGATGGCGAATGTCCTTTCCAAAAAGGATTACAAGGATTTTGGTTATCTTTTTTGAATATTATAAAAACAAAATATAATAAACCTGCAACTCGTATTTAAATACGATTTGAACGTGACAATTGTAAAGCTATAGCATTAGTCCTTAATAATTAGTGACTTTAGTGTCATCGTCTTCAACTGCGAATTTCCAAGCGCCAGTATTTTGCTTATATCCAGTACGACAAAATAATATGTTAACCCTCAATTAAGCTAATTAATTATTTGAGTTCGTCGTCGGTAATTAAAACTTAATAATATGTGACCGCGGAATGCCCCTGGAGGAGGGATATAATTAACGCGGTCGAGTAATCGCTAATAAACATTTAGCAGTCGGTGACTACAATCGTCCGCGGCCCGAGCCTCCTGAGCTTTCGAGCTATAATTTTCTAATAAAAAATGAATAAGGATAATGAAATTTCCCTCGAGAGCGTTTAGCGATCGAAAACAATGCCGCCTAAACTGTTTAATTCACATCCGAAACAACAAAAAGTAAAATCGGTGACATGAGTCGACACACCAGCGGAGTATAGGTCGTGTCGCGCGGGCGGCGGCGGCGGGCCTCGGCGCAAAAACGACGAGTCATTAGGAGGCGCCACACGAGCTCCCATTTAAAAGTATGAGAATATTTTCACAAAAAACCTCACATTCAACTCTCGGCACATTCATTTTATGAGAACAATGAGTGATTTTTGTATTTCTCTTTAATTCTATGTCGATTTTATCCTCGGCGCGGAGGCGAGTCGGAGGCTGTCGCGGCGTCTTCGACTTTTTGCGCAGGCGCACGGGCGTCGCCCCGTCCCCCGCACCGCGCCCTGGGGCCTCGCCCGCGGCGCCTCGCTTCACGCCCGCGACTCCACCGACACGGCTCCCCGGGCTCCGGCTCGCTCCGCTTGTCGGCCCGCGATTTACATAACCTAATTATGACAGCGGAGGCCGCGCGCGAGCTCATTAAGCTCGGCCGGTGATGATTTCGCTAGATCTATGACGTGCGCGCCGATGTGATGCTGGGACAATGGATCCGAAGACTCGTTTATGGATGGAGTCGTTTCGACAAGCGGAGGCGGCGTCGGCGCGAACCAATGGCGCTCAGTGGGAGGACCGACACCACGCTCGAGATGCTACCAGCCGCCGAGACGCCACGCCACGCCATGCCATGCCATGCCACTCCACGCCACGCCGACCCAGCGTTCATTATAAATAATACCGCTGTTTATTTCGTTCGAGATCAAGTGCACTTTTTCCCCCGACTGTCAATTACTATGCGGCGTCATAATAATTGAGACATAAATATTTTTTAAAACAGTTTGTAGCTGGCGATATGAAATATCAGTTTTATTGCGGCGAGCATTATTGCTTTACAATGCTACCCCCTGTTATGCTTTTATGTGAGGCCGAGCTACGCGAGTGAGGCAACTTTATACGGTCGTGTGTTTACAATTTTGGTAACAGACTTAGGAAGTGTTTCCGCGGAGAAGGTAGGCGTTTAATTGTAATTCATTAAGCTGGGAATTAGATGCCGTTTACTGAGTATGAGCAACAAATAACACAATTTGTAAGGACATTTAACAGTAGCAGTATCAACAATTTTCGTAAACCATTTGTATACATACTAGTAAGGACGGAGTCTTGGGAAGCTATTTTTATGGGAAGTTGACTTCAATGTGTTGTGTTCATGCTTTAGCTATGATGATTAAAATGCTTTTTACTATGAATTAAAATTTATCGCTTTAAACCTAAAGATCAGCTTCCTAAAAGTCCTAAAAAAAGACTCAATGAAAAAAACATAGATTTCTTTGTAATAATTTAAAAACTTAATTTGAGTAGTCAGAGATCAAAATTCGTTATCTTAATTTGTGAAGTGACCAAATCACAAAATCTGTAGAAAATATTAATATGGCTTAATCTAATCTATATTATAACAAACACGTAATAAAAAGTGAATATCACAAGTATATTCTAGATAGATAAATTTCTAGTTACTTCATCGATAAGGTCTGTGCACATACACTAACTAGTAATTAACTTCTCTATGTCCATTGTTATTTTCTAAAGCTATCTATATTTATTAGTGTTTTTAGCCAGACAAGATGTTGCCATTTCTACTCCAGCAAAAACTACCGACTTATCTGACAATTAATAATAATGTTAATTAAATTTATCCTCGTTTAGTGGTAGACAACATAATTGGAAGATTATTTTAAATGGGTTCAGCTAATTAGGCGAATTATTTACAATTACGGTAAGGCTACCTACCGGCGAGTATGAGAGGTAAATTGTTTACTAACTGCAACTGTTTTTGTAAGTTAACGTAAACTGCAGGTTGACTAAAACAATTGATAAAGCTTTGGTGGGGACATTTTTTTTTAAATTGTTTATTGTTAAAAGGTAATGGTGTCCACAAATTTAACGTTTGCAGTGATGTCGTAGTGCACCAACTAGCGCCATAAACTAATTAAGACAGGATAAACATTTTGCATTAAAATTAAACATATCAAAACTAAAGCCCTTTTAATACGCTAACTGTCATTTAAGTAGAATCGAGCCTAAATTAAAAAAAATAATCAGCCAGGTACGAGTTGGTCTCGCGCATGGACGGTTCCGTATACTGTATACAAAGGAAAAATAGGTAAAAATTGTGTACGGGAGCCCCCCTTAATAATTTATTTTATTTATTATTTTATGATTAATTATTAAAGTTTAAATACCGTTGAGTATTTTGTGAACGTGTCAAGTAAGTACCTACCTGTTGCCATTATTGATATCGAGAAAAAAAGGACAAAAAAAAACGTTTCTTCTATCATGGGAGGGCTCCCATGATAGAACAAACGTAATTTCTTAAATATTTAATTTATTTTGTTTTTAAAGTATTTTTTGTTATAGCGGCAACAGAAATACTGTATAATCTGTGAAAATTTTAACTCTCTAGCTATTACCGTTCTTGAGATACCTATCATGTCAGCCTGGAGACAGACAGACGGACAGACATCGAAGTCTAAGTAATAGGGTCCCGTTTTTACCCTTTGGGTACGGAACCCTAAAAACATCAAAGATATTTCATATAAGCTGTAATCAGATGAAAATCTTAATTAAAACAATGTACACCGGCGCGGAGCGCGGTGTTAAGAATACCTAAATCCACGCCCAAAAAGGTGCAAAGAAAAAAGCGAGCGAAGCTACTTATCGATATCGCTAAGACGATAAGCGATCGTTTTATCGATATGAGATAGCGATGTGCTTAATGTATTTAATGAGATCTACCGTATTATAACTATTCAATATCTCTGTCGGCTACACGTTACATTTTTTACTTTTGTCGGCTCGATAATTAACCTTTCGTTTCAAACTAAACGAGAACCTTTCCACTGAAAATGTCTAGTTGCATGCTATTTAATTTTATAATAATCATGCCTATTATTTTGTATTTTGTAGCATCAAACATGCAATGTGAGCTTAATTATAAATTGCTATCGAGCAACTTTTTGCGTTGAAAAACTTACCTAATTTTAAATAAATATTATGTTCCTGTAAATTAAATATAATGTAGTGAATTAAATATAGTGTATAGTCATCAGTGCAAATAAAAATTTAAGACCTCACTAAATCTGGAAGAACAGAAAAAGTCGTGCAGAAACTTACGAAGACATTACAAGGAACTAGAACCACTTAACGACTAATTAAGTTAATTAAGGCTTAATGCAAAAACTTTGACATGTTTATCGCCGGTGACTATGTAAGACAACCTCTAATGACCTTATACGTAGACACTAGACACGGATTAAAGACTTTAGCTGGTACTAAGATAAGAAGATGAACACTAAATAAAAAACTATCAGGAAACGAACATTCATTTTCTGTGAGGCCTTGGTGGCCTATCGAGCCGCGATTGGCGTTAAAACTTTACTATCCAATGTCAAATGCAAAAGGTTGAGTTTTAGTAATTTTTGTATACCTAGTTGGAAAACAAATTGACGTTCGCTCTCTCTGTTGTATCTTTTTGTTATTTTTGTGGTAACCTTTATTGTAGAGATCAACTACGATAACATCGCGCGCCCCTCCAAAATTCAAAACGTTTGAAGTGCGTTGTCAAAACGTTTGAAGTGCGTTGTCTTGCGCGGTAGGCTAGTTATGATTAGTTGACCAACAAATGTTGGTAATAAGTGACATTAACAGAAATATTACGTGTACTGTGATTGGTTGAATACTTATTAGTTATTACTTATTACATACAAACTATTTCATGAGGATGTGACTACATACATTGAAACAGTAATTTGGAGGGGCGCGCCATGTTATCGTAGTTGATTACTAAGTACCAAATTATTTTTGTCCAACGAATCTCAATTTGCATGTAATATAATTCCTCACTGTGTAAACTCTATGGAGACATGTGCCAAATTAATTTCTGCGTGTTGTAGTTTAATCTAATTGTTCGTAATTCGTATATCTTCATCTATACAGTTTATTATAAAACAAAGTCGCTTTTTTTCCCTCATGTCCCTTTGTTCCCTTTAATCTTTAAAACTACGCAACGGATTTTGATGATTCTTTCAGTGTTAGATAGCCCATTTATCGAGGAAGGCTATAGGCTATATTTTATCACACTAAGACTAATAGGAGCTAAGAAATAGAGGAAAATGTGGAAAAAACGGGGAAAAATATTTGAAAGGGCTAAATTGAACGCGCTAATCTCAGGAACTACTGATCCGATTTGAAAAATTCTTTCAGTGTTAGATAGTCCATTTATCGAGGAAGGCTATAAGCTATATTTTATCACGCTAAGGCCCACTTGCGCAGATCTGTTAACTCTGAGTTAACTCTGAGTGAAACATCATGTCATATCTGTCACTCACCAAGTGAGTGATAGAGATGACATGATGCTTAACTCAGAGTTAATTTTAACTCAGATCTGCGTAAGTCCGCCTAAGACTAATAGGAGAATGTGGAAATAAAAGGGGAAATTATTTGAAAGGGCTTATCTCGCGAACCACTGGAGCAATTTTTATGTTATTTGGCACAGATAAGAAGTAGACCACGCGAAGGATCATAGGCTATCGATTTTAATCATTTTTTCAGTGGCTTATATATTTTATACCCGTGCGACGCCAGGGGGGTCGCTAGTAATATTATATAAACTAGATCTCGCACAATGGTCGAAATTTGACCTCAAATAAAAAATTAAATTATAAGTTTCAAATCTTAAGGCTTTTCTATTTATATTCTATTTTCAAAATATTGACTTTATTATTTTTTAGAACAATTCCTGCGACAGTCTCAGATTAATAAAGTCAAATGATGACAGACTATTGTCTTGATTCAATAAAAAATAAAACCGGCCAAGTGCGTGTCGAGCCGCGCGCAATATATAGTCCGTAGTACAGATAGTTTTTGATAATTTTTATATTACGGTCATAAATGTACATTTATAACGTGTTTTCCACTATTAACAAATAACAACATCATTTCATCATAGTAGTTTAAAGAAATTTGAACGAGAAGTTCCTTTATATTACGCCGAATTTTTTTTAGTTGATCGACTATTATAAAACGGGAGCCCTAGAAGAATTTTTTTTGTGATTACTAACAAGCTAGTTTTTTGTGAGTAGCTTCATTTTGATAAGACAAACAACCGTAGTCAACCAAGTTTTGTTGATTACAGAACCCTAAAACGGAACCCTAACCAGCTGATATATATATATATATATATATATATATACTTCACACCACGTCAGTCTGGCCCCGTGGTAAGTACCTGAAGGACTTGTGTTACGGGTACCAGACAACGGAAATATATTTAATACTTTTATATTATACGTATATTTAAGATTTTTATTATATGATACACATATTTGATACACATCCATGACCCAGGAACTTTATAAAGTTTTTGTTCCGTCGGCGGGACTCGAACCCGCGACCTCCTGCTGAGCTACAAACGCGCTCAGCACTGCGCCACGGAGGTCGTCAAACTCAAATTTTGTATATTGGTAGGTTAATAGTTTTATAATTTAAGAGTAACATTGTCCTACAAATATAACAATCCATATTTTAGGACCATCAAATCAAAGTATGACATCCTTTCTATCTCTGTTAGCTACACTTTCAAGATTTTTCGCAGATAAAAAAGTTGTTTGTCTTATCAAAATGAAGCTACTCACAAAAGCTTTGTAGGTCCTACAGTGTTTGAGTAAAACCGCGGACAAACAGACAGAAGAGCAGACGGACGGACAGACCGAAACTATAAGGGTTCCTTGTTGGCTACGGAACCCTAAAAACTAAATCTATAATTTTTTATTTGACAACAGATTTCAACTCTTTCTTTGCTCGTATTAGATTTTGCATGATAAAATATAGCCTAAGCCCTATAGCCTTCCTTGATAAATGAGCTATCTAACAATGAAATAATTTTTCAAATCGAACCAGTAGTTCCTGAGATTAGCGCGTTCAAACAAACAAACTCTTCCGCTTTATAATATCTATATCTATCCTAATATTATAAAGCGGAAGAGTTTGTTAGTTTGTTTGTTTGTTTGCTTGAACGCGCTAATCTCAGGAACTACTATTCCAATTTGAAAAATTCTTTCAGTGTTGGATATTCCATTTATCGAGAAAGGCTATAGGCTATATTTTATCACGCTAAGACTAATAGGAGCGAAGAAATAGAGGAAAATGTGAAAAAAACGGGGGGAAATTATTTGAAACGGCTTATTTGAACGCGCTAATCTCAGGAACTACTGGTCCGATTTCAAAAATTATTTCAGTGTTAGATGGTCCATTTATCGAAAAAGGCTATAAGCTATATTTTATCACGGTAAGACTAATAGAAGCGAAGAAATAGAGGAAAATGTGGGAAAACGGGGGAAATTATATGAAAGGGCTTATTTGAACGCGTTAATCTCAGGAACTACTGTTCCGATTTGAAAAATTCTTTCAGTGTAAGATAGTCCATTTATCGGGGAAGGCTATAGGCTATATTTTATCACGCTAAGACTAATAGGAGCGAAGAAATAGAGGAAAATGTGAAAAAAACGGGGGGAAATTATTTGAAAGGGCTTATTTGAGCGCGCTAATCTCAGGAACTACTGGTCCGATTTGAAAAATTATTTCAATGTTGGATAATCCATTTATCGGGAAAGGCTATAAGCTATATTTTATCACGGTAAAACTAATAGAAGCGAAGAAATAGAGGAAAATGTGGGAAACGGGGGAAATTATATGAAAGGGCTTATTTGAACGCGCTAATCTCAGGAACTACTGATCCGATTTCAAAAATTCTTTTAGTGTTAGATGGCCCATTTATCGAGGAAGGCTATAGGCTATAGCCTAACGAAATCTTATGAAAGGGCTTATTTGAACGCGCTAATCTCAGGAACTACTGTTCCGATTTGAAAAATTCTTTCAGTGTTAGATAGTCCATTTATCGAGGAAGGCTATAAACTATATTTTATCCCGCTAAGACAAATAGGAGCGAAGAAATAGTGGAAAATGTGGAAAAAGCGGAAATATATGAAATTGCTTAAATAACATAAAATAACATAAAAATTGCTGCAGTAGTTCAGATAAGGTAATTCTTAACTGAACTACTGGGGCAATTTTTATGTTATTTGGCAGACATGAAAAATAGACCACATGACCACGTCTTGTCAAATTCCTAAATTACGCAAGCGAAGCCGCGCGGAACATCTTAATACATAAAATAAAAATCGTAGGAAAGTCAATTCTGTACATTGAATATTTTTGTACAATAAATAATATTACTTGGGATATGATCTAACTACTATGCTAACGCGGACGAAGTCGCGGGCAACAGCTAGTTATTTATAATATTAAAGTAATAGATAAGTGTGCAAAATTTCAATCACCTACGTTTCCGCATTTTTCGTCAAAAGGGATCATAGTCATATTAATTTTTTCTGTTTTAATAAAATTATTCAGACGCGGCAATATTCTTTCAGTTACTCGACTGCTCGATGCAAAGGAGGCTAATATTTTATGTATGTGTTCATAATACATAATATACCTACTGATTTTTTTAAGCTTTCACTGTTTTTTCATACTTTTCGTGTTAGTCCATGTTATTGGACCAATGCAAGCGAATAAGATTAGGAACCTATAGAAGGTTAATATTTTGGTCTATGATTAACGATGACTAACGTCAAACATATAATATTATGTATACTGTGGACCGTTGTAAATTATTGTAATATACATATTATTATTATGTTGGACAAGGACCATTTTTAAGCTACAATTGGGCTTTGGGCTTCCTGAACAGTCGACTAAAGCTAAACAATCATAGCAAATTAGTTCAGCGGTTACTTACTTGAATTTATTTGACATTTTTTTTCACAGCAGTTGGGTAACTGTGGGAACATGTGGTGGGCCAATTTAAAAGGCTAACAATGATCTGGGTTTCGTGTTGGGATGGCGCATACATCGCGCTATCAGATCCGCGCGACATCGCGTGACCCCAGACAGTTTGTACTATCGTCATTCCCTTCCAAATTATAACTAGCAAGATTATGTGAGGTTGTTCCCGAGCAAAAAGAACGAGTTTACAACCGAACGTATGCAAAATAAAGGTATATCTTTGGAAAGGACGAACATTTCGTCAACAAACTTTGGAATTTTGCGTTTGAATATCTGCTGTGGATCTCAAGAAACGTGTGTGTATGTGTGTCCTGTGTGTGTGTTGTAGTTACGATTAAAACTTGACTCACCTACTCCAAACAACTATGAAGTCCTGTCTCGGTTCCCCATGACGAAATCTAAATCGCTTTAGAGCTTAGTCACTAAAACCTGAAAAGCTATCAGACTAGTCACAATATTTGTATGTAAGAATCGAGAGCCTAAGTTATATCAAAATTGTAGTTTCCCCTTTTCTGTGCCTTACTTTTTTACCCTATATCCAAAATATTCACGCACTATAAGGAAAATGCTAGTCGCAAAGGGATTTTTGTATTCTTTGTCTCGTGAAATATGCAAAATGACGGTATGTAACGAATCTGAACACTAGAAGAGTGTTTTTTGGGATAATAATATAGGAGTTAATTTTAAGCCGACTCCCAAAAAAGTGGGATAATTTATATGTTCGGCTGTGTCTTTTACATTAATTCTCAAACTAGGACTAACACGAGATCAATTATATTTTAATCACCAAAGCATTGATTACAATCGATCACTTAGGATTATTACAATCTACGGTGATCACGCAGGCGACATCTATCGACAATTATTTTACGATTCTACGATGGGCCATCGCAATAAGACAACAACACATAATTGCGGTACGGATGTGGTCCGAGATATTATGTATTTCATTTAATTTATTCACTGAGTGGAGGCACGATATTGTCCGATTCAATAATCTCGGGTTACAGGATGTTCGCTGGCCCTTAATTGGCCCCTCGGTCTTTTTCTGATCCCCCCGATAGGCTAGGTGGCTAAAAAATTGCCAAATTAAACAACACCGAGGTGTTGAGGCTTGTTAACTGAAGCTTTGTTTCTGAAACAAAAAGGTGTCAGGGCCACATGCGCCAGTCTGAGATTAAACAGGGCCGTAAGGCAAATGCAGAGGGCAAAAAGGGCATTCGCTTAGGTCATCTATAAAAGGGGGCAGCAGTAGTTATGAAAAATTCTACTTCTATTTTTATTTCTGCCAATAACTGCCAATACACACATACGAAGTGATCATCACTTTTAACATATATAATAATTATTTATGTTTTGTCAAATAAAATTATATTTTTACTGTACATTTGTAAAGTTATTTTCCAATAATTATTAGGTATTTAAAAAAAAACTATATTTATTTTCTATTTTAATAAATATAGCCACAACCGTTTGACCGAATGCCTCTACAATCCACAACACTTAATACGGTCCTGGTTAAAGTTAATCCTGAATTCAATGTCATGCTATCTTTCGCTTTGGCCTAAATCATTATTTCCTGACCAATGCGATCTGCAAACCATCAGGAAGAGAGCATTCCCTCTAAAAAGGCCGGCAATGCACCTGCAAGTCTTCGGATGTTGCGAGTGACAATGGGTGAAGAAAGTTGCTTTCCATCAGGGGGGCCCATTTGCTCGTTTTCCTTTTCATTTTATAATATCAATAAAAAGCATAAAAACCCCTACAGCTAATCTGAGTTACTACTTATCCTGAATTGAAATGTATTGTTTTCTCTCTTGGCCTAGGTTTATGTCTAGGTCTAAAGTTAACTTTAGTCCTAGGTATGAACTGTTTTTAATTCTCATGGTTTTTGCTCACAAATATCTTTATATTTTGTTCTTACAAAAGAAATATATTATGTAATTGATTGTACTGTCGGGTCTTGGTGGAAATTCATGTTGAACACTAATAAAACACACTTTTCTTGCACTTTTCCATTATATCAATATTATTATTAATACTTTTAACAAATTAACGACCGGTTTCGAAACCGGTCGTGTAATTTGTTAAAAGTTATAATAATAATAATTATTACATCTCAATGTTAATATACGTCTTAGTGGAAAAAGTGCAAGAAAAGTGTGTTTTATTAGTGTTCAACAAAAGAAATGTTTGAAAAACAGTTACAAATAGAATATAAAAATGCTATTCAATATATATTGTTGGTAAAGCTTCAAACAAATTCTCTGTGTTGAAAATTTAATCTATTTAGGACATAATATAACATAGCAATTTCTACCATTTGAACACATATTTTTGGTCCCCCATCTATGATTTCTTATATACGCGAAGCTATTTCTAAGCAGGCGTAAGTAGCCATAAAGGGTAATTAATTTCTTTTAAGTGTTATAAACACACAAATGCGCTTGTTATAATTTTAATGTAACGATTATGGCTCCCCGTTAAAACAAAAGAAATATCCATAAAAGTTAATGTACTCTTAATCTAATTATTCGAGCTAAAATCTAGGTTTACGACTATCGTGAAAAATAAAAACCATACACAAAGTTTGGTCACAAGTCGCAACAGTTCAAATTAGCCATAGAATTATTACTGTAATAATACGCTTTTATTACTTTCTATAGTTTCATGTTAATAACCTTCTTCAGAGCGGTTGTTGTGATTGTTTACTTAGACTTTGTTCGCAGTTTGCACGTAATGCCCGAACTACGCGTAGGGAATGCAAATCTCGCGAGATTTGGGCTCAAGCGAGATCCCGCGAGTTTATGAATACAATACCGCGAGATCTCGTCAATTTCGGGATCTCGCGAGATTAGCAGTTTGGTGTTTTTTTTTTGCAAATAATCACAATATTTGAATAAATTACGAAGAAAAAGTAATAAATATTATAAGTATAATTATAAGATTAACATTCATTTTCACGAATTTTTTGAATAGAATTTTATGCATTAAACATTGTTTGACGTATCTGTCTATAATTTTTAAGTAGTGAACTTTGACACACGTATCTACTATCTATCAAATGAAAGAAACAATCAGTCTTCTCTTCTAGTGTGCGCTTTCATAATTTTGGACGTGGCGGTAATATTATCGTGGACGTCCACGGTAAAACATTAGCTTTAGATAGCATAGGGAAGTAAAATGTATGGGAGACGCTTTTAAATTTCCGTCGACGATAACTTTTTAACGTGCACGTTAGAGGACATCCTACACTTCTGAACCGCACAAAACGTCCGCGGTGCGTAAAATCATAAGGGCATTTAACGTAGGTACCCAACGTTTTATCGTGGAAGCTGGCGTCCACGATAACGTGACGTCCAGAATTATAAATGCGCACATTATTAACACAAATCTTTTTGTAATAAAACAGTTCTTTTATAACAAACAAAACAACGAGAAGTCCAAGTTCAGGACCTAGTTGAACTGCACAGTTGCTTAGGCCAGCTCCTCTTTGTTTTTACTCCGTGATCGCAACTTCGTCCGTGTCAGTCCGCGCTTCAAATAAGACGTTTTCATGCTCAAGTGCAATCTTGTCAAACTCGCGAGATCTCGCCTTTTTTCGTCCGAGATCTCGCGAGAAAGATATTGCATTCCCTAACTACGCGTTAGTTGTTATTAACCCTAGAGCTAGCGATAGCCAGACTTTCGACATTTTTAGAAGCTGAAAGTTCTCCTGACCTGTATACTATTATACTATAGAGGTAAGAACAACCAGAAACGTAAAAAAAGCAGTAGTAGCGGTTACTTTTAGTGGTCTCCATTTCTGAAGTTCTACCTAACATTCGAAAAAGTATAAAGCTCATTTTTAGGGTTCCGTACCCAAAGGGTAAAAACGGGACCCTATTACTAAGACTTCGTTGTCTATCGGTCTGTCCGACTGTCCGTCCGTCTGTCTGTCGGTCTCCAGGCTGTAACTTAAGAACCGCTACAGCTAGGCTTCTGAATTTTTCACAGATTGTGTATATCTGTTGCCGCTATAGCAACAAATACTAAAAATAAAATAAAATTATTAATATTTAAGGGGGGCTCCCATACAAGAAACACGATATTTTTGGCATTATTTTTTACAAAATCCTTATAATTAAGGATTTTGTACCTACTTTTATAATTAATAATAAAATTAAAATAAAATAAATATTTAAGAGGGACTCCCATACAAAAAACACAATTTTTCGTCTACTTTCACTCTATACCGATACGGAACCCCCCGTGCGCGAGTCCGACTCGCACTTGGCCGATTATTTTAACTTATTTTCTTCGGTTTCTACAATTATTGTAGAGATCTCACCTCCCAATGTTGGACACTTATGACAATTGCTTTTCAATGCCACACCAGCGGGACTACGAGTAAAATGGTCGATTTGGAGAATCATATTATGAATCATGATATAACGCTAATTGGTCACTCTGCTTGCAATTCATATCTAGCCTATATCTATAGTGCCTAATTTGTACTAATTTGACATTCGTCAATTCGACAGTTTTGACAGTAATTCATTTGCTGAATTAATTGAGAGGAATTGCTAAAGGTGACCATTTTAGCCCCGCTGGGATGTCTGGCAGTGGAAAGCAATTTAACTGCCAAAAATAACCGGCAGACAAGATTCCTATAGCTATCAGAAAGAAAATAAGATAAAAAATGATATTAATGCTTTGTCAAAGATTAGGTAGACCTTCAGAACTACCCCTGAAAGTAATCGCTAAACAGTTGATTAAAGAAAAGTTCAGTACAAAATGGTCTCAGAACAACCGTCCAACAGATGTTGAATCTTGTGTGGTAAGACCTTTAAAGTTTCTGGATGTTCTTGCCCCTATAAGAGTCAAAATATATAGGTGAATTTTCAGATTCTATAAAATGACGGAAGTCTGGCTGTCACTGGCTCTCGGGTTATAAGAGCTTATTTTGGCAGGCCCATTAGGTCCATTAGGTCAATAGCCTGATAGGCCAATAGGCCAATAAAGCGTCAATGAAAAAAAGAAACTGCTTTCAAAAACCTTAGAAGTCCAATAAGTCTGACTAGACAGCAATACAGGGTCGTTTGAATGTGTTTGAGGTGTCGCGTAAATTTCGGGCTAAAACAATGCTTGTCACCATATTCAGAATGCAAAGCTGTATTTGTCAATCGTAGGCCCATCGTGAGCGCTAATGAGATAAACTTCATTCAAAATATCCTGAAAAACCCGACATAACTATGTTTCGCTTGCTACATAAAAGTTTCGTAACTGCGCTGTTGTGATATGTAGTACCTAATTATTGTAAGCTTCGGCACGATGTTTGGATACGTGCGACTAGACGTATGCGAATTATAATTGCATAAGTTGATGAAAAATGCTATGTAATAGCTTTAACGCGGCAGTCCTCGCCACACTTTTATTATCTATTCTGTTCTAATTTGTATTAAATTCAGTGTTGAACACCACAGTTTATAGTAATTGTGTGTACAGTAAAATAACGCACGTTCGGACGTAAAAAGCACTATGTCCAATAAACTAGACCATCAGGCAGCTCGTTAAAGCTCTCCACTATGACAACCCAAACGAGTATTATGATCGCCACTGTTTAGCTAACACTCCATAATGCCCGCATCAGTTCACGAGACCGATAAATTCTAATTATATAAATTATCACTGGACCGATTTTGGTGTAATTTTATTCGGTTATCGGGTAGGTCTGAGACCCAGACTATGCCTATTTTCGTACCCGAAATAACAGCATAGCGGACCAAATAATGCTCAATCCTGTAACGCGCTATCGGAGTTTGTCTGTTTGAGGTTGCGCTGAGGAGAGTCATCATTGTTACATCCAAAATAACAACTCGTTCAGTCGAATTTATCCTTTTATTTTGGCTCTCGAGCAAATTCTCACAACGCATATTATGGCAAAAACATTTGCCAGGTCAGCAAGAATTTTAAGTAACTAAATGTTGGCCACTACTTAGTACAGAAAAATTCGAACTTCGTTATCGAGCATAATAATTCGTACAATTTTTTAAGGCAATGAAAACTTCCATATGACCATAAACATACATTATACCAAATTCTATCAATTTTAATTCTGTGCTTCAATAAAGAAATAGACGGACGAACAATCTATTAATTTCTAATATTATGAGTATGGACACTAATTAAAGCAACTTAAGCGACACATGGTGAATTAATGCCTAATGAATTGAGATAAAAATAAATAATAGGCTTTGATAAAATACAAAAGCCTATCAGTAAATTCATTCGGCCTATCATTTATAAATTAATATATTAAAGATAATTAAAAGTGTATTAAAAATGTCAAAATTGTAAATTATGAAACTAGTTTTAATAATAAAAACCGAGGAGTTGCTACAAAATAACTATTCTTTTACTTGTATTTTAATTACTTATTTAGTTTGCAAAAAACTTATTATGCAAAATTAAGTTAGCTTCAAGGATTGAGTTGATGTAAGTGCGGTAATAAATTAGAACCTTGGCTCATTGACACCGTGTATTAAACGTCTTAATAGCCGTAAGATTTATTTTACGCCTAAGCCATTAAGATATTGAGAGTGAGATCAAATCTCCAGTTAAAAACACGTGGTCTGACATAGCTTCCGGTAGGATAATATCGATTGGAATAAAAGATATTCTTGACAAGAATTGAAAAATTTGTAGTGTTCAGTTTTATGTCCGGAAGGGTTTGTTATGCCACCTTAGTCGATATATAGTCATAAAGTCGAAAAGTTACTACCAAATCTAACGCAAATTAATACCTAAAGAGAGTTATATTATATTAATTAATTTTCCAATTTTGTGGTTGGGGAGCTAAGATTAAAAGACGAATGTGCTAGGTTTTAACTGCAAAATCGTATGATTTTGAATTTTACTATTAATTAAAATATATATTTTGATTTTATACAAATCTTTACGGCTTTTGTACATCAAAGAAAGAATATAATTATAATAAATGAGCGAATTGACATGTTTATTGACCAGATGGACATCGGCAGCTCGCGAAAGTGTTTTTTATTAATAATCTGGTTCCGGTGCATTCGGGAAGTCACATTATTTATGGGATGAAGTCGAAACATCAAAAAGCTAAGGATTATCGAAAATATGAGGGGTGGTCGATTGTACATTAAGACGGCGTCAAAAGTGGTGGCGAAGGGAGAGCGGGCATAACTCAGCCGTGATCCGGCTCGTCCGTCCGGACAATGGATCGGACAAGAGTCGCCGAATGCCGAGCGCGCCCGAGTGCCATAAATCATTGGCATGGCGGAAGCGGCCGGCTCGGCAATAACGGTTGCGGCATTTCCAGCTCCGCAGATAAATTAAATGCCAACACATCCCGGACCGCGCTAGGAATGTCCAAATAAATTTTTTTGCACCGGAAACCGGAGCTATTACGTGCCACTGCCCCCGATCTTGCGCCTTCGTTGTTTTTCTCCGGCATTTCGGGCGGAGCGCGATCGATCCGATCGCCGATAAGCCTAATAGTCGAGGCGGAATCGATCGTCAAAGGAGCGTCGCGGGTTCGCGGCCCGTCCGTATATCTCCTTAATTAATGGGTTCATAGAATTCGGTCAAAGGACACCGCGTCGGCCCGCGCCGCGTGCGTCGCGGTGCGTGCCGGCCGCGTATAACCGGTGGGTCGTAAAGTGGCCGACGATATATCAGCGGCGTAAACATCGTATTATCGTGTGCGTCGCGTCGCGTCGCGGTGTGAAGTTGCGCGGCACCGTTTAGTATCGTGGAGCGCGTGACTGCCGTACAAATTATGCGTTTCGGAGAAAAGTCGATTTTATTGCCGCGGAAGTGATGTCAATAAAGCACTGTACCGGAGTTTAACGTTCGTATAATTTCCTATTGCGTTCACGATGTGCCTGCCACGGAATGTTCGACACGCCGACGACAAAATAGATATTACACGAATGATTTATACAAGGGAGGAGGCCGGGCGATGCGCGTACGGAACCATGACGTCGACTAGTACTTCATTACTCGGGAGCGTTACGAAACTTACCTTTATGTTTCACTAATTGGGGAAATTTTGAGTCCACTTTGTTGTGTTGCGTCTGGGGAGCATTGTTTATCTGCTTGTTGGTGTGAGGCTTTCAACGGATCCTTTGTCTACCAAAATGAGAGTTCTTACTTATGAGCACCATGAATAAGCTACTGCGCTTGTTAGTCTTACAACAGTAATATAATTAGCATGTTACGCATACACTGTAAAATACAAAATATCATGTATATTTATTATTTACATGATATTATTAATTTCTGATGTTTATGAAAATATTTAAATTCTTAATTTTAACTCCTACTGACCGTGTCGTTCTTAAAACTCTTTTTGACGTTTGCTTACTTTCTCTATACCTAATTGAAAATATTAGGTACAGAGAAAGAACCTTCAGTTTTTTTCCCTCATAAACAATGTCGAAAATAAAAAATTGCCGCGCACAAAACAATAGAGTGTCGATTTTGAGAAAGTCACTCAAATCATAAATAAAGGAGCAAAGTTAATAAATCCAAGAACACTTATACGCCCCAAAAATAAATGGCGCGCGACACCGCCCGAGATCTAATATCGAGTCGAAAAAATGATAAACTCTATACCTTATATCGAATGGAAAATAAATAGCGTACTTCCTTTAAGTGCCAATAAAAGTAGGAGTAAATCATAAAAGTATCTACGTATATAAACGTGTTATTGCAGAATAATTCAGCAGGGGAGGAGAGGGATGGGTCCCGGCGCTCGGCGATGTATCAGAGCCTTCAATTATTTATCGGACCCGCGTCTGCCTTACGTTTCACTCCTTTCTAATGTCCGTCCGCCGGGACGAACTCGATTGTAACTTATATTGTAACATGTTAGAGATGATTTGTTTCTTCTCGACTTTCGATATTGTCCGGAAGGTGAATTTGATGTACAAAATATGTATCTAAAGACTAGAGTAAAGTATGTTAGTATGTTACGAGTATGTTACGGGTGTCAAAAGGCTTTTGCAACAAAATAAGATTGCCGAAAGATACATGCATTTAGAGTCTAGTCAAAAATGTCGCAATATAAATCAAGTGAATTATTGTAGTTCCAGGAAAAAAGAACAACGTCTAAAACCTGTACATTGCAATTTAGCTTTCATGACCACCAGCTGTGAAGAAATAATTTTCAAGGCTTAAGCAAAATTCACTTTATTATAATATCAGAACCATGAAAATACTGTAAGTTCCATAAGTGATATTAATTATACCAAATTTTAATTACAAAAGAACAAAAACCCCGAATGAGTCCAATGAAAAAATCGTCATGAGAGTCTATAAGGTTATGTTCTCTCACAACAAAGATGAATCTAATACCTCACAACCTCACCAGAGAGTAGGTAGGTACTGAAGATACATAAATACTAAATAAATAACGCTGGTCTAGTCTTTACATTCTTTTTCTTACGATCAGTGATACAATATTATATAAGAAATCGCCTAAACTTCCTCAACTACTGTGAAAATAAAAAAAAATCATCATAATAATATTATGCTATTGCAAAACGCAAAAATTCTATATTTAACATAACAATTATGCCTACAGTAAAGAGTTTTTCGACGTAAAACCACGCTGTGGGATATAAGTGTGGAGGCCAAAGGAAGATCTTCCGACCGAGCGAGGTGGTATGCCCGGTCAGGCCGAAGCCCACGTGATACATTTCAGCTGTCTTATATATACCGCCGCGCTTAGAAAACTTCGATAGCGCGATGCAGGAATGTTAGGCGAATTGTGGGTACCGCCACACCACTCCCCCCCGAAGACCGGAGGTCGAATCTTGAAGTCTTGTCGCTTGAGTCGCCAGTGCCAGTGAGTTCCAGTGAGTCGGAACTGTTGCAGTGAGTCCCAGTGAGTCGGAACTGTAAGCTGCTGCACGGGATCCAGTGAGTCGGATAGCTGCCGTGCGGGGCCGATGCTACGTGCTGACCAGGAGAGATGTGCTCTGCTTGCTGACCGGTCGGTGTAGTGAGAAAGCCCGATGATGCCGATGCGGAGTCGCCCAGGCCGCGGTACATTGCGGCTAGTGGACGATGTACCCGATGAGGCGATGCTGGCTGGCGCGGAGCGGAGGGGCGGGGAGTGATGATGATGAAGGAGGCGTGTTCTGTTGAGGGTCACCAATGTGGGTATAAGGCGTGGAGGCCAAAGGAAGATCTACCGACCGAGCGAGGTGGTATGCCCGGTCAGGCCGAAGCCCACGTGATACATTTCAGCTGTCTTATATATACCGCCGCGCTTAGAAAACTTCGATAGCGCGATGCAGGAATGTTAGGCGAATTGTGGGTACCGCCACAACGGTAACCGACCCGAATCGACGTGTTTCTGGCGTAAACCGACGCTACGCGACGTTCGTAGCGCCTTGCTACGGTGCTACGCCGATAATGATACTTGATCATAATAACTATTAGATCATCACATTAATGAATATTTTTGTACTTATAATTTTATAAGTATTTATTTTTAGTATTGAGGGAGGCCTTCGTGCAGCAGTGGGACAGTATAGGCAAAGAAAAATAATGTATATTGTATGCCTACAAGACTACTTCGGAATGAAAATACTTTTTGGTTAGAATATGAGAAAAATTGATTCATAGTCAATGTGTGTGTAAACAGGTATGGTGGGCATACGTACTTTGGTCAGGTTACGTAAATCCCGGTGTACAAATATGGTGATTAAATATAGTCAGAAGACTAACATACTCGTAAGCCGATCAAAGAACAAAGATGTGCCAGCTATCTTAAAGTTAAATTCTCCGATAGATCGTTTATTAGCTGTGTTATACTTGTGGCAGTTTTTTTCACAATATAAAAATATTACAGGTGAAGTCGTATGCGAGAATCATATGAAATGACTTGTTAGTTTTAATTAAATGGCGTGTTTGCCGTGTTCTGATATTCCTTTGTAATACGCGCGCCCGTAACTCGACTGTCATTAAATGAACTGCACACAAATGAACTACACGAAGTATGAGTGTATTGTATACGTAATATAATACTCTGTATATATTCTTTATTTCTTGCTCATAAAAATATTTACACAGTTTTAAACAACAAGGTCTGCAGTAATTTTTCTGGTAAGTTAGAACAGTCACTGATCACCATGACTAACAAAGAAGCAGTCTATGGATGTGCAAAATTTAGTCTAATTATGTTCATAAATGTCAAAGTTATCAATCGAGGATAGATGAGTCTTTGTTTTACCAAGACACCAGCAGCCCGACAGCTGCTACTAATCATTACTTCAGAACTATAAACTGCTCTATAATAGATGACTACTTACATAGTCCATTTCGTAGATAAAGGATAACACAGTTAAGGGAATTCAGATGTGCGCTTTTTCTGCTACAATGTTTGGGAAAAAGCGCAGAAAATGCGCACGTCTGAAGTGAATGTACTATGGTCTATGGTATCAGCCTCATCTACCAAAAGTATGGTACGTTTATATCTTCTTATATATAAAATTCTCGTGTCACAATGCTAGTCCACGAACTCCTCCGAAACGGCTTTACTGATTTTTACCAAATTTTATATGCATATTCAGTAGGTCTGAGAATCGGCTACTGGGTACTTTATATATTGATAAGTGTATTTGTTGAATAAATAATAGTAAATTATTACAACCTGAGACTGACGGCGACCATTGTTTGTGCGACGAGATAGCGATCGACGTTGCCATGGCGACATACTTATTTAGTCACTTCAATAAAATAATATGAGCAAAATACTTTATATTATGGCAAAGCAACGTTTGCCGGGACAGCTAGTAATATATATAAAAAATACCTATATAATAATTATAATAGTTCTCTTAGTACAGGTTCCCTAGAACATTTCTTTGACTTGATTACTATCAAGCCAAGTTTTCGTGAGTAGCTTCATTTTGATAAGACGAACAACAATTTTGTCAGCAAAAATTCTCGAAAGTGGTAGCTATCAGAAGTATCAGAGATAGAAGGAATTAAATATTTCGATTTGATGGTCCTAAATATGCATTGTTCTTTTTTAGGACAATGTTACTGTTAAATTATAACTACTAGTTGTTCCGCGTGGCTTCGCCCGCGTCAATTAGGAATTTAACAGAAACCGTACATTTTTCCCAGATCGTAGTCAATATCCTTCCAAGTGATCTACTTTATATCTGTACCAAATAACATAAAAATTGCTGCAGTAGTTCGTGAGATAAGCCCTTTCAAATAATTTTCCTATGATTCTTCGCTCCTATTAGTCTTAGCGTGATAATGTTATAAATATCACTAAAAATGATTTCTAGCTAGATCGATTTATCGCCCCCGAAACCCCCTATATACTAAATTTCATGAAAATCGTTGGAGCCGATTCCGAGATTCCAATTATATATATATATATATATATATATATATATATATATATATATACAAGAATTGCTCGTTTAAAGATATAAGATATAGCCTTCCTTGATAAATGAGCTATCTAACATTGAAATATTTTTTTAAATCGGACCAGCAGTTCCTGAGATTAGCGCTAAAACAAGCAAACAAATAAACTCTTCAGCTTTATAATACTAGTATAGAATATAGCTGTCAATATACAAAAATCGGCCAAGTGCGTGTCGGGCCACGTGCAATATAGGGTTCCGTAGTACCGCTAGTATTTAAGAATTTTTGTATGATCAATTACATAATACATTTCGTCTTTTATACTACTAACAACATCATCTCAGCTTTCAAAGGAATTTGAACGAAAAGTTCCTTCACACTTCGGCGAATACATTTTTTTAGTTGATCGACTATTACTCAATAACTTATGAAGTCTTCTGAGCCGTGATAGTTTTCCTTTTAAATTCAGCATATTTCCTACTCCCGTGAATTTTCTCACATTTCCAGAAGCAACAGTTTAGCTGGTAGAAGGGGGGGATACTGGACTCTAACGATATTTTCCACTTTAAAACTTAATATTTCACAAATGGATCCCTAGATCGGAAAATGATCTATGAATACTCATAATATTTTTAAGAAACCTATCCAACGACACGCCACACGATGGCGTGGGCGCGAAAAAAAAATCATCCCCGCTTGATGTGTAGGGGAGGTACCATAAATAAAAAATTGCTGCAGTAGTTGTGTGTTCATGCCAAATCACGGACAGACAAACGGACAGACAGACGGACAGACGGGCGGACAGACCGAAACTATAAGGGTTTCTTGTTGACAACGGAACCCTAAAATCAGCTTGTTAGGGTTCCGTTTCCGTAGTCAACGACAAATTGTTGTTCATCTTATCAAAATGAAGCTACTCACGAAAAATTAGCTTGATAGTAATAAAGTTCAAAAAATGTTCTAAGGGCTGGTTTACACGTATTAAGTAGATGAGTAGTTAACTAAATTTTGACTTAATTTTAAGTTATTTATTGCATGTAAACACAAAATTTAGTAACAAGTAGCAAGTTAAAATTTAGTTAAGTACTAAACAACGAAATTAGAATTTTGACTATTTTCTGTTAAGTTGGCAGGCGGGGCTTGTCACTTGACAAATTTCGGGCAGTCACTTATTTAGTTACTACTTATAGTAGGGGAGGTAGTGCTAGCGTTCGCTAAGTAATTTCATTCCGACCAAATTTTTGTCCAGCGGTAGCTTAATATTTATCAATCAATATAATCAGCGTCAGTCGCCGCACCCGTAGTGGAATGTTAACTGAGAGTATTTCAAAGTTGTAAAAAAATAGTTATATATTAAAAATAGTTATATAATAAAATAGTATACCGAATTAAACTTTGATGGATGATTATTGAGGTCATATTTAACCAAAAAATCACCGTCAGCCGTATTGCAGACGGGGGATTCAACGTCAGTCGCGTTACTGAACATGTAAAATTTTTTTGAATATAAAGTCATTTTATACCGCACAAAATTTATACAGGTGAATGTTTCTACTTTGTCTATACTAATATTATAAAGAGGTAAACTTTCTTTGTTTGTTTGTTTAATTGTAATGAATAGGCTCAAAAACTATTTAAAAAATTCTTTCACCATTCGAAAGCTACATTATTTACGAGTAACATAGGCTACATTTTATTTCGGAAAATGTAGGGTTCCGTAAGATATTTGGATATTTCTGACACAAGGTGAAAAAAATCAACCAGAAAATTTACTTATTTTGCGTACGCTGCCTAAACTATAAAAGATAGAACCATACAATGTTCTAAGTAAATGTAGATCTTTTAAATATCTACAAAACTGTCCGCGACACACTATACCTATCTATGTCAAGAGAGGTACAACAACCACTATTTTATTTAAAAATCTTGATTTTTTTGGACTACATTTAAACGCATTTATTTTACTTATGCTATTAATCTTTATCAAAATGAATTATTTCATCACTAAATACAGTTTATGTAGATAATATTTGGTCTTTGAATGATTAAATTGGACGTTTGGTTTAGAAGTTAAGGCGAAATTCAAAATTGCGATTTACGCCCGTTTCGAAGTGGGCGCTACCAAGGCGGGGGTGCACAGTAGCAAAGATTATGACCGGCCCTGCAGCTGGTGAATTGGCTCATAATACCAAGAATACCGATGATCCCTACTGATTTGCCTATACCCTTCAAAAGGCTCCAATTTCCTGTATAAAATTATTTTGCACTAACGATAAATATATTATGTAAATCCTAGGGCCAAACATTCAAATTAGTAGGAATAGATTTATGAAAAGAATGTTTTGCTCTATCACGAGTCGGGGATCCCGACCATCAGTATATTTTGTTACCTGAAAATAACTTAACGTCAATTAATGTTGTTTATAGAAAAGCTCTACAATAATCGCTTTAGTTACTTATCCTAAAACAACAGGTTGCACTCCGGGACTACTGTCAGAGGTGAAAACTTATTATTAATTACATTTAAATATTCTCATCATTAACAACTTTAACATCCACAGAAACACAATCTGTGCAGCCTGCGGAAAATGACTGCGTCGTCGATGTTTCTGTGAAATGGAACCTGGAAATCATTTTGCTGACCGTGTCTTTCCTGGGTAGGCTTTTTGCAGCGGTAACCGACATCCACGCGGGCGGAGCCGCGGGCAACCGCTATCTATACATTATAATAAAACTGTAGAAATGAAAATTCTGTACATTAAAGATATTCAAAAAATAATAAGCGGGGGGTGTCACTACATCGCTATAGAAGCCAAAAATGTAGTTAGTTTTTTGTCTGTCTGTCTGTCTGTATGTTTGTTCCACTATCACACGAAAACTACTGATCCGATTTGAATGCGGTTTGCGCAGATATATTTGCCTTCTTCCAACTTAACATCTGGTGTATAAAAAAATTTCCCCCCACACCTCTAAAGGGACGAAAGAGGGGTCAGATTTTGTATAAGACTTTTGCTTTAACATGAGAACTACTGATCCGATTTGCATACGGTTTTCACAGATATATTTGTCTTCTTCCGACTCAGCATTTGGTGACTGAAAATCCCCCCACCGGGGTGGGGTGGGGGGATTTTTAGTTACTAAGGGAACCAAAGAGGGGGTCAGGTTTTGCATGAAACTTTTTTCTTTAGTCACTAAGGGAACCAAAGAGGGGGTCAGGTTTTGTATGAAACTTTTTTCTTTAATGGACTTACTTTGACATATTATTAACTGGTTTTTCCAACTTAACATCTGGTGTATGCAATTTTTCGTCCCACCCCTCTTAGGGGACAAAAGAGGGGATAAGAATTTGTATCAACTGATGAAGTAGAAATATTTTAAATGGCAAAACAACATTTGCCGGGACAGTTAGTAATGAATATAAATCAAAACTGCTGAATCGATTTTAATCATTTTTTCAGTGGCTATATATTTGATACCCGTGCGAAGCCGGGGCGGGTCGCTAGTAAATAATAAACAAACCCGTCAGTCGCTAATACGATGGTGGAAAAACCGTCAGCCAGCGATATAAGTTATAGTATTTGTGAAGAAGAATTATATACATTTTACTTTAAAAGCGCCATCTGTTGTTATATACTAAAACTAAAATAACACCTACCGAACCCAAACGTGTATAATCTAGATATGAACCTTTAATGGTGCGAATTGGGATCTTTTTAATGTCAATTCAATACGATTCAATTTCTCTCAATTTTTATTCCACCCATTAAGAAGTGGCTGACGATCAAAGCTGGTATGTATTAGTGGAATACTATTATTGTAACGATTTTCGCTCGGTATGAAATAACTTTTTAAACTGAGCGCGACCTCCCCTACTATTATCTACTTAATACGTGTAAACCAGCCATAAGGAACCTGTACTATGTATCTACATATTATAGAACAGTTTATAGTTTGTTGGTAGCGACCGGTTAACTCGCCTAGTGTCTCGGTAAAATATAACCCTGGATAGTACTAAACCTTAAAAATGTAGCTGCTTGTTTTATTAGGGTATCTATACAGAACCCTCTAGGTTGTAAAGCCCCTAATTAGTACAGGTGACCTGTTGTAAATAATGAGCGAAATAAAATCCTTTTATTGGTTTGTGTTGTCGTATACTTTTATTGTTATTAAGTTAATTAGAAGTGTTTTTTTATTTATTTGTTTTTAACTATCTTTATTTTATGTCGTTTGCAAAATACCTGATTAATGAATGTAGTAAACTATCTTACAAGGTTCTTGTGGAAGATGGATGACTGTCAGAGTCATGGGGTCCATCTTTGTAAGGGTCTACACAGACGGATCGCATTTCAACTGCAATCCAAGCGCAAATTGCAGTTTAAGTGCAATTTGAATGCAGTTGACACGACTGCAATAGAACTGCAAACCCAGTTCACACGACTGCACGCCAACTGCAACTGAACTGCAATCCGACTGCGCGTTTGGTTTGCAGTTCTATTGCAGTCGTGTCAACTGCATTCAAACTGCACTTGAAATGCGGTCCGTCTGTGTAAACCCTAAGAGGTGGCACTTTGCAGTATTAGCTCTAAAAAGCCTCGTCAGCTTGTAACTTCAAGCAAATCAACTTGCAATTGTAAATGTTGTAGCATTTTCAAAATTCAAAGTTTATATTTCCCTTTTCGAAGTTGTTACTGTCACCTGACAAGGTATTTACAATGTCGGTAATTATATTCTTTTAAATGGCTGTGCGTTAGTTACTGCGATGGTATTTTAGCGTCATAATTGTTTACACTTTCTTATGACCAATCATTTTAATATTTATTATGAATCCGATTCGTAGAGCTGTTAATATAAATTGTACATCATCGTTATCTTAAAAAAAAAAACAAGTTTACGACAGTAACAAAAAAAAAGTGTGTCAGCTCCGACGCACGACTGGAGTTTACGAGTACCTAACCATACGCAAAAAGTGTTTATTCAACTGAAAAAAGATTAATATCATATGAAATCAGATGTTCCGGCAATAATATCTACACCCCTTTCTGCCATAGTTATTTCAAAACACTTTTAGTTCACTTTAGCCAGTATAATGATAAAAATTATAACTTTACAATAACAATATTAATTATTGATATATTTATAACAAAAATCCAGGAAGAACAAGCCGAAGAACCCCATATCCAGGACAAACAGTTGCCAAGTTATAAGCACTCAAACTTTGACATTGACAGCTCGACAACTGTCAAACATCGAACAAAAGCGGCCATAACTCCGCTTCCAATAGGCCTAGAGGAACGGGGTTTCTTCTAACATCAAAGGCAACACCTCGGCTACTCCCTCCCTGAATTTGAACTAAATCAGAGACATCAATTTTTTTTCTCAATTCTAAGGCCAGAATCAAATAGAGGAAAACATCCAGGAAGATCAAGCCGAAGAAACCCATATCCAGGACAAATAGTTGCCGAGTTACAAGCATTCAAACTTTGACATTGACAGCTCGGCAACTGTCAAACGTCTTACTAAAGTAGCCATAACTCCGCTCCCAATAGGCCTAGAGGAACGGGGTTTCTTCTAACATCAAAGGCAACACCTCGGCTACCCCCTCCCCGAATTTGAACTAATCTACTTACTCTACTACTTTTTTATCTGAATAATGTGTACATTCTATATGTACACCTAATATTTACCCGGGAATACCCACTCTTTAAACTTTAAAGGATTGTGCATTCAAATCTTGTTAAAACAAAATAGAAAGTTGCGCACTTAAGGTGCGCACCAAAAACGTTACACGATTTTTCGTTACTTGTTAGTAGGTTTTACCCCTCGGATTTTTCTCATACCGGGCTCCTTATATATCAAAATCGATTCTTAACACTTTCGGGGACGCAAGCACTTGAGACTGTTTAACAAAATGACACAGTAAATGTTCATAAAAATTATACGACGTATGAGTACGTAGCGTCCCATTAAAACATATTAATTTATACACATCATGACACAACCGTTTTATCACGTCATCGTATCAAGACGTTACGTCATTAAAAGTAAAATTTACTAGACGTGTACGGACACAACGTGTCATAACGTCCAACGCGTAACCCTCCTCCAAACCCTCCTCTTGAAAACGTGATGAGTCAGGAGCTTGAGGTGATGGTGAGTTCACAGTGAGCGAATGACCACTCTCAACGGATTTATTTTTCCATCATCATCATTGTCGGAATCATCGAAAATGATCATAGTCTTATTTTGCGCTTATTCATCTAAAATACTTACGTAAAATAATCCATTTTCTCAGTATAATATTATTAATTTATAGTTAAATAATATTTTGTCTAACGAAAGAATAACATACAAATAAAATAAACTGATGTTTTGTCGCGGAAAATATTACAATACGCCACGAAATGTTGTGCACCTCCGCGCCGCAGTGACGCAGCCGCACCGAATCTAGGAGCGCGGGAGGCACGCGGGACGTATAAACACGTTGTGCGTGTGCGAGTAACGTCACCGCCAACTGTCATCGGCACTTATTTGAAATAGTTCAAAACTTACTCTACGTGACAGTAGAGCTTCGGGAATTTTACATGTTGTGATACAAGATACATTTAATGGGATTTTAACTTGAACGTTAATCGGAAATGAACGTTCTGCTGTAAAATCCAAATGTTATTTGGACGTCATCGTACGTTGTGCCGTATCAAAATTTCGAACTATGACGTATAATGTCGTTCTGTCCCCGAAAGTGTTAAGGAGTAAACTCCAATAATCTTATATATAAAATTATCGTGTCACAATGTTAGTCCACGAACTCCTCCGAAACGGCTTTACTGATTTGTACCAAATTTTATATGCATATTCAGTGGGTCTGAGAATCGGCTACTGGGTACTTTATTTATTGATAAGTGCATTTGTTGAATAAATAATAGTAAATTATAACAACCTGATACTGACGGCGACCATTGTTTGTGCGACGGGATAGCGATCGACGTTGCCATGGTGACATACTTATTTAGTCACTTCAATAAAATAATATGGCAAATATATTTTGGCAAAGCAACGTTTGCCGGGTCAGCTAGGTATAATATAATATTCCGATAGGTATATTACATTTATGTTCTTAATACACTCACAGCCAAATTAGAAAGTTGCGCACTAAATGTGCGCACCAAAAACGTGACACGATGTTTCGTTACTTGTTAGTAGGTCTTACCCCTCGAATTTTTCTCATACCGGGCGCCTTATATATGAAAAACTATTCTTAAGGAGTAAACTCCAAAAACTTAAACCGAGAAAAATATTACGGATGTATACTATAATGATATATCGATCATTACAATCACCGAACGTAAAACATTTAACGTATTTAGAGTCACACAAAACCAAGATGTGATAAATCAAAACCATAATTTATTGTTTCAGTCGCCAATAAAAAGTTTGTGAACGCAGCTCGTAAAATTCTGTCTACTCACGTGTAAACTTTAGTGCGTTGTGTGACTAATGTCCCTATAAAAATCGATTATAGATTTGAATAATCGATATTATTAAGTACTAGCTGTTGCCCGCAACTTCGTTCGCATTAGCATAGTAGATCACATCCTAAGTATTATTTAATGTACAAAAATATTCAATGTACAGAATTGACTTTCCTACGATTTTATTATATATAGATATTCCGCGCGGCTTCGCTTGCGTAATTTAGGAATTTCACGCAACCGTACATTTTTCCGCAAAAAATAGCCTATGTCCCTTCAAGTCAATTTTTATGTTATTTGGCAAACATAAAGAATAGACCATTCTTTATGTTTGCCAAATAATATAAAAATTGCTCCAGTAGATCTTAAGATAATAAGCAATTTCATATAATTTCCCCCGTTTTTCCACATTTTTATTATTTCTTCACTCCAATTAGTTTTAGCGTTATAAAGTATAGCCTATAGCCTTTTGCAATAAATGGGCTATCTAACACTGAAAGAATTTTTCAAATCGGACCAGTAGTTCCTGAGATTAGCGCGTTCGAATAAGCCCTTTCATATAATTTCCCCCGTTTTTTTCACATTTTCCTCTATTTCTTCGCTCCTTAGCGTGATAAAATATAGCTTATAGCTTTCCTCAATAAATGGGCTATCCAACAGTAAAGGTTTTTTTTAAATCGGATTAGTAGTTCCTGAGATTAGCGCGTTCAAACAAACAAACAAACAAACTCTTCCCAATTATAATATTAGTATAGATGTATACAGAATATGTAACGAATAAGTTGCCAAAAAAACCTACTTCTAACCATTTTAATATTAATAGTTTTGTTATTCGTAGTTAATAATGCAATATTATATGACATCCTTTAGGTACAGTTTACAGTTACTGTAGGTACTTAGGGCCTGTTTCACCACTTCCTGATTAGTGGCGGATAGGCCATCCACAAAAAATCAAAATCAAAAATCAAAATCAAAATATTTTTATTCGGAGTATTTTTTTTACAAAAACATTACCGAACGTCGATACTACGGTGCCTACCACCGGTTCGGGAACTAACCCGGCGAGAAGAACCGGCGTAAGAAACTCGCACGGGTCCATCTTTTGCTAAAAAGATGGAAAATTACAATTTAAAACATACAGTACAACACGGTCACATTAACCTGACGCACCACTGGAATGCAATACCGTGCGTCTAGTTAATTTGACCGTGTTATATAACAATATTATAAATTAGAGCTATTTACAATAGGAATTATAAAAAGTATTCTAGCAGCCTGTAAGAACCACCCTATTCCCAAGGTGTGTTGTCGTTGATGAAATCATTGATTTTATAATAAGCTTTAGTACACAAACGTTCTTTTACTACATTTTTAAATTTATTGATAGAGAGATTTTGAACGTTTTCTGGGATTCTATTGTACAGGCGTATACACTGGCCTTTAAAAGATTTGCTGACTTTGCTGAGTCTGATCACTGGTATTTCTAATTTGTTCTTATTCCTAGTGTTAAAACAATGATTGTCGCTTTTCTTTTTGAAATTATTTAAGTTCTTTCTTACATGCAGTACGTTATCCAAGACGTCACACGTCACAACTTAGCTTAACATATAGAGTATGAAGAATCTGTCAAAATAAGTTGCGGATAGCCTATCTGGCACTTATCAGAAAGTGGTGAAACAGGCTCTTAACGTTACTAAACAGTGAGTACTTACTGAAATTGACCACTGACTGTATAATTGTACTAAAATTCATCAAAATCAGTTCAGTAATATTAACACTTTTAGAAAATAAAAAATATAGTAATCAGGGCGAGTGAAGCGAGCCATAGTATATCCCACATCCTGAATATTTTGTGATACTTACACTACGGATAAACTATCACGCCTATTGATTTGTACTTTAACATAGTAAGTTTTATTTACATGTACTTAGATGTGTTATCATCGACTGATGATTCCGCCCTACCTAGTTAAAGGCCGAGCTTTGTGAGGGCTCGCGTCATCACACCTTGACTGACTAATCAAGTCAGTCAGTTTTAATATTACTCTGGTGTTAACCTACGAATAATAAAAAAAAGGTAGGGCGGAATTCAATCAAAAATGCATGATCTTCTCTGCAAGAATGTATCCCATTTTTAAGATACATAATATTCAAAACAAGGACAATAAAAGTTTATTGCATTTTTACCACCTCTCTATCTTTATGTTCACAAGCTAATTAAAAATAATAAATTATTGTATGGCAAAAATGTAAAATAGTGAATACATAATTTTATATATTTGACACATTTTATGTTGAAGAGTAATGAAAAAGTAATAACCCTTACCTACTTTTTCAAGGAATAATACTAAAGCTTCGGCCAAACCTACGCAGCCAAAGTGACTGCGAAGCGTGAGTGTGTGCAACGCGGGACGTTCGCGTTGGCAGCGCGGTAATAATCTATGTTTTGGCATCGTGGTTGCGCAGTTTCGCGTTGCAGACGCTTCAGTCCCGCTTCCCGATTGCGCCCCGCGTTAGGGCCACCGGCCACAACCACAAAACGCCGCTACCGGCATATTTCCTGTAGTTTTCAAACATTTTATTTGGACTCACTGCACACGGTTGACGCCCCACACGTTACAATCGTCCAATCGTCTTGCTTCTTGTGAGTTGTGGCGGCGTTTGTGGCTGCACTTACTGACGCGTAGGCTTGGGCGTAGCCTTTTTTTTTTTTTTTTTAAAAATTAATAGCCAACTAGAAGTTGCCTACAATTTTGATCTTTTCGTTTTTCGCGCGAGAACCGCACATTTTTTCAAAGTAAATCCCCTTCTTGGGAATCAAAGTACATCTCGCTGCCATTTTATCAAAATAATTTCAGCAGCTATTAAGGATTGAATTACACAAAACATACTATATTTTAATACACATTCACATTATTAGTATAAATACTACAGGTTCGTTTAAAATCTACGTAAGCTCTACGTAAAATAACGATATTAGTAAACGTAGTAACGATTATTAAGATGAAACCCTGGAAAATTTGCATTTCTTCGAGGATAATTAAATCAGTTCAGAATTTTCGAGTCCTCCAAGTTAAAGTAAGCAGGTAAGTAAGGTACCTGCTATCAGAGAAATTGTTTCATAGGGAGACGACGGATCTACGTTATTTAGTCGCATCATGACATGCCCTGCCGCATGCCAGCCGCCGGTCGATGTGCAAACGAGAAAAAATTGTCTACATGTTTTCTCGATGTTTGATGGTTTGTCTCTTCATCTCTATTGACCCTAACATGACATACATTTTTTTCCCGTGTAGATCTATCGACAATTATGTCGATAGATTTTGACCGAAGCCTTAATTTATTTTGAAATTATGTCGATATCGATAATACCTATGACTACACGAGAGTGGGATATCTCGTTGTACGCGCATGCTAGCACAGCTGTTAGGTTAAAATATTTGACTTGACTAGACGAAATAACATTATAAATAAGAAAGTGTGTGTGTCTGTCTGTTCGTCTGTCTGTCTGTTACCTCTTCACGCTCAAATCGCTGAACCGATTTTGCTGGGCACGGAGGTACTTTGAGTTTCGGCACAACGGAGTTACGGGCGCCATCTAGTCTTAAAATAATCTCACTCTTTTCCAAGTATCCAAGACTGTAGTTATCAATGTGCACTCCCCAATGAGCATTGAGAGCGTTTTTCCGACGGCTCATTAACGCTACCAGCGACGTCGGCGGTCAATCAATCATCAGTCAATCAATGTTGGCTGCGGTTTTTGTACAGCGCCTATGCACTTGCGGTTTCATGGATATTTTTTAACTTTATTGCACATAATATTATACACTTAAACTACAATATTATCTTGCTCGCAACTCCGTTGCGCCCAAAGTCGTTTATCGCGGGAACCGTACTTTATTCCGAGATAAAAAGTATCCTACGTCCTTTCCCGGAACTCAAAGTATCGACTCCATGCCCAATTTCAGCAAAATCGATTTGGTTTGGGTGTGAAATGGTAACAGAATGCAAAAGTTTTCTGTCTATCTGGACATACAACTTTCGCCATTTATAGTATGGATTATAATAAAACATGTGTAATATTATTACGCATAAATACAGGATGTTGCCTGCAACGTCGGTGCGCCGAAAACCTTTTATTATGATTATGATCTTGATCATAGTAACCGTTAAGTCTTCCGTGATAAAAACTATCCTTTAAAATTTAATCACAATATGTTCAGCAATTCAAATGTCAGGCACATACAGACATTTTCACATTTCTTTAAGTATTTTATAATATTATAATTCCTAAGATCTAGCCTTGCTCGGAATTTTAGTTTGACATAATAAGTATTATAATATAAAAAAATGCGTGATTTTCCAGGTATAAGGATTAGTTTTGTTTTTTAGTTACTTAGTTTAGTTACTTAAAAATCTGCTAATCAAAATTTCATGAAAGTTTTCTTTCAGCGTTTGCCAAGAAAGTTCAAGATTGGCATAAATTTTTAACATATCCATTTTCACTTTTGTTGCAATGAATTTTCGACTGGAAATATTCGAAACTATTCTTTTTAAAGCCTCATAAATTCAAAAATTCACATACTACTGTATTTATCCATACTAATATTATAAATGCGAAAGTGTGTCTGTCTATCTGTCTGTTACCTCCTCACGTGGAGATACTTTGAGTCCCGAGAAAGGACATAGGATACTTTTAGTTCCGAAAAAATGTACGGTCCCCGCGCGATAAACGAGTTTTGACGCAACGGAGTTGCGGGCAACATCTAGTTGTTATATAAGACTATACTAGCTGTCCCGGCAAACGTTTCTTTGCCATATTATATTAAGTATATCGCCCGTATTATTTTATTGAATTAGTGATTAAAATATAAGTATGTCACCATGGCAACGTCCATCGCTATCCCGTGACCCGCGTCGCATAGACAATGGTCGCTCTTTATAGACAAATAATTTGCACTAAAATAAAATTGCGACTATAATTTGAGATTTAAACTATCCTATCTCTCAAGTTGGATCGAACTGCACATGGTGTGCGAATTTTATTATAATCGGTTAAGTGGTTTAGGAGTCCATTGAGGACAAACATTGTGACACGAGATTTATATATATTAAGATTGTTGTAAGATACAGGACGCTAACCCTCCACAGGACGCTAGACCCTCCATTCCCTCTTAGTTTAAACCTTCAGTCCAGACAGCTCTTAATCCACCAATTAATTATACCCTCGACATTTCGACTCCTGAACTTTCGTCTACAATGGAATTTTCTTCAAAAAACAAAAGTGAAGTACGCTTTGTCTTTCACTCGCATCTTTATTATCAAGAAATTGCCAGCATTAATTAAAATAAGGCATTCATTGCATCTTATAAATTATTATAATTACAAAATATAAAATGTGAAAAATGTTCTCTTTGAAATCGCGGATTATAAAAACCCACGTTTTATTATATTTTCAATAGTTAATAACATTTATGTCGTGTTTATTACGTTTATACTGTGTACATTTATGTTATTTTTTGTAATAAGAAAATGATATACTACTCATATATTATGCTACAAAATTTATGTGTATGGAATGCTACTGTAATAAAATAAAATTAGAAAAGTACTGGCAGTTGACACTAGCTTAAAAATATAAGTAATGAGTTCAATCAAAGATACCTACTCCTACTGGAAAATTACTGAAAATAGATTTAAAATTTAACTAACTTACAATTACTTGTTCCCCACGACAAGAATGGTGCATTTTGAGCGTAAAACGGAGCCTCATTTTATAAGCCGTAGTTAACCTATCGCATTAATCAAAATCGGTCCAGTCGTTCACTTGTAATCGAGTAATCAAGACAAAAAGAAATTCATATCGGTATAGATCCTTGGTCTACTCATTATTCATTCTACTCCTATATTCATTCTTACTATTGACAGTACCAATCACAATCAGCATAGCAGGAAAACAGTATTTCGCGAAAATTAGCCTCATATATGTGTATCCTCTACTCTCTAGGCAGAGATAAATATGGGGGTGTGGCCACTACACCTCCCGTGAAGTGCGGCAAAAACTGATGATAATGACCACCGCGCGGATAGCTGTGGTGCGCGTAGAATACTGATACTGCCATAGAGTTAAAAGTTGTTAGAAAAGGCGCGCTTTCGTCGTCAAAGTTTAAGTGAATGTTGGCTACTTATTGCGTACTGAAAACTATTTACTAAAGAGGTCCGTACCACTGAAAAAATTACTTTACAATTTACACCCCAAAAGCTTCGTCCTCAGAATGCATTTTAAAATCAGCTTGATGAGCTTTCATTTTCAAAATATTAATATATACTCAGACGACCTTGTGGCTCAAGGGTTAAGAGTGTGTGGCAGCTCAAGCCGGGGGTCGCGGGTTCGTATCCCGCCGAAAAGTTTTTCAATGTTCCTAGGTCGTGGATGTGTATGATATGATAAAAACATGCATATATGTATTAGTATAAAAGTATCAAATATATTTCCGTTGTCTGGTACCTGTAACACAAGTCCTTCAGGTACTTAGCACGGGGCCAGACTGACGTAGTGTGAAGCAAGCAAGTACAGTTTTCAAAGTTCTTAATTTAACGTTAGCTGTCACTTGTACACAAAAACGATGATTTATTTTTGAAATCGCAGTATTGTAGAGTTTTAACTAATTCTTGATTAAAAGTCAACTTATAAAAGGGGGAAATGATCATATTACAAGGAACAAATGCCATTTTTCCCTTCACGCAAGCAAATTTTTTGGAGGCGATTACCAACTGAGACAGAAAATAGTGCGAGTTACGCGATTCGATGCGGATTAGTGAAGTTGTTTCGTTTAATGTATTTTGAATTGATGGTTTCAAAGTGTAATCGGAAAATAAATCGGTTGCATCGAATTATAGGAACCCCAAATGTTATAACTTGGGTTTATAAAACAGAAACAGTGCTACATACTGGTAAATTCTTAATGTTCACATGATGAAACACAATCTAATCTACCTATTAAATACCTAAGCATTTACGACCAAGACGTATTTATTGTTACCTCTAGATGTGAAGTATAAGCTAGACCTACGTCATTTGTTCGGGTTATATATAGCTGGTTGTGGTCCGACAGCGGACTTGACATACATAGATTAGAAAGGTACATGTAGGTAATTATTATATTCGTCACATACTCTCCAAAACAGACATTGCAAAATGAACATGACACGTCTGTAACATTCTCAAATCTGCAGTAAGTGACACTCAGTGGCGTAAGGGCTCGCAATAGGACACACGTTCAAATCCACAGGTCACGTCCGCGGTCCCAGAATTATCCCTGTGCAAACATCTCATATACCACTATACTTTTATTATATGCCACTGAAATTGGTGTGATGAAACTGACGGAATTGGTATGATGAGGTCCCAAAAGGATGTGTGTTAAAATACCTTGAAAAATCCTGTTTTTTTGCAAAATAAGAGTTGTAATGATGAGCTTAGAGCTTAGAGCTCCACCAAGAAACTTTATTGTTTGATTTTAATGAATTATGAATTAACTACTTAAAATATTACATTCTGCATATTATTTATTTGCTTTAAACCATGCTTACATTAATTAATATTATGCAGTTACAATAATTAATAAATATTCTTTCACAATGCAGTGTATTTTGATAATATGACAAAAGAGTGAAAATTTGAAAACAGATTTAATTATGTATTTTAAGGCATTACTTTTTAGTTATTTCATTGTAAAACCGATTGTCTTTCTTTTACGCTATATTCGATTCAAATCAACCCTTAACAGGCTATAGAAATAAATATGACTAAATATGACTATAGGCGACCGCCTAGAGATCAACTACGATAACATGGCACGCCCCTCCAAAATTCAAAACCTTTGAAGTGCGTTGTCAAAACGTTTGAAGTGCGTTGTCTTGCGCGGTAGGCTAGTTATGATTAGTTGATCAACAAATCTTGGTAATAAATGTCATTAACTGAAATATTACGTGTACTGTGATTGGTTGAATACTTACTACATACAAACTCTTTCATAAGGATGTGACTACACACATTGAAACAGTCATTTGGAGGGGCGCGCCATGTTATCGTAGTTTATCTCTACACCCCAATGACAATCGCGACCACTAGCTTCTCATAGACTCAAACCAAACTTTTTATGATGAAAATAGAATTGAGTGCTGATTTATATGATTTTGTGAGTACTAGAAGCTAGACTCAAAATCATTTTAGGTACATTGACAGTGTATGACTTTATAGTCATATGCTAGATCAACTCTTATGAGTTGATCTAGCATATGACTATAAAGTCATATGCTAGATCAACTCATACACTCGCAGCATCAGAAGAGCTGCAGGTGCGTTGCCGGCCTTTTAAGAGAGAATAGGGTAATAGACGAGGGTAGGGATGGGAAGGGAAGGGAATCGGGGAGGGTAGGGAAGGGAATAGGGTAGGGGACTGGGCCTCCGGTAAACTCACTCACTCGGCGAAACACAGCGCAAGCGCTGTTTCACGCCGGTTTTCTGTGAGAACGTGGTATTTCTCCGGTCGAGCCGGCCCATTCGTGTCAAAGCATGGCTCTCCCACGTATAAATCATATACTATATCAGTGTAAATCCTGTTCTAACGACGATGACACTTTTATTGTCGTTAATGGATGGACGAATGTATCGTCAATGCACACCCAGTCCACACCGCGAATAATTGGTATTGGTGAAACTGCTCAATCGAGCATATTTTAATGATAATTAAATATACTTATAACAGGTGTGATTCGCTCTACACCTGACTCGTAACGCTTTTATTATGTCATAAAATTATTAATTAGAAAGGTGATAATAATTAACAATTGTTATTTACAACGTAACAACATAAACTTAGTGTCTTAATCAGAACTTAATTTATCTTAGAAGTTATAAATTTGCAAAGGTATAAAAGTATACCCATTAGAATCGTCAAAACGTACTTTAAACTGGAATTTTTAAAAATGACAACGATTTCACTTAAAACAAAAAAAAAAAAAGAAAAATAATGATGAATAGTTATTTGAATAGTTATCTGCTTAGTTTTTTTCCTTGTTTTTTATTAGTTTTTCCTACATTAAAATCACAATTTTCATCAACAAAACACAAACGTCGCCTTAACCCTACAAAATCAATACAAAGATCTTAACAACATAAGGTGAAACTAAATAAAGGCGAAACGCTATCGGGCGAATGTTCCGCAGTTGTAAATTTAATAACGTTAAAATTATTTTAAGCTGCGAATGGTGTTAAAGGCAATAACTTACACTCTTTAAAATCTTATTTGAAACTTGTGAGGGTTGGGGTCAGACATCTGCGCCGGGCGCTGGAGGGTTAAGGACATATTTTTGATTTAACTCATAAATTACTTGTGTGAATTAACCATCGTTTTGCGATGCGGTTCGGGGTTTAAAAATATTGCGTATTGATGCAATATTGGCTAGAAGAAGGTTTCGGTTACGGTAGGTAGGTAGGAACATACTTTAAAACATTCTAAAATAATTATTGTTCTTACTTTAAAAAAGAAATTCAATTATTTAAATCAGTGGTTTCTTTTATTATTGTGTTAGTACTGAGTTATGATATAATATTTTTTAAGCTAATAGGCCTTGTTACGACATGGCTACGAAAAATGTTACGCGACCAAAATATTACAATTTCTTCACTGTCACCAACACATATTATTAATAAGAGTTGGTAAACTAATAGGTATATTATTAGTATGATGTAAAATGGATTTATCTTCAATTTTTAACATGTTTCCCGCAAAAGAAAATCCCGAGAAATCTACATTTTCCTGAGTGTTTAGTAAAAAATTGAAATTTAAAAATATTTTAATCGGTAAGTGATAAAAAACATTTGAAGTAGCTAAGTTATCTACTTCAATATTTTATTTTTTCTTGTTCAGGTAGATACCCTTTGTTATAAAAACACTAAGTTTACTTTAATTATTTTATAACTGCGTAATATGCGTTAATTTGTATATAAATGAATGAAATTTATTGAAGCCACAATAATTAAAGTCTACAATGATGATGTGGCTTCCGTATCCTATTAAAATTGTATAATTAACAAAATTTCAATTTTGAACTACATTGTACTTTATGAAACTAATGTAAATGCTCGTCTATTATTATTGATTCTCTAGCATTTGTAGTTTATGAATTGATAATTTGCTGTAAACTAAACAATCTCTGAACATTTTATTCAATTACTATCAGTAATCGATCCAATTATTTAAAAATTTCAGTAAATTCAATATTGTGTTAAATATTGTGTAATGTGCAAAATTAACGTTTCTTATTCTTAAACAGTAATTTTTGGATAAACTTAAATGTCCACAAAGATTTCAAAATGATGGCAGTGAATAATTTATATAGCGAGCATTAAATTCGAACTCATTAACGTTAAAGCAATATAGACAGTAGGTAATAAATTAATATATTTTACTGTGCATTATTATAGGTGCCATAAAAATGTGTATAATAATATCCAGGGCAGATTGTCACAAGGGTACTACCCTTTCGCCAGCATTAGACACACACGCGTCGTCAAATGGAAATTTAACTTTTTAAAATTGGATTTTTATTGCGATTTAAAACGGACGTCAAGTTGCATTAGTTGCTACAATGGATATTTACGTCCATAATACTTATAAACAATACTCATCGTAATCACAATACGTTGCGTTGCAAAAAATAGAGGTTGTTTTAAAAATGTTGTGGTGGTGTTGTATTTTTTTTTTTTTTTTGTAAATAGCAAGTGAAAATTTTGTAAGCTGGTAATGACGAACACTCTCACACATGATATATATTTATATCAACTTAAAAGAAAAGAAACAAATAGACGGAAATCCCTCATACTTCTGAAAGAGCTACAAAGCAATGGACTGACTTACATACAATAATAATTATGGAGACGCGCCGAACTTGAAATCTTTTTCTATTTTGATAGGGACAAAAATTATTTATGTTATGTATTTTTTATTGAAAAAGACAAAAATATATATAAAAAATATACAATAATAGTAACATTAGTTATAAAATATTATAAATATGTATTTATTTCAATGTCAAAATCATACATCAACAAAAATTAGGTTCTATCAAAATTATCGTTATAATAGCTAGGCTCTTTTTTTCCAAAATTACTTTTGTAAATATGTAGCGAGTTATTTGAATAATACAGAAGCAATAAATGTGAACGATAATATAATTTAAAGTACTTATATAAATTAATTACCCTTAAATTATAATAACGTAATTGTGTTTATAGTCGGTGTCAGTGTAGCTAAGGTTTTACTGGCGAAATATGTAAAGAAGGTGACATTAACACTTTGCGGGAGGGTAAAAATGTGTGACGGTTAGGACTTAGGGTAAGGTGTGTGAAGATTTTCAGTTTGTTTGAATTTTAAAGTTTTATCTATGTATTTCTAATTAATATTGTCTCTTTCTCTAATCGATAAATTTTTAGCAAAAGACGGAGACAGCTCAGTCTCCTCCGAATCGTTCGTCCGAATCCGAGTCGTTTAATGGTCATGGTAATCACATAAGCGATTGTAAAACTGAACGTTGTATTTCCCTCTGAAGTCTGAAATACCAACACATCAAAAGCTAATTTCAACGTTAGTCGTTACGAAACGGACAATCGATAGAAGCGATACAATATGTAATAATTCAGTCACAAATAACAGTGCGAGTGCGACGGGAAAACAGCAGTTGTTGATATTACCTGCTAATAACAGACCACACTCTCCCTAATAAACATAACCTATTACGTACAATAGATCACAGGATTAATTGCTACTGTATCTCATGGGGTAAATTAAACCCCAGCCCGCGGACGCAGAGTTGATTTTACAGTGCACGATGCATGTAGCTTATACTAGTGAATTTAAATCCAACGCTGAACTGAATAATTGGCTGAATGTTTGCATTCATATTTCACAGGAGACTTCCTAGATCGCTTAATTGGGTCTTTCGTTCGGTACTTGCACGAAAAAGTAAGTTTTAGCACTTGTTAAGTTAGTTCGCACATTCCAGGAGGGCAAGGAATATTATAATATTATATGTCACGCTTTCTTGGCCGTGATCATCTCCCCATCGATTTATACGGATGCGGATGCAGATGCGGATGCAGATGCGGATGTCTAAATCGATGCTGATGTTCCGCATATGCGGTTGCGAATATTCGCAACATCCCTGCTTGGTATATCCATTTATAACATAAAAAATACTGTAACTTTTTTGCATCAGCACGGTCTTGTAGTAAGCCGGCATAAAAATAAGCGTTTTACTGATTGAAAATACGACAGTCCTTGTTTTAAAACGCAGTAGAAAATGTTATTTCGGATGGCAGTAATTTTTCCAGTTATTACTATCTGGATTTAATGCTTCGATCATGTCCGGGGCCTATTAAAAATCTAAATAGTATAAGTCAAACGACCAATAATTATTAGAACTAGAGATCGCCCAATGGCCAACACAAATTCCCGGCCTTTCATAGTTACATTCATATATTATTATCGATCCCTCTTAGTAAAGATAATTATCAAAATGAGCTTAATATCATTTTCCAAATTGCGATATCCAACGGATATAGTCCAACAATTATTAATAATATTTTGAAAAATAAAAACAAGAAAGAACTAGTTAAGTTTTTGTACGCAAGTCCTATTGATAAGGAGATAGTTATAATATAAGTCCAGTTTGACCTACATGGTAGAGGTATCTGCACGCTTATCCAAAATAATGAAAAACAACGATATGCATGTCGCATTCAGGACAAATAATACTTTAAAACATAATTTGTGTCATAACAAAGACCGTATTGATGAAAAATATCAGTCCGGTGTCTATAAGATCGATTGTCCTGAATGCGATAGTGTATATGTGGGTCAAACTGGACGCAGCTTTGGGACTCGGTATAAAGAACATATCGCGGCTTATAAGAATGGTCATCCTGATAAGTCACATTTTGCTAAACATCTTTTAGATAGTAATCATACCGTGCCCGATGGCCATTCCTATAAAGTTTTACATAAATGCGATATTTCTGAGTCAATTTTCGCTTAGGGCAGGAATTGGCTGATTCTCCAAGGGACAGCCATTGCAACGAACGCTTCCGATTATCGTATAGGATCCATTTTTTATCACAAGTAATGATCCGACTTAAAATCCCTTCATTATTGTGTCGGTTGAGCAATGTAACGCAGCAGTCGATGCGTGTTTTCTGGTTTGCTTCACTCAATTCATGAGGTACCTTTCAAGTTATTTATCTTCCCAATTTACTTCAAGTGGATTGAATCAGTTTTATCACCTACACCGAACTCTGAAGTGGTTTGCGATGGATCCGCTTTCACAATAGCCTTTAATTCTTCATTATTCATTTTGGTCTCGGGTCATCCACTGGGCTTGTTCTGAAGGTCGAAATTTCCAGAACGAAAACGTTGGAACCAAAACCGTACCGTGTTTTCTTTTGCGACACCAGCGCTATACACATTGTTAATTCTTCGAACTGTTTCTGTAACACTCGCGCCACGGTAGAACTCATATTCGTAAATAAAGCGATATTCCAATTGATTCGAAGCGATATATCGATAAGCGATATGAACGCCTCCAAAGAAAAAATAATCAAGATACAAATTAATGTCTGTTTTGGAAACTCAAATGTACTTACCAAATAAATAAGCATGTTAATTTGAATTTGGAAATCTTAACCAAAGAAGAGATATTTTAGATCAAATTGGCCTGTACATAAAACGCCAATTTCGTATGTAAGGACCTAAATATTATATTTGTAGTTAAGAATAGTATTTTGTTGTGTTATTATAACGAGAATCCATGGAAACCATAATATCTAAGCAGAATAATTAATATTATTAATAGAGCAGAAATTGTCCACTTGCTTATCGGGCTAAGTCAATAAAAGAAAACTAATTTGCCTGCAGATATGTAAATTTTATCATACATTATGCTAATTAAAAAAATAAGCCTTGGCACAAATAGTTTTTAAATTGTTAATTAATTTGAGTTTTTATTGTTTGTAATATTGTATCTCATAAAATATAAAAGTAAAACGTTCCTATTCGATTTGACTCAAAAGTGGGGTAATGAATGTTAGGTATATCCTACTAGTCTAATATCTTAATATTATAAAGGCGAAAGTTTATGAGGATGTCGATGTATGGATGTATGTATGGATGTTTGTTACTCTTTCACCCAAAAACTACTGAACGGATTTTAATGAAACTTTAGAATAATATACTGCTTATACATCATAATAACACATAGGCTACAATTTAACCGACTTTCAAAATGGAGGATGTGTTATGTTCGTTTTTTTATGTTTAACGATTACTCCGCCGTTTGTGAACCGATTTTCAAAATTTTTCTTTTGTTTTATAGGGTATCATCCCAATTTAGTACCACGTTCACGGTGACCTGATGAAAGTATCCATTAGTGATCGAGGGAACTGCTCAAAATGTATATGGAAACATGTGGTAACTTCAGTTTCGTGACAAGTATTCGAAGCATATGCTACCAACAAGTAAAATTTTGCACCGATATATTATCATGGTTTGAAAGGTACTGAGAAAACTCCTGACTCTTTATAGATACAAGTTTGGGAGTTTCGCTGTTGTTTTATTTTATTTTATTGACTCACCAACAAAACAGCATTTGTGACATTTTAAAGTACATAAAATGAGTTCTAATTATATCATTATCATTTATCACCATATTCACTACATTTCGTCTCGTCTAATTCTTGTCGCATACGCACGCTGAACTTCACCTGTAATTAGAACTCATTTTATGTACTTTAAAATGTCACAAATGCTGTTTTGTTGGTGAGTCAATAAAATAAAATAAAACAACAGCGTTTATTTTATTTTATTGACTCACCAACAAAACAGCATTTGTGACATTTTAAAGTACATAAAATGAGTTCTAATTACAGGTGAAGTTCAGCGTGCGTATGCGACAAGAATTAGACGAGATGAAATGTAGTGAATATGGTGATAAATGATAATGATAAAATATGTGTGTAACAAAAAAGATCTTATTTTAAACAAATAATAGTTTATTTTGGTTTAGTTTTAAGAACGGAAAACAGATGCTACTATGTAAATTACATTCATCATCATCATCACTACCATATTTACCATGCATCGTCCCATGATTATATAACCCTATAATGACCCTATTATTGGTACGTTTCATAGTCTTTTAGATCGAGACTCGAGTTTGTCAATCAATTTTAAAAAATCTATACTAATATTATAAACCTGAAGAGTTTATTTATTTGTTTGCTCGAAGGCGCTAAACTCAGGAACTACTGGTCCGATTTAAAAATATATTTCAGTATTAGATAGCTCATTTATCGAGGAAAGCTATATACCTATTATCACGCTAAGACTAGTACGACAGAGGAAAATGTGGAAAAACCCGGGAAAATTATTAGAAAGGGTTTATCTCACGAACTACTAGAGCATTTTTGATATTATTTGGCACATATATAGAGTAGACTACGTGAAGGAACTTGAGCTTTTTTTGCGGGAAAATGTACGGTTTTTGTAAAATTCCTAATTTAAGCGGGCGAATAATATTATTATTAAACTTATACACTACAATTTTTCAAGTATACGATAAAATTAAATTATATCTCATAAAAATAACTTTCAATTAATTATTTCAAACAATAAAAACTATTATTGTAGCAATAATAATATCTTTCCTAGTCCTGAAATCTGTTAAAAAGGTTTTTTAAAATTTTTAAAAGGTAATTAAAATAACAATAATAATAATAAATTTATCATTCAATTATACATTGTACTATCAGAGAAGTTGATTCCTTGGCAGATGGAGGACCTAAGTAATTTGGTCGTGTTACGTCATATCCATCCGACCGATATCACAACTAACCTTGAATTGACATAAGCCGACCAAGTGTCTTAGGTTCGTCAACTGCATAGGAATCAATTTCTTCGATGGTACATGAAATAAGTTACTGTAGGTAGGTTGACAATACAATTTTGATTTGATTTTACTAAAATATGATCAACTTAAAATTTTAAATGTAACCTATATAACTCTTGCACGTTCGCTTCCGCGTATGTTATAATAAGCGAGAGATATAATATAACTTTAAGCAGGAATTTTTTCAATTTACCACCGGCAGAAAACCACAACACCTATAAAGACTGGGAACTTTCCCTTAAAAGCAAAAAAGGGTAAGTGCGAGTCTTTGCACTGAAAGTTCCGCACAAAGAGGTGCAAAATTATGTCAAGTGAAAATCACGAGTAGGGACAATATACATCATCTGCAAATTTTGATCTAACGGTAGCTTTCCTACCGAATGATTCCAATTTCAGAACAAACAGCAAGACAGGTAGGTGGCCATGTAGACTGTCGAGTCCTAAGTGAAATTTAGGCAAGTTTAATTTGTAAGCAAAAAGCAAGCTTGGGTTAATAGTAAAAAATAAATAAAATAAAGCTTACTATCAATTGGCTGCTGTTTAGCATTGGTGATCCATTCCACATAAAATCGGGTTTTGAGTTAATAATGCAGTTTTATTCTTTATAACATAAGGTTTACGACAGTGAAATCCATTTTTTTGAAAACCCACTGTAGCATATTCTAGAGTACAAAAATGGTTAATGCTTGTTCTTCTAAGTATTTATTTTTGTATTTAGCATTTATGTACTATGTTTCTAAAATGATTTGCGCTTAAACCGCTGAACCGATTTTGATAACATTTTGTATGCAAATACTTTGAATCAATTAAAATGACATTAGATACTTTTTGTCCCGGAAAATGTACGGTCTCCGCGCAGTCAAGAAAAATGAATTTGGCTTATGATATCGATATTGAGTACATGTAGATATTACGTAAGGTTTTGGAGAAGAACATAGTATATCTTTTATCATGGAAAATGTTCGGTTTTCACGCAATAAACTTTATTAATATGCGTTTTAGCTGCTGAACCGATTTTGATTAAATTTAGTTAATGTAGAAATAATTAGTTCATCACGTGCAGAGTTGGGCAAGAAGTAATTAGTAATTTTAGTCGGATTACAAATTAATCAGATTGATGGAGTAATTGTGCATCTTCAAATTACCCGTAAGTTGATTAATAATAATACCTATGTAGAAAATGTAAGTATTCTAATTTTAGTTTGCAACTAGATTAATACTTAATTTAATTAGACTAATGAGTATTTCAATAAGTATGCCCAATGTCCAATGCTGGTAATTATAATAAAATATAAAAATACCCCTACACCGGTTTCGGTGGCGTTGGCCGGTTTCAATAAAACCAGGCCAGTCACGTAGGAGTAATATCATAGTGCCCAAGTGTGTGCGCAATACACAAGAGCACTCTGGCTTCAATGAAACCAGGCCAGTTAAGCAGGAGTAAATTTATAGTGTCCAAGTGTGTGCTCAATACACAAGAGCACTCTGGTTTCAATAAAAACAGGCCAGTTAGGGAGAAATTTTATAGTGCCCAAGTGTGTGCGCAATACACAAGAGCACTCTGCGGGAACGGGGAAGGGAAGAAGAAGCGGGAACTCTCTGTCCTTTCCCGAGACATAACGTATCTGCATACCAAATATCATCAAAATTCATTGTAGCGGTATAAGCAGAAATCATTTTATTTAAGGCCTGGGAACCGTACATTTTTCCGAGATAAAAAAGATCCTTTGGCCTTTTCCGGGACTCAAAGTATCTCCATACCAAATTTCAGAAGAATCGGTTCAGCGGTTTGAGCGTGTCGAGGTAATTTTATAACATTTTGCTAAAATAAGCACATAAATTTGTATTGAAATAACAAATCAGAATATTGCATTTATGTGAAATATCACAAAGGACATTAATGCTATGTAATAAGCCCTATAGCAATATTGCATTAACAGTTTTTATACGTTTTCTCTTAAAACTGAATGTAAAATTAAAATGTTTTTTTATAATCATAATCTACGTATTTCAACAAAAAAAAGATACCGCACAATAATATCTTTTTGCTTAAAAATAAGCAGAAAATAAAGATTATTCCAAAAAAACTTAAAACGCCGATTACTCAAAACTAGTCCGATGTGGGATGGAACACGAACGTTTAACAGCATCCAATTATAACTCGACTGTAATCTACATGAGTCAATTTTCCCTAGACTGCCTTTTCGTAAAGCAAAAGATAATATTAAGAGTACCTACTTTAATTATAGTATACTCTATGGAGACAAGATAGTAATTTTTGTAGAGAAAGGCGATTGTGTCGAGTATCTAAGGTTATTTTGTTATGTAACTCGCCAGTTACCAACTGACAATCCATACTAATATTATAAATGTGAAAGTATGTCTGTCTGTTACCTTTTCAAAAACGTCCAAACCTCTGAACCGATTTTGAAATTTGGTAAGTATGTAATTACTTTGGTTCCCGGAAAAGGATAATATAGGTTACAATTTGTCTCGGAAAATTTTACGATTTCCGCGCGATAAACAAATTTTCGTAGTAACGGAGTTGCGGGCGGGTAGAGATCAACTACGATAACATGGCGCGCCCCTCCAAAATTCATAACTCAAAAAATAAAAAAAAGTATCATCTTGTGTAAAATAAAATAAAAAAAAGGTCGCGGAACCCTAGAAATTAAGAATCTCATATTAAAGTTTCACAAAACGAGAAAGTTGAGTGTAGACAAGAAAACAAACGGAAAGTTCATCTCGACGAAGAAAACGAGATGAAAAAACTTATGAATGCATTGCGCTTCACCCGGCTTAGTTCTTGCTGCGTTATATGTATGAAGAAGTTCACTTCTAATTGCTTTGGTTTAATGAAATTGTCTGGTGGATGTGAAGTTTCATTTACAGAATGCATTGCAGGCTTTATGGGTTCAGATGTTTCTCCGCAATTTACTTACCCGCAAAGTTTATCACGCAGGTGCTGTACTTTTTCTCTCTAAGTACAAAATCTCTTCAAAATCGATTAACGGGTTCAAGCGTAAAGAGGTAAAAATCAGACCCATTTTAAAGAAATCATAGATAAATTAGATTCATATAAAATTTATGCAAAATTTCACAAGAACGTTTGTAGCGCTGTTATAATTATTTCCCCTGTTTATTGAGTACTAGAACTCCGTTGCGCCAAAATTTTTTTATCGCGCAGGAACCGTACATTTTCCGGGATAAAAACTATCCTATGTCCTTTCCCGGGACTCAAGGTATCTCCATACCAAATTTCAGCAAAATCGGTTCAGTGGTTTAAGCGTGAAGAGGTGAAGAGAGAACAGACAGACAGACAGACAGATAGACAGACAGATAGACAGACAGACAGACACACTTCCGCATTTATAATATGACATCTGTGATCATAATACAATAGTCCAATCTAATAGTTTTGTAACCTTTTAAATGGCGACCACTAAACTTTTTTTTATAATATTCCGACTCATTCAGGTCCTAACCACGAGACAAAAGACAAAAGTCTATAATAATAATAATTATAAGACATTTATTATGAACTTTTGTACCTTGTATCGTGTTTTGACTATATCCTCGTAATTTGTCAATCTAAAGTTATATTATCCTCTCAACAAATACTTATATGTAGAACACAAAGTATCTGTAATTACAATCGGCACAACCTGGACATAAAAGGCCCGGTTAAACAATTAATCAGCCGGTCTTAACCCGGTCTATTTAAATTCTAAACCTTGTCCTTCATAAATTACTCCATTAATGGTAACTGTTGGCTCGTTTTTGTCAGCGGAAGCGGTCCTCTTGATCTCGATGTTTGACCAATTAACTATTTTTCAACCACAAATTCTAAGGTATAGTATGTGGGCTAAAAAAAGTATATAAGTATTTCCGGCGAGAATTTGTTAGCAGTGGTATTTAAGAATCCAGGTAAAACATGACGATTATAAACTGACGACATACACATAAAAAATCTGACCTAATAATAAAGTATCATTAAGTTGATACCAACTTCACTATCAGTATTCTCTGTATTTATAATAATGAAAGATTATAATAAAATATGATGATTTTGTCGAAACCGGTCGTTTAAAATAATAACTTTGTAAGAAATCTAATATAATATAGTGGAAAAGTGCAAGAAAAGTGTATAATTATTTAATTTAATAAAATAAACTACAAATACCTTAAGCCACTAGGCACTATTATCAGCGTTCGTGCACTTAACTAATATACCGCGGCTGAATTAGCTCTATATTTTACTTTATACCTACTAATTTACAAACTTATTATACATTATTAATCTATTTTCAACATAGAGTGTTATGTTTTATCCAAATCATAATATTATCTTGTAAACATCAAAACATCACAACAAAATTCGCAATCGCTTCTGCGGTGAAGGTTTTATTTGCGGTGAACAATTTTCCAACTAGTTTATTAATAAGAACGTGTAAGGTTGTGAAGTTTTAATATCTGCATCGGGTGGGGGTTTGTGGGGGCGGGCGGGGGGAGGGGGGGGGGGTTAGGGCGAGAGGGGTGAGGTAGCGAACAACTGCGCTCTTGCAAATTGCTGCAAGCTTGAGGCGGCGTTTAACACAACCTGCGTCGATATACTTCCGCACTGCTTTCTGTTAAGGCCAAGCTTGTTGGCTTATATTTTTTTTATTTGATAACATCGTTTTCTTTAGAAAATAATACACGAAAAATCCTTTTAAGATTATCCATAATTATTAATTGTGCATCTTCACCCAGTCACTCCACCTTCACCTAAATGTTGTCAGGTAGGAAATACCACATCCCTGTTTTGATGTCAAAGAGGTTTCTTATAGAACAATAATTAAAACTATATAAGACAGCATATAACATATTATTTTGTTAAACTGGTTGAAGTACTTTAGCATTTCCTAGCAAAGAAAATTACATACTTCGTAGAAAACTGTGTTGAGTTCGATTTGCTTGCTAGCAGTCACTATTTAAAGCTGGCCATAGACGGACCGCATCTTGCAGTCGAAACCTACTGCAAAATGCGGTCGTCGCACGGCGGTCTGCAGTTTTCAAACTAAATTCATGTCCGCAATACACGGACCGCTCGAGCAGTTCATGAGCGGTCGCTCCCGACTGCAACTTGGGGTCGTCTATCCAGTCTAACCGAAAGATTTGTAACGACAAAGTTAATACTGGAAAAACTCACTTGTAAAATATGATTTTTAACCGACTTCCAAAAAACGAGGAGGTTATATGTTCGGCTGTGGATATATATATATTTTTTTTTGTATGTTCAACGATTACTCCGCCGTTTGTGAACCGATTTTCGAAATTTTTATTTTGTTGTATTAGGTTTCACTCCAATTTGGTACCATGTTCACAAAAGTGGTGACCTGATGATGGGATCCATGAGTAATCGAGGGAACTCCTCGAAATTTATATGGAAACATATGGTGATTTTGGTTTTATGAGAAGTATACTAAGCATATGCTACCAAAACGCAAGATTTTGCACCGAGGTATACTATGGTTCCGAAGCTACTAAGAGAACTCTGGATTCCTTATAGATACAAGTTTGGGAGTTTAGGCGCTGTTTTAAGAACTGAAAGCATATGCTACTATGCAAATTACATTCATCGTCATCATCATCATTACTATGTCAGGGTCACCAATGTCACCAAATTCAACCTTATCTCCAGAGCATAAGGCACACATTTGACATTACTTTAAAGAAGTTAAAGCTGCTTCGATAATGTAACATTCTGTCTCACTTCGCCGAGATATTCTGGAAAACAACCTAATTTCAACCTTTTGCATTGCGTTTAGCGTTCATAATACAATAACACTCTCTGCAGTCTCACTTCAATCTGCCAGGGCCGCAGGGCTGTCAAGCGGGCGCGGGCGGCGCGGCGGCGCGGGCCGGGTAGGGACTATGTGCGCTGCGTCCGCGTCACGTGCGACAAGTCGAGCGAGTGCCAGTACTATTGAAAGTTGAAACTAGTCCGGTGACCGGCTACTTAGCACGTCACGTCACGTGTTCACTTCGATTTTTTTAAAATGTATTGTTTAAAATTATCTGCAGGCTGCAGCTGATATTATATTTTGTAAGTGTGACTGTAATAAGATACGCAGAATAATATTATACAGGTGTATTATTCTACTTATAGTAAGCGATGGTTTATTCTGGTAACTAAAAAGAGTGAAATTATTATTTTTAACAAAAAATTAAAACCGACTTCGAAGGTAAAACAATAATAACATCCTTATAATATGAACTAAAAACTTTTAAATAATTATTCCTATCTAATAGTGCCTTTTTCCGAATTCGGCTAAAACTCAACTATTTCTGTACTCAATCTTCATAATTTTGAAGTCGGTGCCAGTTCCAAAAGTTTCAAATATTCTGTCAGAGAACAGAAGATTCATCTGGTACCGACTTCAAAATGATGAAGATTGAGTACAGAAATAGTTGAGTTTTAGCCGAATTCGGAAAAAGGCACTATTAGATAGGAATAATTATTTAATACTTTTTAGTTCATATTATAAGGATGTTATTATTGTTTTACCTTGGAAGTCGGTTTTAATTTTTTGTTAAAAATAATTGAGTCAAGCTTTTAGGTAACTTTTCTCAATAAACCACAAGTGAAAATCAGTTTCCCTTATCCCTTTATATTGACATTTGTTGCATAAATAATAGTAAATTATTACAACTCGGGACTAACAGCGAGCATTCCAATCAATTTTTTAATAAAATAAAGCTGTAACGGTTAAAAATAAGTATTTTAAAAAATTTAGCAAGATAACTTTTATATTTTTATGTGCCTTTAGAGAGTTTTCAAGCTATCAGAGTCATTATTTCACTGATAGAAATATCAGGATCATTTTTAGGACGTCCTTTAATTACCAATGGACACCATTCATCTTTGATACTAGATTTAAAAAATAATACCATAAAATAAAACCCTCCGCTTCGCCTTAACGGGTGTGGTGTGAGTGAATGCGGTGGGAGGGTGGGCGCATCTCGTGCACTCCCGGTGTATTGTGATGTGTCTATTTATTACATCAAGTCACACCGTATTGATTTTGCTCGCACCTACTTCACCGTGACACAGCGTATTGTTGGCTTTGTTGTGTTTTGTTCTGTATTTTAGTTAGCTCTGGTTTATTATTTATAGTTAAAATATTTAGGGCCTGTTTCACCACTTTCCGATATGTGTCGGATAGGCTAACCACAATTTAACTTGACAGTACATAGAGTATGAAGTATCTGTCAGATAAGTTGTGGATAGCTTATTTTTCACTTATCAGGAAGTGGTGAAACAGGCCTTTAATCTAGATTTCCAATGAAGTTTGTAGGTTTATAGTTGCCCACAATATCTATAGTAATATTATATTATGTGTAATAGCTTACATCTCTCACCTCTGAATAAATGATGGCTGCCTCCGATAAAAACAATAAAAGTGAATGGATTTGGTTTCATTCATCGGTCCCTTACTATTAGTTTGGGACTACTATTCGGAAGATTGATGATCGACCAGTCTCCTTCGTGTACGGAGCATTGACGCTTATGTTATCAAGGATATTGACCTTCAAGTCGCAGGAATAAAGGTCCTCTCGGAGGTAAAATGATTGTGAACTCACTGTTAATCTGTTCCTGCTTCGTAAGTGTGCGATCACTATTTTGTTGTAAAGATTATGTCCCAAAGAAGTCCTCATCCGGTCTTTGGGGTGGACCGATACACAACGACTGAGTTCTATCTTAAGATATTTATATGGTAAATTTTATGTAATTCTTATTTCAACATTTAATTTTGAATTTTATCTAGAAGTTCGTACGTTAGGGGGTATATTTTTAATGCGCAGGTAATAGGAATTTAATAGCAATTTGAATTGTTGCTTAACATAATATTGTATCTACATATTTAATTAAACTTACTTATCAATAAAATATACATATTTGAATTAAAACGCGTTATCATTACAACCCAACTTATAATGATAATACCATATCATGTTAATAACTATTTTTCATGTATCGCGGTATGCAGATAATTTGTATGACAATGTAATATTATGGTGTACTACTTACTAGCGAGAGATAATGAGGGAGTAATATCGTGAGATCTGTCCTCGCTAGATAGCGCGGTGTACGCGGTCCGCAGGTAGACATCGGTCCGACGATGTCCAACATGTAGCTCCTATCTGTTCCGATGCATTAGTCGTTTAAACACCAACCTGTAATAAATCAGACTCGATCTTACACCACTACAAATGTAATAAGCGACAGGAAGATTCAAGTAAATTGAGACCGTATAACAAACAAATTGGGTTGAATTTAGCTGAGTTTTCATGGTACTTGTGGCGCGGAAAACGGGCATCATTTAAGCCTATCTCAGGTCCAGTACGGACACTCTTCATTCAATTCTTTAAATGAGATCCTTATCGTGCATCCTTAAATAGATTAGTAGATTAATGACGACTGTAATAATTAATAATGGATCGTCAATTTTACAACAACAATAAAGCGGCCAGCGCTGCGCCCGCGCCGCTCAGTCGTTAAAGGCGGGCGGGTCGCCGGTTCGAGTCTCGGTTTATGACACGTCAATACGGTGCACGTATTTACCTCGTTTTAATTATGCTATATCGTATTTTATTGTTTGTTTAAGGCAGCGGCTCGCCAGTAAAATAACCCGATACCTGCTTCTAGAGCAGAAGGAATGTTACTTTGAGTATTTATAATATACTAGATGTAAGATGATGCCCGCAACTCCGTTGCGCCAAAATTAGTTTATCGCGCGGGAACGGTACATTTTTCCGGGATAAAAAGTATCCTATGTCCTTTCCCGGGACTCAACTCCATGCCAAATTTCAGCAAAAACGGTTCAGCGGTTTGGTCGTGAAGAGGTAACAGACAGAGAGACAGACAGACAGACACACTTTCGCATTTATAATATTAGCATGGATTAAATATATTTGTAGAAAGGATAAATAATATACCTAATTGTGAAAATATCAAAAATACATCTTTTACAGCTTTTTTTATGAAATAAGGGGGCAAACGAACAAACGGGTCACCTGATGGAAAGCAACTTCCGTCGCCCATGGATACTCGCAACATCAGAAGAGCTGCAGGTGCGTTGACGGCCTTTTAAGAGGGAATAGGGTAATAGGGGAGGGTAGGGAAGGGAATAGGATAGGGGATTGGGCCTCCGGTAAACTCACTCACTCGGCGAAACACAGCGCAAGCGCTGTTTCACACCGGTTTTCTGTGAAAACGTGGTATTTCTCCGGTCGAGCCGGCCCATTCGTGCCGAAGCATGGTACTCCCACGTATTAAACACAGCTGCTTTTACTTTTAATTATAACACAACAAACTATCTTACTACTATTATATCTTTTCAGAACGTCTACGTGATGACCTACCACCGGTTCGGGAACCCGGGGAGAAGAATCAGCGTAAAAAACTCGCACGGGGAGTAATTATTATTTTTTCAGTGTATCTAGCTTATAGCCGGTAGCGATTACGAACCGAAATTCGTCAAAAATAGTTACGAGTTAAACACGAAGGCCAGTGGGCTCATCAATTCATCCAAAACCAAACTTCAGTTTTGTCAAAATGCATTTACCCTAAGTTCGTCTTCTATCTAAAACCTCCAGTGTGCATTTACCCTTTCAGCTGTAGTTACACGGATCCCTAATTGACACCGATGTATTCACATGTACTTATATAAAATTGATGACGCCATAACATCGCAATTCTCGTGTGTGCGACTTACGCCGGCCAATTACTGAACTAAAAGTATAAATTACACCATTATAGCTAAACAACTAACTTTGAGAAGGACTGAGCTGGCTAGAATAGATGGAAATTAATCTTTATAAAGCTTTTTAGTTGTAGACAAAGGTAGGTAAGCCTACCATTTTAATTTTTTTCAGACAAGAGACAAAAAAATTAAGAAACGAAACCCGATGTTTGCACCCACTTATCTTTTTATCGACTTAATTGAAATCCATACAAGAACCATTGAGATTGATCTAATCAAATGAGTCAGTAAAAAAGGGACCAGGTCCTCGCATTCGGTCAACGTACAAGCTTCAAAAGTTAAGTCCTTTTTCGTAAAAAAAAAAACTCCTAATTGATGCGTCGCCTTTGTTTAGTTTAATTCAAACATGCTTTTCCCATTAAAGTGGTCAGGATTTGAGCTCGTGTTCGAGATAAGACGGACTCTTTTACTTACACGTTATAATATTATAAGAGGCCGGCCTCACCGCGCCGCTAACCCTCGGTTAACCGGGCCGCGTTAACCGGCCGTCGCGTCGGGAACGGGCGCGAGGGGAGGTTAGGCTCCGACGCGCTTTTACATTGTCACCGAATCCCCGGGGCGCTCGCTGCATTGACAATCGATATGTTTGCGCTAAGTGCTTAAGTGCTTGCTGGGGATACCGTTTCACTGATGAATAAGCAATGCAAATTTATTAGTATTCACGCATTTGCGTTTTTAAAGTTAATGTTTTTTCCAACAAAACAATCTCTCCCCTCTTCGTATAATGTTTGTGGAACTCAACAAGTTAATATGGGAATGTTTGTGTGACTCGTACTGTGTACGTTTTCAAATCTATTTATTTTATTAAGTAAATATATTTATTTTGACCTTTAAATAAAAGGGTTGAGTTTTTGCCTTTTATTTATCACTTAGTGAAATTATAGAACGAAAGGTTTATCTGCAAAAAGCTACGGATAAAGAAAAATATAAAGACTTTTTTTATATTTACATCTCATTAAAATTTAATCTAGTTCAGGTGAGATTAAAATATGGTGCGAGTGGACCGAGAGGACACTCGGCACCTTTGTATCGTCTCTGGGATAATCTCAGTCGAACGTGTCGCAACATGGCGACCTGTGTCCGGTCGCACATCCCCTTATCAATCACTTCTCATTTCGATAATTTTATTACAGAAGTTTTGTCAAATTACTTAAGCCTCCGACTAAATTAAATGAAACTTGTACCCCGTGATATGAATTAATTTATTATACTTTTATCTTTAACCGTTTATTAAAATTACTGTTGGAGATATACGCTCCAGTTTTAAATAGGCTACATTAAATGAACAAATGTCAAATACAGATTTGAGAACTGGTTGCTTTTGTATTTGTATTTTATTTTTGACTAGTTATACGTCCTGGCAGTAAATTAATTTCTTAGGACAGAGCCGCTTGGCCTAACTAAGAAATGTGTTACTTAACTTGTAAGTGATGTAACTTAAACAATGTATGATGATTATTATCAATCTCTATAGAATTAAAAATTATTACGTATGAAAAACTAACCAATAAACATATTGAATCTAACGTAATTTTGTTAAGGTTTTTTGATTTGATCCAAGAATGAATTAAGCACATATTTATAGAAAGTTTTGACAATTTTGAGGTTATTCAGTATCGGTAGCAACGCGTCATGATTATTTCACAGCTCGTACTGTATCATAGTAATATGTATGTAATGTCGATGTCGATAACGGAAGCATAATAAATAAATGTCATTTTTCATTGACAGCTGGTGACTTCTGTGACATCTAAACTTTTGCACATTTGAATCCGTTACTGTAAAACATTATATTATTTTGTGTGTATTAGGTACCTAATATATTTTCTAATTATTTTGTCTTTATAGAAGTGAATGATGAAGATGATCCACCTTTTGTAAAATTAGTAATGTTAAAACTTTATGTCTATGTCTTATAAATTAACGGTGAGAAAATTATGTTTAAATGTAGTTAATTAAAATAACGCATTTTCACTATTTTTCTACCCTTTAAAACACGATTTTTTATAAAACTGATGTCTATGTGTTATTATAACGGTGAGAATACCTGATGTTATACGTATAATTAAAATAAGTCAATTTCACAACTTTTATATTCTTTAAAAATTAAAACACTATTTTTTCCCTATCGTACAATAATTCACATAACACGCAATTTATTTATAGTTTTGTTTTTCCAAACATTGTAAAAGTAATCCTAACAAATCCAACCGGAACGGTAACAAACTCTGTAGATTTATAAAATCTTGTTACCTGTTGGCTGTTAAATGGAATACGGGCACAACGCTCAAAACGAAGTGGAAAATAAAATACATTTTTGTACCGCGCGACGCATGCGTGCCCGCTCCCCCCTCAGTAATGACACTGTAAACAAAAGTATCATATAAGTTTATTAATTATACGCCCCTTGTCTTTACTTCATGAATATTAATTACAGGATACTGAAAAGCTTCAACGCTCAAGGAGGGAAACTTTTACAAAGAGCTTTTATTATTTAAGAAGTGGAGTGTATGCGTCGAAACGAATTATACCGCGCGTCGTCGCGGCGCTAATTGTGTTTTATTGCGGGGGGTGTAAGGTGTATTTTGGCTCGCGCGGGCCGATTTATCATAACTCAATAAGAAAGTGGCGGAAGAAAGTCAATAGGGAAGGTGTTTCGGAGGCTTAGTGTTCCCTCGCGCCGAACGTTTCGAGTGTCCTTTTGTTTCGGATTTGATAATAAATCTTGCGCTGTTCCTACATAATATGGTTTATGTTAAATATCGTGAGTTAACGGTTTTAACATGATACACTCGACCGGAGATTCCGCCGTCTCGATTCCTCTTTGAACATCTTTTGTGTTTGCAATCATATTTTAATTGAAGCATAGATTTATATAATATATTAAGTGTGATAAACTGATACTTACGTGATACTATGTAATTATATGAGTAAGTAAATAAGCAGGTGTTAGGTAAGCTTTTTCATTAAGAAGGTATATTTTATTAGTAGTAAGAGTAACCTATAAAATAAAATACAAATATTATTACATTATTACAGATTATTAATGACAAAGAAAAATAAGCTAAATTTGGAATTACGCATAAGCAAACGATAGCATTTAATGTCTAGTAAACCACTAAATTACGGACAAAGAAATATTGCTAAGTCTGACCTCCCAATTATTATGCTAGCATGTAAGCGGTTTATTATAAGTAAAAATAATGGGCCGAGTTACACTTTAATCGTCAGCTCGATATAATCGGCAATAAAAGTGACTCACAGTTCCCACAGTGATTAAACACATTACACAATAGAACTGAAAATGGCGTACTACAGTTATGAAAACAAATACATTCGTTCATACAAAATCTTGCAACTAATGATGTCAAAGGGGAGGGTAGAATTGTTCACAGACATAGTTCCAACTTCGTACCACTAAATCTATACGCTTGCCTACTCTGATGTTAACAAACCACGTATGTATACATTGAAGGTTACGCTCGGTTACAAATATAACGATTCCAAGTCAACCAGCAATGCACAACATCACTCGGCGCTCGCGATACAACAGCTGCGTTATAGTACCGGATCAGGAGTTTGCCAAAAGTTGGGTTCGCTATAAATACCTCCATGGGGGGCCCGGGTCGGAACAATAACGTATATGCACGTGTTTACATTAGCCCCGTGCTTAATACCTTGTCCTTACGGAGGTTGAGACTTACACGCTGTTCATTAAACAATTACTTTAAATAATAACTGGGACGGCTTTACCCGAGCGCGATATTTTATCAAATTAATATGTGTCACGTGCTTTTAACGTACAACCTAAAGCATTGCTCGAGTACTTCTAATCAAGTTGTAACTTAATACTCTACTTATAATTTGAGATCGTTTACGAGTTACGACACTTCTGTTTTGTAATCTTTTGAAAAATAAAGAATATTTAAGCCTACAAACCTAAACCTTCTTCTTCAGGCCCAAACCACACAATTATTGGCTTAGAATTTGGATGAAAATTTTTATAGAGATTCTTTATGGCCTAGGCCAGTATTTCCCAAAGTGTGGGTCGCAACCCACTGGTGGGCCGCGAGTAGATTTTGGGTGGGCCCTAAACCTATAGGACGATGATCGTACTTTCGTACGTTTCTTAATTGAAATGGGTGTGGTGACGAGCTTTAGAAAAGGCTCAAGTCCAGCAGTGAACGTCAGTAGGCTGACGATGATGATAATATTATGGTGGTGAACTACGATAAGAATTAACGGGTAAATGCTGTGGCAGCAACATACCGCTGCTTTTTGTCTTCATGACACAAGGTGGGCCGCGAACTTTAAGCTTTCTTGTAGATGGGTCGCGGTCCCGACAAGCTTGGGAAACACTGGCCTAGGCATATGAATAGGATAATTTTGCTCGTTAAATAATATAATTATACGGTTCTCGTACAATTATAATAAATAATAATAGCTTTGAAACGAAGTTGCTGGCAACGCCTAGTGTATTTTTTTAATAAGTAATACATAATTATACATTTATCGACTGTTTAGTAAAAAATAATAAAATCGAGCAATCCAAAAAGTAAATTGTTAATTTCTATTTAAATATATCGATTTATAAACAGAAGCAGTGTAGTATATATTATATCGCCGCTTATCTTTAAGATAGAATAAACTTTTTTTAGTAATTATTGCTGTCTTCATGAATATTAAATTGTATAAAAAGTATCAGAAATATTTTTGGATCAATATTTTTTTATACTTTACGAGTAATTTTTGGAGTCAAGTAGCTTATTAGGACTTATTTTTTCATTTTTAATTCTTATTATATTTTATGTCTTTCATTTTAGGTCTAGTAAATCTCGGTTTATCAGTTACTGTAGTATATTTAAATAAAAATTACAGTCAGTATAAAAAATACACGGTAAGTAGCTGTATACCTCGAATCTGGTTGCTATTTATTATATTTTAATATCAGTAAGCGTGTATGAAATTATGTAATTCTCTTCTTATTGTTAAAATGAAGCAAGAAAACATTAAACATTACCGAGAAAGAATATTTTTAAACTAACAAGGAAAGTAACTTTTACTAGGTAACAAAATTGTTTATGAATTGTACTAAAACTAAAACATGCTAGTCCTTAACCCCTATTAGATTTGTACTTAAATTGCTTCAGGCTGAAAAGAAAACATAGGTATTTACATACTTTAAAAAAGACGAGCTAACGGAATTTTTTTTTTCAGATATAACGTGAGAGAAAGTACTTTATTTGAAAGTAGCATTTTCCATTGAGTGTTATTTCATATTGTGCACTTTGTTATTCCATGTATTATACATAATAATAACTGTATATTAATAATTGTTATTTTAGTATATTCTGCACCAGTGTTGCGCTAGGGGCGTCCTCTTAGTCGAGAGCGCTCCCGGCCAACAATGTTACAGTACATGCACTTTTGTAACACGTGCCATGTCGAGTGGTGACCCCGGGCTACTCCGTAACATACCGATCATTGTAGCGGCAATTAGAAAACACGACAATTGCGAGTCGGACTTGCCAAAAAAATAATAAAAACATACATAACAATCATTCGATATTAGGAGCCAAGTTGGTTACATTACATCTTGTATTAAAGCTATGTTAGGAAAGAATAAGAAATAAGACTAGATGTCAAAACACAAATGTATTAATCTATACTTCCTGTGAATACTGATATTATGATTAACGCGAAAGTATTTTTTTCTGTTAAGTACATATATATGGAAACACTTTCAATGATTAGGTTAGTTTGGTTTACGTTTAACCTATTAACCTCCCTAAGGACACCGGCGACCGCGACAACAATAGACAATAGATTTCCAACAATCCGCGATCGAAGGATTAATTAATATGGATTAATTAATATTAGAGAAGGATTAATTAATATTAGAGAAATTTTACAATCCACATGGCATATTACGTTGTCTGATTTCCATTATATACTTTATTAGGTGTTTATTCTCAATATTCGTATTATATTATTATTTCTAAATTTTAATTATAATAATTTATACAACTACTTTACTGGTTTAGAGACGAGTTAAGCCAACGTCCTTTATGATGATTACAACTATCTAATATACGGGTGTCAACTAACTTGTTCAAATTATATTAATTTAAAATGATTATTGATTATACATTAATTTATCTTCCATTTAATATATTTGAATTGAAATAACACCTTATTTTAATGCTAAAGCACTCGATAATTTACTTTTTTTATGACAACTGTAAGTCTTATTGTAATTTGTTTGCAAAAGATTAAAACAACAATGATTAAATTACGTTCAAATCTTCCATTAAGGTCAAACACAGTACCTATACCTAAGTAATTTCAACTATTCCGCGTGTATTTTAGTATGAGTGTGATCTGTAGTTGTAAATTGTCCACTACTAGTAAGTAGCAACACTAATTGAAGTGAAATAAAAATAGCAATAAATAACAATACACAAGACGCATGCACATGACACAATACGCACATGATCATAGTTCCAACAGAATATAATAATAATTAAATATTTACAAAATTCAGCTGAAAATAGTCGCATGTAAACAAAAGGCAATAATATTTTCCGGTCGAAACAAATCTATCATTTAAAATTCATAAGTTTTAATTAACTCAACTGCTAACACTGTTACACACTTTATTGTTGTATCAAATTACCCGAAATGGACGGTACAGTCGGCTCAGAAAATATCCCAATAATATTATAATATTAATATGTTTTAATCACTATAAAAATAGTTACACAATGGATACGCTCTACTATATAAATATTCTGCTCTTGTCTATTACACATAACACAATATTATTGATATAAAACATTATACATAATTTTAACTAGCTTAATAATAATTGTGTAACGTTTAAGTTCATTCAGCATATTGGGAGTTTTAATTTTGTACTTACATGATTTTTTCGGTAGATAATATTATGTATTAAAATTGTCTTTTTTATGTCAACTTGTAATCAATATATGGAAAATAAAAGTATATCACATTAGTTGTTAAGACTTCTAGAATGTTATGTAGCAAACTCTCTAACACCCCACTAAAACCTGAATTTAACCATCATAACCAGAAACGGTCGACCGCTAGGTAGATATTACCTAGCGATCCTTAGTAGTAAAGTTACCTTAGTAGTAAAGTTATAGAATCTAGGAATATTGTGATTACTAAGAAGCAAATTTTTTATGAGTAGCTACATTTTGATAAGAGAACAACTTTTTCATTTTCGAAAAATCTCCAATTTCGAATTTTTTCTAGGCTTTCTAGGCTCACTATAACCACCAACATTTGACATTCGATAACGTAGTTGTCAAATGTCACAGTTAAGCCAACTGAAGCTATTGAAAGCATCCGGCTGAGTTTTTATCGGCTTACAACGACTCATCTTCAGGTAATCGCAATTTCTCAGCTCTATTCAATGTCAGACGAACTTGGATTATCCGTATAGTATTCAATTGGATTTCATGGAGTAACACTTTCAACTCGTTTCAATTTAACATTTTGGTTAAGAAGGAAATAGTTTTGTTCCTGATGTTGTGAGTTGTGACTTGGTTTTGTTGTATTTTGTCTAGGCTCATGAAAAAGAAATAGACAACTTTATTACAGACTAAATGTTCTGCGCGGCTTCATCCGCGTAATTTAGGAATTTCACGGAAACCGTACATTTTTTCACAAAAAATAGCCTATGTCCCTTCACATCCTCTATTCTTCATGTGTGCAAAATAACATAAAATTGCTCTAGTAGTTCGTAAAATAATAAGCAATTTCAAATAATTTCCCCCGTTTTTTCCACATTTTCCTCTATTTCGTCGCTCCTATTAGTGTAATAGCGTGATAAAATATAATCTTGGGCTGTCTAACACCGAAAGAATTATAATATCTTAATGAATAATTTAATATTGTATTAATAAGTTGTAATAATTAATTATTACGATATTATGTAATTTAATGTATGTGTAACTAAAGCTAAAATCTGTTTAACATAAAGCTGCCTCAACTTTACACTGCGGATGTTATTGTAATCATAACTTATTGTTATGAGCTGCCAAAACCGAATAATAGATTTTCATCTCATTTTAAATGTTTCAATCAAAACGTGTTATATGTGATTCACAAATCATTATCTCTTTAATATGAATACATTAACGACATTTATAGCTGTTTAAATATATTTTACATAAATAACAGATAACATCGTTCATTGAATTTATTGCGTTCGTAATACTAGATTTGTATGTTTGGAAATTTATTCATAACAATATTTCGTCACACGTTAATTCTTTTCGACATGAGGTGACATTAGTCTTCTGTCGGAATTTATGTCGTACATTTTGTATGTTAACACGTTACGCGCGTTCTGTCTGACTTTTACGCTGCGGAGTGTACTTCGTCATAAAATGTGAGAATGATTACTTTTAAAACAAAGTAAGTGCGAATTTAGTGTGGCCTGCAGCTGACGGTCGGGTGGTGCCGGAGCGTCGTGACGGAAAATTATTTAGAGTTTGTACTACTCCGGACTCCGGACTCCGGAGTACATTCATTGACGTCTTTTGTCCGGATTCTACTTTAACACTTTATATTACTTTTGGTTTCACTAGCTAAAATATTTAATGTCATATTATACTCTAGGTGTAATATTATAATAAACAAAATAAAATGATGTAACCTACTTGTATTTTTCTGGGGAATACCTCTATACTTTTATCAATTTTATCCATTTTTCTGTGAGCATTCTGTATTTACCATTCAAAGTGTCGTATCGGAAAATTGTCCATTATAGCTGCTGTAGTGTAGGAGGGGAGAATTGGCGAAGTGGCTCAGTCACCGCTGGTGTTAATTTCGTCTCGACACTGGAACATCTGTTCCTCCAGACTAACATCTTATTCCTGATCGATACCGAGACTATTAAACACAGGAACTTGCGGATTTCAGTTAGTAGAGTTTCAAATATGTGCGCTTAAGAATTGATTAAAAATAAAAATAAATATCCTTCCTACCTTATAGTAGGTATTGTTTTATGTTTATGATGGGGTTGTACTTGTGTCTATTAATAATTATAAAAGACAGGTTTTTTTATTATTAATAGACATTTAATAGACAGTTATAATTATTAAAATGATTAATTAATGATAAAAAGCATTGTAGTGGCATTTTCATTTTTTCTATTAAGACTTACAGGTAATGTATCAGAGAAATTGATACCTAGGCAGATGGGGGACCTACGTAGTTTGGTCGCTTTACGTCAAACCCAGCCGACGGTTCACAATTAACATTAAATTGACATGACCCGACCAAATGACGTTGGTCTGTCAATTGCCTAGCTGACGTAATTGATTCCTAGGCATTTGACGGACATATTACGTCAGTTGGTTGGGTTATGTCAATTCAATACTAGTCGTGGTCTGAAGGCTAGGTAACCGACCAAATCGGTGACGTAGCCAACCAAATTATGTGGGTCCGCCATCTGCCTAGGAATCAACTTCTCCGAATAGGTAAGTATACAAAAAGAAAATAAATCAGATCACTACCCTAAAATGTAAAAACATCGCACATAATATAAACATACTTAGGGCCTGTTTCACCGCTTCCTGATAAGGCTATCCATCACTTAACTTGACACATAGAGTATGGAGAATCTGTCAAATAAGCCTATCGGGCACCTTATCAGGAAGCGGTGAAACAGACCCTTAGTTATGTAATATTCCAATTTCACAACAATAAACAAAATACTAACGATTTCGTAGGACTAAAAACGCTCGAAAACAAAATAGGTACCTACTAATATAACGGCATAAAATCAAAATTTACATTCCCTCCTAAAATAATATTGTCAAACCGCGATCCCGAATCTTCAATCAAGTTATAAATTAATTCTTATTCGGAAGTTGGGCGTCACCAAAAATTTTAATAACAAAATAACTTGCCAACTCTCCCCGTCAAATAAAGTTGGAAGTAATAAGAGAAAATTTTATGCGCAACATCCTACAGGGGGGGGTCACTTGTCCGCAAATGAAACGTCTCATGAAGATCAACTGCCGCCTAACAAATATTAATGCGATTCACCTTAACACCTTATTTACGACTTCGTACTTCAGCGACCACACCGAGATACTATAGTTATTTTGGACTTATGAGATTTAATTGGGGGAAATTTTAGGAAATGCGTGCTGTGAAATACTCGGCTATTTCTTTGGTGAGTTTAGATGATGTGTATCTGAATTTGCATATTTCTTTTTACGTCATTAGATAATAATCGTTTTAAAATTTAAGATTTAGTACTGAGAAAAATTATAAAAAACTATTATTTCAACCACAAAAGTTATGTGACTCGAATCATCAGACAAACAGATCCACTATTGCATTTTTAATATTAAAAAGGAGCAAACATAATATTTTAAAGTGGTTAAACCTATTGGTAAAATGTAAAAACCGTTATATTGGTAAAAACTTGCATCAAAATACATGACATGATGACATCCAAACAAAATTGTTAAGACGTCAGCATGTCATGCAAAGTATAACAATAAGTTAACTGTGTTACGGTTTGTAAATTCTTTGAGTTGACTAGCACTCAATAGCTGGCGTTGGGGCTATTGCCCCAGAATTACATTCGATGGGGATGCCCCCTATCGAGTGAAATTCTGTCAAAGGTCCAGTGACAGCTAAAGTTTGAAGCTGTGTAAGTGCGCTGTCCTAATATAGAGCCAAGACGCACCGATGCATTTATAAGTTCTTATATTTTTTTTCTTTAAAACCGAAAATATCATTGCGACTAACATGAAATTAGGCAAGATCCGTACTGTAGAGTGTTTACGTTAAAACCAAAGTATTATCATTTTTAACTAAGATAAGTACTGAATATTTATCAGCATATTAATACAATCTCATGTTGCATGTAACAGTGTAACAATCTGCACATTTGGCGCCATCAACAGCCGCGAAGGGTTCCATTAAAAAAGTTTAACGACGAACCCCAAAGGCAGATTTTAAAATGCAATACCGTAGCGAATAGCGGGATGTCACAGCATTAACATATACAGCAAGATATTAAAATTCTGTCAGACGAAGACACAGTTGTGAGGTGTCATTGGCACCAGGCGCGCGATTAGAGCCCCGGGGCGCAGGGCCAGGGCGCCGGAGGGCGGCGGAGGCGACAAGAAAAAGGGACGATAATTATTACTCCCGTGAATAATTACCTCGCGATCAATTAAGCATTACGTCGCTAATGAGGTGAAATATTTTTATATTAGGTTATAGGTATCTCATTATTCTATGTAAAGTTTTATGTAAGTACTAAGAGAGAGGGACAATGAGTCCGATTAAATATCGTATGTGATGAATTGATGATGCTTCCCTCATTAATTAAACTAGCTATATGACCGAGCTTCGCTCGGTATTCAAAAATTTCAAAAAACACATATGAAATGTCATTTTAAACTATATTTCATGAAAATCGTTGGAGCCGATTCCGAGATTCCAATTATCTGTCTTCGTCTGACAGAATATATATATATATATATATATATATATATATATATATATATATATATATATATATATATTCTGTCAGAAAAAAAAATATATATATATACAAGAATTGCTCGCTTAAAGATATAAGATAACCAACATTTCAATCTGAATTACAATCCAGGTTTCAAAATCTAATTGATTCCATATTTACACACGGCACGGGTGGTCTCTCATCCAGAATATAGGAAATCGTTAAATTGTTGAAGCAGTAAGTCCATATTTAGCAACGTCTGTCATATCTCCGACCGGTAGAGTCCACTAAACTGCGAGGACCTTCCTATCAATAATTTGTTCTGACGTTCATTAAGCGACTTCAATACAAATCCACGGTAAAATATATTTCCGCAGGCAACGATACCCGCCAACATGCACGTAAATCACAATATAGATCGGTGCGGAAATAAATTTCTTCATAAATCGAAACAAAATCTGCGCCACGCTCACTCAACTAGGCTATTAATCAAAGGCACAAAAAACCTAATACAGATCGAACTACAGGAACGTATGTCATATTAACGCTCACATATCATAAAACTTTTTTTTCGCTTCCTCGCAGCGTCTCAACATATGGTAAACTAAATTATAGTATACCTTCGAAAATAAAAATGTCCAAACATTTGTATACATTTAAATTTATCATCTCCTTTCGTGTCGGTCGCGCACATGGGGGCCCGTATTTTTTCTATCGCCGTGATTCGCGAACGGTTGGCGCGTAAAATCGCCTCTTTGTGGCCGGCGTCGACGCTGCCAACACAGCGGACTGATACCTGTCAAAATATGACGAGCTCCGACTACAGATGTCCCCATTGTCGCACTAATCTAATTCTGTGTCGTCGACCGTGAAAGTGCGATTAACACATTTTCGTAACGAATTATTGGAAGGATGTCAGTTTTGCGTAAGCCGTGACAGGAGAGTGGCAGGCGCAGGGGGCGGCCGGCCGAGCGTGGATTGCGCAGATTTTGCCATCACACTTCTCACTTAACAAATGCTGGGTCGGCCTAATCCCGCGCATTAGCTCCCACCGTCAAAACTATATTTTGTTAGTAACGTTTCTTTCTTACTTGTTCTCTCTGCATTTGTACACTCATTGCTATTCTTTTATCGTTCAGCCAATCTTTACACAATATGAATCGATAACGTTGACCACCTGATATTATCTTTTATTTTCGTCATCACAAGATCTATAGTCTCTTATTCACGTTTCGAATTCTAATTTTTTTATCATAATCATTTAAATTACTTGAAAAAGCTGAACATTATATAATATACGCTACTTATAAGCTATTACAAATAAACTATAAATGTTTCGTGCAAATATGTCACGATATTATAAATTGACTTTACAATAAAACGGCAATAGATCAGTATTTATATCACCGTGCGACATCGGGTATTGATTTGATAACAATATAATAACCCTTTATACTGCGACCATAAGGCACCGTCAGATGTTTTAAACCGACTTTCAATAAGGAGCTCTATATTTATTGCACGGATTTATTGCAATCTAGATCTATCTTAAGAGTCCGTATACGAAATTTTGCCGATGAATACGAAATTGCAAAGGTTCGCTACAGGAATATTATTAGGTTTTTTCCCCTTATTAGACTTTAAAAAAATATTTTTTTTATTTTTTATTTTTTTATGCAATAAGGGGGTAAACGAGCAAACGGGTCACCTGATGGAAAGCAACTTCCGTCGCCCATGGACACTCGCAGCATCAGAAGAGCTGCAGGTGCGTTGCCGGCCTTTTAAGGGGTAATAGGGCCGGGTAGGGAAGGAAATAGGGAAGGGTAGGGAAGGGTAGGGGATTGGGCCTTCGGTAAACTCACTCACTCGGCGAAACACAGCGCAAGCGCTGTTTCACGCCGGTTTTCTGTGAGGACGTGGTATTTCTCCGGTCGAGCCGGCCCATTCGTGCCGAAGCATGGCTCTCCCACGTCAACAATTAACAAATATTAATAAATTAACGTCATCAAATATTAATTATTAGATTTAAAATAATATATTTAAGCGCGGAAAGCCGACTCGAACCTTGCGGCGAGTAATATAATGTGAGATTTAGGTTGTTTTGAATCGTGTTTCTTGGCACAATTTGTTTTTTTTTTCTTTTTTCTCGAATTGGATAGAATTTTATCTATAGATTATTTCTGTCGTTTTCTTTTTATGAATTACAGCTCCAAGTTGCCGATATTAACAGCAAGTCTTTGCCCATTTTCTCTAAAATTTTGCCGAGTTACATATTTTTTTACTCAACTATTTCTGAATATTAAAGTGGTAAAAAGTAATTCCAACATTTTATAGACGACTTTCTAAACAGTACATTGTATTTTTTTATACCGTTAAGACGTCAATACAATCCATAAACAGGTGATATTCTAAACCTTTTACAGCAAAAATCACAAACCTGTCGCGGGTTTGAGTTGGTTTATTTAAAATTACTTAAAAAATAAAAAATCTAGCTCCAACATTAGATTATAATTGGAATGATCTTACATGTTGTGCATTAAAACTTATAGAAATACTGTATTTTAACTGTTAAATCACGTCTGTTAAATAAGCGAAATCGGCACATTTCGTATACGGACCCTTAACCTACTTTTTTTTTTTCAACACAATATCAACTGTGATTTTTTAGAATGCAGTTGTAAGCTGTCGTCGTTACTTTTTATTTCATACTCAATTTTAAAATATTTTACTCTCGTTTGCATTTCTTATCCATACTTCCATACTTCCATATCCAAACTAATATAATATTATAAATGCGAAAGTGTCTGTCTGTCTGTTACCTCTTCACGATCGAACCGCTGAACCGATTTCGCAGAAATTTGGCATACGGATACTTTGAGTCCCGAGAAAAGACGTAGGATAGTTTTTATCCCAGAAAAATGTTCGGTTCCCGCGCGATAAACGAATTTTGGCGCAACGAAGTTGCGAGCATGATCTAGTCTTAGATAAAACAAAAAATGAACAAAATTAAAATGAAATTTGTGCGATACAAACCGAAGCTCACCCAAACGGATAATAGATGTGAGTTTAATTATATTAGTGCATCGTAAACCAGACAACGCATGCGAACTGAGATAAAGTATCGGTGTCCAAACAAATGCAGCACTATGGGGCTACTTAGCTAGGGGCCGGGGGAAGTGTCACACGAAACTTATTTAGATGTTTACGTGTGCAACGTTGCATTAAATAAGCGGGGGTCGATTCCGCCCGACACAATGCCGAACGCACAATGGCCGCCCACCCGGCGCGATTGCGCTTTTTAATCACTGCCAATAATTATTAATAAGATTATAACGTGTCAGGCGACGATCTACAAAATGGATTTAAAAGTCAGATAAAGGGGAAGGTGGCAGCCGTTTCCTCGATGAAGAACATCGTTGGAAAGGAGACTGAATAGAGTCAAACACATGTATATTAAGTCGGTAGTCTTTAAATACATGTGGGAGCTCTTTATTTCAACGCTCCCGAGTCGGTGTTAATAGTGTACCTAGTTTGAATTAGTCGGAAATAAGGGACTCGGCAGACAACGCCGGGGATCATAATCATTAATTATAATTCTTCAATTAACACGTTCAGTGTGCCCACTCCCAAAATCAATCACTCGTCAGACACAGGGATTGCAAAAAACGGATTTTGAAAAAAATCCGGATATGCGGATTTTTTCGTCCTCAAATCCGGATTATCCGGATAATCCGGATTTTTTTGTAATTTTTTGAATACTTTTGAATAACAGCTTTAAATGTGAGAAATTTTCTTATTATTTCTTTATTTAACATCCATTTTAAAAGTATATAATACATCTTAAAAATTATCATTTTTCTTAAATTACCGATTTTCACAGTGTGAAAAAAATATTTTGTCAAGGTGAAAAAAAGAAAAGATTAAAATAACAGTATCTGGTATTTTAAATATTAATTAATAACTTTAAAAAACACTATGATTTTTGAACTATTTTAAAATGGGAATTTTTAGTTAACAAGAAAATCCTAAGCAATCTCCGCTTTATCGAGGACTTCGTAATTTTTGCGCCTACATCCGTCAGCCGCACATAATCAAATTATGCTCCAAGATCTGCAAGCCTAGAGGTGAAGCTTACAAAAAATAGGTCAAAGACACAAACAATGATCTACACGAGACGTGGGATCGAGGTAGACGAGCAAGGAATTCACTATGACAACGAGTACCTGTACTTGGGCCAATTATTATAGGTCTACCAGGATGATGGCAAAATTTGATCCTTCTTTTCCTTATAGCGGCTGATTCTGTGTGAAACGTGTAAAAATAAAAAAAATATCCAATGATCACGAATATTTTTTGAAAATCTGCCATCCAAATTTGCCATCAGATCCTCGCAGACCTATAGCTTCTTATGACAACAGAAAGGCAGAAAAACTGGTCCATGAAGAATGGTGACTTATCAATCTCCCTGAAGCGCAGAATCGTTGATATGTGTATTTGGCTCGTCATAACCAGCGATGCGCAAACTATATCATTGACCGATTTACGATTTACAAAACTTCCAATTCAGGGTCTGTCAAAGAGCTCAAATCTCAACAAAACAAAAAATCATAATGCTCCTAAACTAGAATCAGAGACGTAAGAATCAAGACGGCCGAGCTAAAGTGGCATTGGGCTGGTCACGTTGTCCGCATACATCTAGGCTGGATATTGACTGAGTATGTATTTAGGCCTAAGAAAAGATAGCGCTATGCTCTGGAGGTGTTTTTTTTTCCTCCGAAGGCAGATCACTGTAATCCTGACGTTACGACGATCCTTGAGGATCTGTTGTGACTCCTTCGTATTAGAGTACCGTCCCCAACCCAGTGCTGCTCATAAATTTAACGATGTGATTAGGATTGGTGCCACAATTTTCCTCTTTAGTAAATTAGGAGACTTTTTACTCTGTACTGTTTGAGCAGTAGAGTCAAGTAGAAGGTGAATGGGTGTTTCACAGAATCTGCAAGTCGTAATGCTATTAACACCTATTCTGTAAAGGTGCTTATTGAGCTTACATTGTCCAGTTAGGCTTCTGGCAAGGATTCTATTTTATTTTCCTTACTAGCCAACTCGTCAGCGATTATTTTACCAATGAGGAATCAAGGATTGCGAAGACTTTAGCCTAGAACACGGTAATAAACTTCCCACTGGAAGCATATCAGCTGGGCTGGTAAACGGTGACGCTGAAGCAAGATAAGTAAAAGATTCGGGCGGCGCCTTTGCCCAGCAGTTGGATAGTATATTTATATTTAGGCTATTGCACAGAATAATGACATAAAACAATTATTTAAACTTTAAATTAACATTTCGTTATATTATAAACTTACTATATTCTTTTATTTCATTAGACAGAATCACATATCACGTAACCGATACGTAAACAATTATAATTTATATTTATAACCTCAATGTAAATAAAAACAACTTCTAAAATAATTGTAAATTTATCATCATTGCATCTATATTATCACATAGAAAACAAAAATATAGTAAAGTTATAAAGTAAGAGCTAGGTTTTAAGAAATTAAAATAATATGTCGTTATTTCTTTTAAATAAAATGAAACAATGTAAAGAAAATAAAAATATAATTACAACCACCAAATAACTACACAATGGACGGTTAGATATACAAAATTCTGACTTTGGTACGTGTATACCACGCAAAGTTAATGTGATAGCGCTTTTAAACAAATGTGAATTTGCATATCAGCTATTACACGATACATTCAAATTAATTTTATATTACGTAAAAACTTCTTTTTCATCTACTATTCGAAAAAAACGAAAATCCGGATTTTGAAAAATAAAAATCAGGATTTTTCAAAGGCCGATTTCGAAGTATCCGGATTGCAATCCCTAGTCAGACACTAAAATGTTCTAAGCTGTATAATCTCATGTACACCGGGACAAACGATGGCATTGCGCGTCCCGAGCATGCGATACCCGCCCCAATCCCCCGGTAATAGGGGACGGAGTACCTCGGCGGATTCCTCCCGACGCCGCACAGAATTAGCCGATATCGTTGATACATCTCCGGAGTCCCTGAGGCGTCGATCTAATGCCGAGATAATGTTCAGACATAGGAGTTAATTGCGAGCACTGCACCGCAGCGAGACGGGGGCTCCTCCCCAGAGATATCACCCTCACGAGCCCTCGACCTCCTAATCATTCACTCCTAATGGAAACACATCCGACGCACGCTAAAATACGCATGAAATTTAAATGACACCAAAAAACGCGCCAAAAATGTGTCGTCTAACAATGTATGCCACCAACGCGGCGGCCCCGCGGCGCGCCTGAATAGACACAACAGCACGGCGCATCATCAATCAACATAGCTTCATCAGTAAACATTAAGATGTTTGCTTACATGTTTCGCTGTTGGTCGATACGAGGCTAAATTCCGTGAAATTTAATGAAATATGGTATTAGGCCGTCGAGCGACAATGGCGCTGGTAAATAATTGCGACGGGTCGTTTCTGCCCGCTGTGGGTCCCCGACTGACCGCTCCGGTGTGAACGTCACCGGGGTGATACTCGCTCTTTTGTGGCCTGCCCGAGTGATGTGTCATTTAATACATTTTGGAATACCGAAAAAAAACTCCCCGTAATGTTGTGACTTGCAGGGAGCATGCTATTTTTTTCTGCGCTTTTTCTGGCGCTCGTGAATCTTACAATTTATGTCAGATGTTATAAATTGTTATCAAATGTTTTTCTGTACATTCATCATCATTGTAAACCTCTTACAGGACTTGGGAGATAATACCTGAAATAAACATTCGAGAACCGGTCCCAAAAGCTCAGTGATCACATTGTACCTGATGTGTTTGTTATCTCTCGGAATTAGAGGACCGGGGCCCTTAATATGATACTAACTCATGTCAAACCTTTATCAAACCTTATAATTACCATATTATCACGTACAAAAAGTTGTATCATAATAAGTCACTCATTAAATCATATTCTCTTATCTCGGAGTTGATGTGTGATACCCCTATTAGTGTCTATTAGGTAGTGTGTTTGTTATATTAATGATATTTATAAACATCAGGTTTAGGAAAGTTTACATTTATATTTGCTCTATCTTTTTAATAAAAAAGATAGAGCACGAAAAGTTGACAAGTCCGAGTGATTGTTTATGTAATTGATTGTACTGTCGGTTCTTGGTGGAAATTCATGTTAGACACTAATAAAACACACTTTTTTTGCACTTTTTCCACTATATTAATGTATAGTAGAATATAAATATAGTATTAATATAGTGGAAAAAGTGCAAGAAAAGTGTGCTTTATTAGTGTCGAGTGATTGTTCCATAAATTATTTATTCCTAATTAATACTTCAGTCGGAATTTCCAGGAATTGCTATTGTATTCTATTGTTGTCGCGATCACCGGTGCTCGCGCGGGGCCTGAAGATTAATATAGTGGAAAATGTGCAAGAAAAGTGTGTTTTATTAGTGTCGAGTGATTGTTCCATATATTATTTATTCCTAAGGTCTAAACTTATTTTTGAACTATTACTTTACATTTTTCAATAGTCTATTGTAAAGATAATTAAAAATTTAACATAATATTGTGAACAGTGCACTCCCGAACGCCTTTTCGTACGCGAGAGTTTTATATCTTAGTCTGTTGCTATATGAATATCTTTAGGCACTGTCTACCACTATTATAGCGGCAGGAACTCAAGCAATATATTTAAAAAGCCCTTAAAATTGTTCATTGATCATTAGAACACAAGAACTTTACTTATGAGCCTCTTATTTTGGGTAAAGTTTGAGTATTCGTTCTCCAAATGTCCTTGTTTCTAATCTGTTTTGCTATCACCTCCGATTTGTTTTTGTGTGTGCAGTTTTTTTGCGCATTTCTTTCGATCGTTAGTACTGATAATAATGTTTATTGATGATTGTCTGCTTCTAGGACACCCGCGGTGAATATTGATATAAGAAGATGGATAAGCCTGCTTTTTTCTATTCAATATCATGTAAAATTTGGAAACGAAAGAAATGTAGAGCATGACAAAGTCGTTTATGAGAAATTCACATAAAGGAAGTACAATAGTGATTTGAAATAAGACAAATAATAAAATTATAAAATTATATAATATTCTTCTTAAAGTTTTTTCTAAGACAAATTAATAATAACTTCGAAAAATCTACACGAAAAAGTATAGATTTCTAGATACCAGATTCTCACTACTTTAGAATCAGTTTTCAACAAACATGATACCTATGACATGAATCAGACGAAGGTGATAACATTTGAATAACTTTATAGTTGAGTCCACTTTGCACCAATTATAGATGGTGTCTGTGACAGGCCTTCTCAGAAGGCCGATACCGTTCCTTCAGTTATTTTACCTGTGACAGGACCCTTACGAGAACGACAGAAGGGTCATTTTCTAACAAATAAGAGGCAGTATAACTGAGAATGAACTGTAGTTTTGTACTATTTCTGTCCTTTACATTTTGTCATTCGATGCGAATTGATAAACTCTAATTAGTAAGCGCAAGGCTATAGGGGTCGCGTAGGAACAATAGGTGGCAGCACCTATCGAGTTAATGATTAATTTTAATTTTGAGATGTGTTCATTTATTACATCAGTTGGCATTCTTTTTTGTGTTTGAGAACGTGAAGTGAACAGTACAGGTAGCACGTCAAGTTTAGTACCAGCAGCACCATCGTTGCACAAGTTCCCAAGACGGTATAACGGGGATGAGAGAAAAGTCACAAGTCTTTGAAATTATAATAACACTGAAAAAATATTGTTATAGAGTTAAAATTGAATTCAACAAAAAAGCCATTCGACACAAGAGTGTTCGAATTTCACCAGTAGGTCCTATATCAACTTACATTATTATTAAATCTACTTTCAAATCTGTGAATCTTAAAATCTATTTATGATTTGTTGAAATATGCAGTCAATTGTTTAAATTAACAATTTACAAACTTTTTATGTACTTTTTGTGTGAAATGTGCAGTCGTCCAAATCGCTTACGAGTGAGAACTCTTAATCATTAGCAATAATTGGCAAGAAGCAGTTATTATTGTCGACGTACAATTTATTACTGTTGTATAAACCTCACAAACTTTAATAACAATATTGAATCGCATCACCGGATATCATAATATAAACAGACATTTAATAACAAGTTGGTTAAAGTTATAAAACCTTTATTGTTGCTGTTGGGATTTAATAAGTGGGTTTTAGTTGGGACTCCTCTGCTCCGCCCATACGCAAATATCATTCAAGTATAAACATAAAAAATCATTATTTATTTTTCAAAATTGATTCTTTTTCTTTTGGAAATTTATTTTAAAATGTGAGGTGAAGTAATTCCATTATTAGTCTAGTACCTAGTATGTGGTATTTTTCTTAGTGGCAGTATTTCCACATGATATGCAGCAAAGCAAATGGTAGAGTACTCAATACATATTTATAGAGTTTGAAAGAGAAATCGAAAGTAACGGAATTTGTATCATAGTTTAATTCGATAATCCAAAGAACTAGATGGTATAATGTGATCTTAGTAACTAGTTACTTACCTTGAACATGCCAGAAATGTATGATTCCCGGGCTATCTGTAGAAATATCGAATGTCCAGTAATAACGTCAGAATTTTCGTCTTGAGCGTGGGTACGGGACAGTAAAAGGGCGAACTTTACGACGACATAACTTACCAGCTCTCGTCATACAAATTCAAATTCTCGTGTGATGAGACGAATAAAATATAATGCCAAACCCCCTTTATTTAATAAACCAACGTCAATACATATTAATATATAATGTTTATCGATTTGAAAAATACGTAAACAAATTATTATTGCTCGAAGGTAACGTTCGTAAACAAAATATTACTTAGCGACTCCATGCCCGGTATTCGAAAATCGATTTTTCGGTATTGAGTAATCGTTTGTACAATAAGTATCGATTCGGCCGGACGAAGCCTAATGTTGTATTGAACATTATAAATTATACAAAGTCCTAAACGCAACATTCCAACCCGAAGCCCACTGAGATATTATTTTAATTATTACATCGATAAATAATTTATAATACTCCTTTATACATTTTGTATGGACTAGTTTAATGCGGCGTAGGGCTGACACAACTATTTTATCGTTTGTTATTTTAGGTTCTGCCGTGTTTAACTACATTTCTGTTTTAATATTATTATGATAAACCATATTATGTTTATGAATTATTGATGTAAGTTAAAAGGCAAAAGCACTGATTTTTTCTGTTTGATAGAGTTCTAATTTATAAGCATTTATATTATGCATTATATTATCCAGTATTTAATATATCTGCTGTATTTAGGGTGGGTTGCCCCATAGGCGTTGTTATAATTAAGGTAAAAGTTATCGTCAAATATGGCGTCCATTAATTATTATTGACTTTAGCTAGAGATTTGACCGTTAATTTTGCTATAGTTAAAGTTATACTTTAAAGCATAAAGTAAGTTGATGCAATCCACCCTTAGTAGATATCACAAAATATATTCTTATATTAAATATTTAATACGTATCAAGAAGAACTCTATCGAATTATCTACTCTGTATAATATCAAAATTTTTAAAAGTACTTTGAACATATATTTCATTATCTTCGAGTGCTTATCCTTCGTTTAGAATAATCTAAGTACATTTTGATATTTACCAAACCTACAATCATAAATGACTATATTACAAATCCTAAATGACTTTCATGAAGGAAACAGCTAAAAGACAGCCCTGCCGCTCTCACGGGCTACGCGTGCCGAGGATTATTATGTATATTTTCATATCAAAAGACTGAGCATTACGAATGACTCTTATTTGGCGTTATGTCTCTCTTATATGTCTCTCTTTATTTGACGTCTAGTACGTGGGGGTATGTGCACTAAGTAATCTTATGTATTCGAACCCCATTCGCGATTTTGCTTTATTATAAGACGAGTTATTTTTATTGTTTACTTATTTTATTATGAGAACATTCGTCTTAGGAAAGCTTGGTGATTTTAATATTGCGAATGAGTAAATTGCTTAATGCTTGCTCTATTTATGTCCTTTGTAGGTACCTACTCATAAGCACAAAATGTTAAATATACCTAACGCTAGACTAAAACAAACATTTGGAAGAGCCAAACGAAGACGACACTGAAATAAGTGAGAATCATCACAAACTGCATCAATGAAAGTCAAATGTAATGCGATTAAGGTGATATCTGTTATAGCGATGTAGTTTTGGCATGATATGCGAGTTTCGTGCGCGGTAATAAACTTGTAACGCGCCGGACCACCGTGCGCCCGCGCATTGTCAGATTTGTTCCATTTCCCTGAATTTTGTTTATTCAAGTGTCGTTTTTGTGTTTTTTTTGTTGTTTTTTTGTGCAGTTGATTTATCCGTGGCCATTAGGTTATGGTGAGTAATGCGCCGGCGCAGCGCCGCGGGACGCCGATGCTTTTGCGTAGATAGCGTTTACATGTGTTGTCGACTTGTATGTTTTCATCCGAATATGATGTTTCCAATTTAATAAAACGGTCCTGTCAGCTATTTATTTGATTATGCTTTAACACCTTCAGCGTGTAATTTTTTTCATTTTTTGTCTACTCAGAGGACATTTGAGAAGTTATCGTGTTGATTGACAAACGATTTCTGTTTAAACCATTCCTAGACAAAAATGGCAGCCTCTTTATCTCAATGCTTTTTATTTACATTTTGTATCGAACAAGCAAACAAATTATATTTTCGTAAACAAACATTATCATTTGTTTACGAAATGCAGAAATAGAGTTTTTACGTGATTGGCGACTATTATAATATTTTTCCCAACTGTGAGCTGCGAGAGAATTGAGAAGATTTAACGATTCGATCACTATTTGGACCGTCTTATGATCGTCATTAATTGTATTGATACGCCAGAGAACGTAATTCATTGTAACTTCCACAAGGCGATATTTTACTTATACTTCTGGTACATCAATGTCGATCATTATTGACTTCTATAATCTATTGTTTTGATTCTTGCTTCTAGATTGATAAAGGTTAAAAATCCAGACATTTCAAGAGTCAGCTAATCTTGAACTAGCTATCTGACGAAAAAGACTCTACGCAAAGTTGTAGATGTAGTAGTAATGATAAATAACGTTCTAGCGTGTAGTACAAGTCGCAGGGTGATTTTAAACAAATCAACGAATTATAAAGCACACTTGTCACTGGTGGTTTTTTACTTTTTTTTCAACATGAGTTTTTGTCCGAGCGAGGAAGGAACCACGGCGGGCGGTCGATCCCCCGCAAAGAGCGTTTCGTGACCCAAAGACAAAAGGAGGACTCTTGACTCGCCATATTCTGTGGGATTGCTTAATTCAATGTTTATTATATCCACCATTGTTCAATGTTCGATGCCAACATGTGCACTCGAACATATTCAAATTGGAGCGTAACATTTGAAGAGTTCCGTTTGTGTGTCCAACGAAACATTGTCAAGCAATCCTTATAAAAAGATCCTTAGAAATCTTGTTAATTAGAAAAATATTTTTTCAAGTGTTCAAGCATTACGTCTTTAAACCCGATCTACGTCGATATGACCACAGGTTAAAAAGTTAAACACTAACTAAAACTTTAATCTAAGTCGACATTGACAGGTGGTCACGGAAGACCAGGGACAGCGGCAACGCTGCTGTCAAAACCTGAGCGACCCCCTTTTCTTTTTTTCGTGGCAAAGCACTGCCATGCCGTATTTTTGTCCTTTTTTTCATAACGCATGTTTTGTTTGTCTTAGAATGTTTTATTTTTATTTCCTGTTTTTTTTTCTTTATTGTTATTATAATATTCTGTTATTTTTCTGTATATTTTATAATGGTGGTGTTTTCTGTCACTTAAAATGAATAAAATGATTCTTATTCTTATTCTTATATTATTATTTCCAAACTTTGTGTCCACCCCAACTTTCTTATAAGTATGATGTCAATATATTTTGGTAGAACTTGTTTTCTGCTGAGTAAGTTCTTATTGATACAAATGAAGCGGCATTGTGACCGTCATTAAAAATCTCTATTTATGTCGTTTCAGTAGGTCCCAATAGGAAGATGATTTGGACATTCTTTAGGAATGCCTCATGGGCACGGCGCACGGCTGACAACACAAAATAACAAAAGCTTTCGAAGAAATAATAATTTCTAGTCTAAATTTTTGGAAATTTTGGAAAATCTAGACCAATTAAAATTATTATTAGTACCTAGTATAGTTTTGGTAAATTCAATTCTATAAAATTTACAAACAAGTAACAAATACATATTATGAATAATATTTTTTTTCTCCCAATTACTTTCTTACCTTTTGGGTAAGAAAATAATGGGTAAAATCGATTTATTGCAGACTCAGACGTCGTCGTAGCCAAATAATCAAATTCAAAATCAATCTAATTGTCTTGTAAAATCTTAAAACAATTAAAAAATATTTGTAGTAAATAGAGCTATGCAGTATAAGTATAATATGCTACAAGCATTTAAGCACCTATCCTATGCGCTTCTTCGTTTCTCTACCGATTTTCGAAATCTGCTCAAATAATATCTTGAGAAGATAGTGATTTATCTAAATTAAACTTGGTCCAGCGCGACAACACACAACAACACGCAACAACACGCCACGAGACGCCACGAGACGCCCCGAGACGCAGTCACGATGCGTCGTGTGTTATCATTTACATAATATTACATATTCAACAAATTTTTGTTGTCTCTATACAAAGTGGCCCGGCTAATACGCCAGGACCGCTTGCATGTTAAATTTATTACCATAAATATATAATATATTGTCCTCCGAGTCAATATTTGTATTTGGATCAAAATGTTGTTCACCGTGTGAGAGCCTTTAGCCTGGCAGAATATCCTCACTGGCTACTAAGACTTGGTGTAAGGGACTAATAGTTGAAAGGACATAATATTATTTTAACACATTTTTGATAATTGCTTATGACCAATCATTTGCTCCTTGGTCGTCTTCCATTCAACATTATAATAATAGTACGGGAGCCCTAGTTTTTTTTTTGTGATTACTAATAAACAAATTTTTTGTGAGTAGCTATATTTTGATAAGACGAACAACATTTTTATTTTCTAAAAATCTCGAAAGTGGTAGCTAACAGAGATAGAAAGGATTTCATACTTTGACTTGATGGTTCTAAAATATGGATTGTTTCATTTGTAGGACAAGGTTACTTTTAAATTAGGTATATAACTATTAACCTACCAATATACAAAAAAATCAGCTGGTAAGGGTTCCGTTTTAGGGTACAGTAGTCAACCAAGTTTGTTGATTACAGAACATCCATATTCTCAATCAACAATCCATATTTTAGGACGATCAAGTCAAAGTATGAAATCCTTTCTATCTCTGTTAGCTACCACTTTCGAGATTTTTTTGAAAATAAAAATGTTGTTCATCTTATCAAAATGTAGCTACTCACAAAAAATTAGCTTGTTAGTAATCACAAAAAAAAAATGTTCTAGGGCTCCCTTACTATAAAGTGCAGTAAAAAATCGAACAGCACCTTTTCTCCTTCTATTTTTGCTGAGTAACCTTAAATATATGCATGGCCTATGACGTGTTAAGATATAATATCAAGTTTCTGCAAATAACTTTATGGCCTAACCTCGTATTGTTTATTTCTAAGTGCCAAATCTTGTCGATTGTCGAACATTTTATATTTGGATTTTGCTATTCTGACTTTAGAACCTTTTATATCTAGACGACCTAGACTAGTGTTAAAATATGGCTAACTCGACATTGTTGACCTAAATACTCTTTAGCTTTCTTAAATCATAATCTCACTATGTCTTGTAAATACTTTAAGCCAAATAATTTGTTTGATTTGTAATTATAACAACATATTGTATTGTTGTAGCCAAAGAAATGCGAACAAACATACAATAATACAATTCCTACTTACATTATTCTAGAAATATAATTACAAAAAGTGAGAGTAGAGTTTTAAAACACCTCTATACGTACAACGTGTTTTACGTCTTTACTAAAACACTTACGTATGGAGGTCCACATCGATAGGGTTCCGCAGATGTGAACGGGGCACCTTGTCCGACCAATAAATCAAATAATAATATCGCCTCTATATGCATTCACCGTGGCCCTTATTCATCGTACATTTTGCCAGATTTATTGATGTTTAGGAACATTTGAATAATTTATGCGAAGGTTTTTGGTTTAGGTGAAAATGGATTGAGGAAGCGCTAAGTGTTTTGGTAGCAGCTGGCAGTTTCGATCACGTTAATGTATTGGATTGAATATTTTTTTTATAAACTGTACCTCAGTTCTACCATGTTCAACTGCGCTATGCAAAATCGATGCAGCTCAGTGCCTAGATTAATCAAGTCCCGACTGTCAAATAATGTTTAAATGAATATTAGTTACATAATAAAGTTTTATTTAGACCATTTACACTAGTAGAATTATTGAAGTACTGGATGTATACAGTATTAATTCCTCTGATGTGTGATCAATGTTGCTGTTTGTGTCTGACACGATGGAGAAGCATGCCCACGAGTGGCATAATTTATATTTTTATTGATGGCCACAAACGAAAACCTAACAACCTGAGCAGTGAGCACTTTTGTGGTACACTTTACATGTATATGTAAAGTGTACCACACCGATGTTATCGATGTCAGTCAAGGTTTCATCATCATCATCATCAGCCTATTGACGTCCACTGCTTGGTTACTATTAAAATATATATAAAAAACTGCCTTAAAGATTATTACCACGCAGAAAAACGACGCGAGGCCTAGCAAAGCTCGGCTTTTAGCTAGTACATACTTAGAAAGGACGCATCCCAGAAATGCATAAATGTAATAATAAATTATGTATATATTCATAGTCACACACTACACACACTTTCTCTAATCAAAATACATAATCAACAAACCAAGAAACAAATGATTTTACATTAAAAACTGTGAACATTAAATAGAAAAATATTTATAAACTGTGATGAATACACAAAGTAATATTCGTGGACTGTTAAACGCCTTATTAATAGGCGCCATGTTCGTTTGTAAAACAATCAGAAGACGTAGCCTCGTGTAATGGATGTCGATTATTATTTATGTTTGATATTAGTTGTGACACGAGCTAAGACTCCTGTCCAATTATAAACCAGCCAAGACAGAGTCGACACACGCGATGGTTCCGTACTGATGATGTTTTGAATTACAAAAGTAGAATCAGTATCATACAATGGTCAATGAGATAAAGACGACAATGGCTATAATAACATTTGTTAACTTAACATTTACTTGGTTTTGCTCTTGTTTTTAACAATATATTGTATTATTTTGCAGCCCAATTATAAATTTTCATTAAAATCTCACTGTTTCAAACGATCAATTTGTATTTCTGACCTAACATAACATTCATCTTAACAGCAATATCGAGAAACATTTCGAAACTGAACATCGATTTTTGCTCCACTACAATATCGATTTTTTCTACGTACATACTCGTATCGAAGATGGGATCGGCATTCCTCAGCGAGAATACCATGTGATTTATGTCCGCCCATTTGTTCCCGCTACTTATTAAATACCATATTTTATCTCAATGTTCTACCTTATGTCGCTTATCAGACCTACAGAGACACGCCGGTTTCTTATCAGCTATTTATTGGACAAACGAGCGACGTTACTTGATGGTAAGGGACCGTCCTAACATAGAAACGTATTATAAATAGTACAACAGTTTTCATTGTAAATGATTTAACAAAATATGACGTTGCTCACAACAAAGTTTAGGAAATTCTTGTGCACGGGAATTTTAAGCTTTTACAGTAGGTAATTGAAAACTAGCCTGTCTTTTACTGACATTATAAATATTTACACACTAAAACTCATCATAATCGGCGTGATAAGGTAAGAAACAGACACTAGACATTCTCCAGATGCAGCACTAAGTAAATACTTTAAGGCCTAGGACATAAGGAAACAACGATATCCCAATAGAAGAAGACCGTTCATACAATTCCCTGAGGCACCGTCAGGAAACCTCAGCCTCATACAGGAGAGAGTTTGAACAGGTAACTGGAGAGATTAAGATCTGAGAGATGGGATAAAAAAGAGGGGAGGAATGATGCTTGAATGATGAAATTTTGTGTGCAGTTTTATGATCAGGTAAGCACAAAACAACATATACCTACTACCTAAGGATAAAATATAATAAACTGTGACATTGTGCATGGCTTTAACTGGACAGTGTGAACGCGGCTTAACCGTCAATTTCTGACTCACAGTCAGAAACACTCTTCTTCAGAAAATTTTTAAACAATCTTCGCCTTTTGCCAAGAGAAAACGTTGTAAAATGAATGCTGAACACCCAAGAGCTATTGTTTGTTACTGCTGTATTCGATACTTTGGACAAGTTGAAGTTAGAAATCAAAATTACATGTAATAGTACGCATAATATTACAATTACGTATTATATGGAATTTGACATAAGCATTATTAAGGCTTGTGATGTACTATCAGAGAAGTTGATTCCTATGCAGATGGCGGACCTAAGTACAGTACCCGGCAATAAATATTGCACATCGACCTTTGGAAAGTGACAGTCGGCTAATTTCGGTTTTGTAGAGCGTTATCTCTTACGCACGAAATACAAAAAGTCCGGTATATATTAGGAGCTGTTAAAACAATTAAGGTTTGCTTCTTTTGACAATTTTATTATTCTTTGTATAAAATACACCAAATTTTCTATAAGTTATGGCTTTATATTCGGATAAAATAAAATAAAAAAGGGTGTTCAAATTATATTTACGTATTTAAAATTCCTTTGGAAAATTACAGCTGTAGCAAATTTAGGGGTGTTAACAACTCTAGATATATATTTTGAACTAGACGCGACTGCATTCTATTGAATTTGAACAACGACTGACATAATGTCAAATAGGTGTGTGCTACAAAGATAACGCTCTATGAAACCGAAATTAGCCGAATGTCTCTTTCGAAAGGTCGATGTGCAATATTTATTGCCGGGTATTGTAATTTGGTCGCGTTACGTCAAACCCAACCACATTGTCATCACAGCTATCATTGAATTGACATAAGCCGACCACATGACTTAGGTCCGCCATCTGCATAGGAATCAACTTCCCTGATAGTACTACCACAAATAGCATAGATGCGTACTAATACCATACCTTTTTACTAACTTCAATGTCGCAATTATCGAATGCAATCTTAGTACATACTTTTTATTGCAAAAATGTAGGCTGCAAATCATTAATAGTCAATATGCAATAGCAATCAGTTCAAGGGCCAGAGAGCACGAGGTATGTCGGCATCCGAAGCCGCGACGCCCAACTATGCCCAACTCGAGTCATATTGATGAGACAAATCCGGGGAGGGTTTGTATTGAGAGCGACGTGCGGCGAATCCCCGATAGATCGATATAGGTACAGCTTGTTATAGATGACGAACATAACCTAAGAATTTCAAATTACATAAAGAATATAAAAAATTGAGTGAAATAAAAATGTGTCAGAGTCTAAAAATAATTACTTATATTTAATGTGTACATTGTCTGTGGAAATACTATGTGGAAAAACCACGATTCAGTTGCGATCATCTAAGTGTAGATAATTTAGTTTAACGCCTTTGTCTACTCTTTCGTGATAAACGTAGGTAAAGTTGTTCAAGTATATTTCCTGGTTTTGGAATAGGCATGGTACGCGAAATCTGAAACCACTGGAGGTAGCTAAAATGCTGGAAAATGTGTGGTAGTCAGTAGATCGATTTTGATAATAAAACAAAACAGCAAATGCAACAGCTACGTGTTAATCTAAAAACCTGAGCCTCGATACTTTCAATCAAAGTTTTATTTCGTTGCGTACAAGATTGGAAACTTTTACGACCGCAAAAAGTGAACATTGAACCAGCTACCAGCGCGTTAAATCATAACAACACAAAAATCGGCGCCAACTCTGCTCGCGCCTTAATTTTCGCATTAACAAAAACGGACAAGCCTATATAAACGCAAATAAATTGTACCCCGTAGAGTGGACGCGGGAATCTCGTGGTACATGACTGTATTTATTTGCAGACTGATATGACTTACGATGTATTCACAAACAATTTGATCTAAACGTAAACCGAGATACTGGGCGCGATATACAAACTGTGAAAGTAGCAGCGTTGAAGGGGTTACTTTTGACTTCTATCATGTTGCACATACAATAGTTGAATCACTTTGTTTATTAGATACGTCTCGTACAAAGTAAAATTGAACTTATTCAAAATTGGTGATACTACTCTTTATGATGCCTTCAGCCGTCAGCGTTTCAGAAGCTAGCCCGGCGAGAAGAACTCGCTCAGGGAACTATTAAGAAAAATATGGAGAATACGATCGAAAAGATCGTATTTTCTAAAATATGTTTACTATGTTACTTTGGTTGTTCTTACGAATATTTTGATCAAAATCGGACCAATAGTTTAAGCGGTTAATACGGTAGACAAACTTCGTTAACTAATTTAATCTACTTTCAGAAAGTTTCGAAATCATTTTACTATCATCTCCTCATTCGAGGCTTCTATTCGCCTTCTGTTGTAGACTGCCCTTCTAGTACGTAACGTTAAGATTTTCACATTCTGCCTATGCTGCCGAGTATTTCTCAATTTACTTTTTAATTTTGATACAACACTTTAATAATTTAGTAGAGGTTTTGTTTAAGTTCAAATAATATTCAACCTGAGTCCTGAACACTGTCAATTCGCGGTGCGATCTCTGTCAGTTTGTCAGTCGGGGGTTCCCCCGCGCCGGCCCGCTTGAGCCGCCGCCGCTGCCGCCGGTCACGCAGCCACCTAATCCCACCTACTCCGCATAAACCCGTCTAATTGATAATAAAAGTATCCCGACACATACGGTAATCGATTTTTATGACTTTCCTAATTCGATTCGTGCTAATTAGGGAGGGCGTCTGCGATTCGAATTGAAACGCTGAGCCCCGCGAAATAAGTTTAATGTAGCGAGTTATTAGTAGATTTACCGTCCGGGCGAATAGTAAAAAATCTTTAGCCGCGAAGAAAGCGACGTTCTATCGCATTATATAAAGTGGACTATTTATTTTTAATTGTCTCGCTCCCGACTGAGATATTGCTCGTTGTTTTATAATGTCCCGGTATTTGGATTCTTATTCTTATTTATTGCACGAATGATTTATTGATCGAATGAAACCCGCAGAAGTTATGGTCGTGCAGTAGAAGATTTAACTATATCTATTCAACTATTTTACTACTAGTCGACGTAGTTAAAACATAATATTAGGTTACGTTTATTACTTAGGTAAGTTAATTGTAAAGCTGTTTTAATAAAAAATATTAAAAATTTCAATTATTAATATTATTATTGTGATCCGAACCCCGAACGACATTGTAAACGCGACCCCACTAAATAAGTGACATATTGTACGTAATTAAAATCAATACAACAGAGCGGGACAGCTGATGAACCCTTCTCTCTCCAACTGTAATAATTGAATAAGCGATAAACATCTCGATCTGATCGCGAGAGAGTTTTGATTGTCCGCCATTATAAGCCGTGCAAATGAAAATTTATCGTCCACCGATTTCAACAATATAAATAATTGTATTAGGCTTAGAATAAGTACGTTTTCACGGCAGTTACTTCCAGATATTATTATGAGATATTATTGTGAAAATTGTTGGATGTTCAATGCACCATCGAGGAAATCGATGCCTAGGCAGTTAACAGACCAACGTCATTTGGTCGGGTCATGTCAATTTAATGTTAACTGTGATCTGTCGGCTGGGTTTGACGTAACGCGACCAAACTACGTAGGTCCCCCATCTGCCTAGGAATCAACTTCTCTGATAGTACATGTTATGTGTTTTATCAGTTATCACCTTCAAAAATATAAAAGTAACTACTCGTATATTATAGTAACATAGGGAATATCTAAATATCTGAGCTACTATTTACTACTACTTTCTTTCTGTCTTTCTTTGCTACTAGCTTTCTGTTCCGAAAAATCTTAATGTTTCATTATTTACAGCATTAGGGATTTAAAGAATTTGGAATACAAGTCTGTTTATACTTTTATGATCACACTATGAAAAAAGCAGTGTGATCACAACTTTATTTTGAATAAACACTTCACAACATAATAATGTTATTATGACATAATTTATGTCGTGAGCAGGTGTAAGTGGAGGTGTATGTGAGTGCATCGATCACGCAGCGAGTGGCCGATCACTAAGCCTTACGTTTCCGGACGAAACGCACAATGGTCGTATATCAGGCTATTGATACTTCGCGACAATACACTGACTTATGATGTGACCAATGTCAATACTTTCCTCTGAAAGTGGGATAATCTAGTCGTCAATATCTCACGACTAGCAGCCTCGGTAGACTAAAGGAATCTCCCTAGGGTGGACACTGAACACTACATTGACTTATGACGGGCCCATAATATTATTATTATGTCGATACTTTGTCAGAAAGTGGGATAACCTATATGTTGGTATCATAGCTAGCTGCCTCTACTGCGGCAGCCTACAGGAGTTTTTAAATACTCTTGGAGTTGAGTTCCGAAGCTCTGCTCTGATGAAAAATTGCAACCATTAGAAGTTTACCAGATCCATAGGTTCCGATGTAAATTTTTAGCACCTCTCATTTTGTTCTGCTTGAATATATCGCAGTTACAAAGTGTCTGTAATCTGTATAGTATACAAAATAATATTATGTTAACTTATTATTGTGATTTGTGTGAATATTCTGGTATTGAGCTATGCTGGCCTACTAACAAGAAAATACATCCTATAAAGTCTTCAATTAAAAAAGAAAATTGGAGCTCGCGTGCTCCAACGCTATTTTTTTAATTAGGTACACATTCAAAAAACAATCCAAAATATGCGTTATAAATGCACAAAAAAAACTTTATTAACTTCTCAAGTTTTACATTAGGTACCATGACATACATACATACATTTATTTTTATAGAATCCCTCAATAGCAAAATAATACGCAAAATTTCCAACGAAACAGTCGAAATGATATCCACAATACAAATAATTAGAATTTGTGGTGTTGAGGTCAGAGGGTCGAGGGACAGGTCGGGTTCGGACCGCAGAGGACAAAGGACAGAGGACAGTCTTTAATATTTTAATGGGCTTTTAATGAACTTATTTACTCCGGGCTAGTTCATAGTGAGTCGGGATAATTAAGGGATGGATGACCAAATAATTATTATTGAAATGTTCGTTATTTCATTAACAATGTTGATGAATTTTACGTTACCTTTTTTGTAAGAAAGGAATGTACGAATTGTTAGTTTGTATTTTGATGTAGAAAAGTGTGTTAGTATATTAAACGATGTCCCTTTTGAGCTTTTCCTATTATTTTGTGTAAAAGTTTGATTTTTATTTCAAACCAAAATAATATTTGGTGTGTCGTTAGGTTAGTGTTTATAATTCCACACTGATTAAGCTAATATTATAGTTTAGTACTGAATTTTATAATGCTACTTTTTGAACTGTAAACAACAAACTAACAATAATTTGATATTCCAAGGTCCGCTATTGCCAACTTCACAAAAAATACTCTACTTTCTTTTGAAATAGATAGCATGATAATATTAAAGCGAGACTTAACTTTAGTCCATTTACTCAAGTTAGTCTGAGCTTTGTTCAGTTCAAGTTTGAACAGGTAGCGCCATCTGTTGATGCGAGCGTGCAACTTGAACTTGCCGTGAGCTTTCCAAAGCTCTGCTTGTCCACTCGTCGCGAATCAGATGGTGTGAAAGCTTTTAAGCTTTATGATTTTTATAGAAATATTACTAGAAGCTTTTGCTGTTGAAATAGCTTATGATTTTCTGCAGAGCTAGGTGTAATAAAATCTTTAAAATCTTGTTGGAAGGTTAGATACGTCTTGACTCTTGATGGCTAAAGCTTTACGGATGTCCGGTTTCTGGGGTTATAACTTATAAGCTTGTTTATCAGCTAATCCAATGTATTCTCCATAATCCATACTAATATTGTAAATGCGAAAGTGTGTCCGTCTGTCACCTCTTCACGCCCAAACCGCTGAACCGATTTAGCTGAAATTTGGTATGGAGATATTTTGAGTTCCGGGAAAGGACATAGGATACTTTTTATCCCGAAAAAAAAATGTAAGGTTTAGATTCCGTTCGCCAAAATTACTACCGATTAAGGAATTTTGGCGCATCGGAGTTGGTGTAATCTAGCTCAACATAAACCAATCAAATAAGGATAATCTTTTTCAAAACCTAAGAAACCGGGTATTATTCAAACTAATGTTGTAGTATTTAACTACTTATTTACCGAGGTAGATTTTAAAGGAGTCTATAGCCACTATGATAGTTTGATGAATATAATATACTTCACTAACGTTGTAGGGAGACGTCGGCCTTCGACACCCTCCGAGCTTAGAGCGGTTGAGCGGAATTCAAGAAACACTCTATTTGAGAGGGAGTCTGCATTCCGTTTTTGCATAGAAAGGTGATCGAGCAAATGGTTCGCCTAATAGTAAATACATTGAAATTATAAAGAATACTAAATTACTTTGGCTTTGATGCTTTAAAGGAAGTTCATGTAAACAAATGTTGTAAGGCAATTCATTGAATATAATACATAATAATAAATTTCCGACTACATAATATTATGTAGTCGGAATATAGTATTTTAAAGTTTTTAAACTACTTACTTGTTATTTTCATGGCCCAAGACAGAACATTTGGGGTCCTGTCGCAAGATTATTAGGCTTCAGGGACCCGGATTCATTGGTCATCCATTTCCTAGGAAATTATAGTTACAGCAATGTGTAAGACGTGTTGTCGAGCTGTTAGCTGCGGGCTGCCTCATTCGAATATTTTGTAATAATCTAGCTCAATCGTAGAAAATAAATCTCGATACGTATCAATATATCGATCCAGCCCATTCGCGCCGAATCTCGGTAATAAAACTATTCTAATTAACGCATCTCGCCAGCAAACAGTTTTACTGCGTCTACCTCTATCGCATGTGCGTGATTATTACCAGACATATCCGTTTACGAGTATTTTACGAGTACCTTTTATTGCATTTGATTAGGCATATTATTTTATTTGTCGTCTATGAACACTTAATTATTGAACTGATTCTTCCACTGACCAAAGTATCATCAAGATATATTAAGAATTCCATTTTCCACATATAACTGAAAATAATCATAAGCCTTAATTACGGTTAAGCAAAACGACGTACCTAAATCAAATCCTGTTGAAACTTTTTCCATTGACTCCACTAATCTTTCATTTAATTTACTAAATTACATCGAACCCCAACTTTTAAAACTCAAAAAGTGGTTCTTTTATTAGCATCTAAGTATTGTTTAAGAGTTAAAAGGTCCCCCACCCTCGATCTTTACCGGTTCATTATCGATACTTTTTTTCGTTTTGTTCGAGAGTTTTTGCATTTTGTTCGTAACTCAAGATTGAATTGCCCTAAATCTCATCAGCCCCGGCTAGATAAAAGTTATCTCGCTTTAATGTCTCCTCCTGTATATAAACTTTGCTTTACGGCCTATTATTTTTGTGCGAAAAAGATTTTATGTCGCCATAAATCGCGTATTTTCGTAGTTAATTACTGGTTACGCTCCCGGCTCTAGCCGTTTTGTTAATTTTTACCTATCTAGACCAGTCATTTATCTACTAGGCTGACTAAGTTTTTATCTCGTGTGTGCTCAGGAAACCATATTGAATTATTTATTAAATTATTCAAAGTACTTCCAGACACCATAGTATAAGTACCTACTTAAAAAAATAGAAATTTCGGTCAGAGAATGTTGTAATCATATTATTCATCCTTTGCAGACATCATTAAAACATTTTAACATAACAATTGAAAATATATTGTGTCTGCGATACCCACGATGGAGGTGTTAAATATCCTAATATTAAAATCATTATTCCAACATTACCCTAACTGTTACTTCTCCATTGACGTCGATAAAGCAATAAGTTGGTGTTATTTATGAAGTAAACATGACTAAACATCGCTGGCTCTGCGCCCTTTGTTTGCCCGATACTCATGAATCACAACCACCGCGATACCTCAAACTTGGGAAAGATTTCGCCCCGACTTATTTTGATACGTATTTGCTATTTATTTATGAAATATTACGGCTGATATTTTAATAACTATAATGAATTATAATAGACGATGAATTTTTATGTATTTCGGGAGAATATTGGCGGGTAGATAGGGTTGAAAGGAAAGGAATGGCAATACAAAACATGGTGCAATGTAAAATAAAATATAATCCATTGAAATAAAGTTTTAATTACAATCGTTACATTTTACTCATAATTAATAGGTACACATTCTATAAATATCTATATAGAACATTTATATTAAGCGGATATATTCGATTTGGTCACTGAAATGAGTCGGTATGCAAGCCTCAACGTGTACCGGTGACCCATACGCGCTCTAGCGTCACTTACAACTACCTAACGTATGGACAGACAGGTACCACACCCGCATCCGACGAGTACGTCTTACCGCAGTCACCGACATGACAAAGGAGAGAAAGACAAATGTTTATTAGAACGTGTTGTTACAGACATAAATATCGCAAAACGCAGGACTATCTCTTCTGCATTGTGAATTGTGATCCCAAATGCCGGTAACTGCAGAAAACACCCAGCGGAGAATAAAACAAGTATTTGTACAAGAAGAATAAAAATAACTGCAGAAATAATTAACAAAGGGTCCAAGTTAAGTATAATTCGTCTTAACATCTACCTAATTCAGTGTCAGTCCTTAAACTCTTAAAACGGACAATACACGACCATAATATTATTTAGAATAAGGGACCTAGCTCACTAAACACCACTGAGGCCGGATGAATGTAAGTTGAATAATTTTATGATTGTATATTTTTGCCTCTTAAATTTGACACTTTCCATAAGTTTGTATACATGATCCTCTTCCTTCCGCAGTGGTGTATTATAAGCGAGGGCCCAAGGTACCCCAAAAACCATTTATTTACAACAATAATTGCAGAAATACAAATAACTTGCCTCCATCTACGTCCATTTCGTGATAGGTTAGTGTACTCGTTCTTAAAGTGAAAAATCAATAATTATTGCTACAAGACTGCTTACTGTTAATGTATAATAAATTATCTTAGATAAACTATGATCAACTGATGTAGCATAAGTTTCTACTAAATACTATTTAAACATACCAGTGTCACCGAAATCGTACGTACTGCTGAGCTAGTTTTCGACTGTTTACTGAAATTAATGGAACCGTCGTGTGAAGTATACCGTAGAATGAAAACGTGAGGAAGAATTTCCGTAACACTGATATCAGGAGTTTGCAATTGTAACAGGTCGGATGTAATTTTCACTAAGCTTCGATGTGGCCCCTCCACCCTTACAATTGCAACGTACATTCAACATTAACATAAAAATATTGCCATCTGCCTACTCGCTCGCTAAAATGTTTCAATCGTGGATTGCGTAGGTACCGTGGAGTGTCAGCCTCGCTACCGCGGCGCCTCGTCCGCTACTCGCAGGGGCGGACGCGAAATAAAAATATTCAGGATAAATTTATTTACATGTATTCTAATAATACTTTAAACAATATTTATAGTTCATTTCGATAGTCGAAAGTGAGAGAACTGTCCCCATCGATTTGTACATTGATGATAAACTAAAAAATAGAAAATCTACAAAACTTCAATTAAGTACAATGACAACAACGGGAGGTTCGGCGAGAGTCGGCCGTTCTCCTCGGCTCACAACAAATAAACGAGCGGGGCCCGGCGTTCCCCCCGCACGCCACCCCGCGAGACCTCACATAAATATTCGATCGCTTCAAAAACGATTTTAAAACAAAAAAAATTCAATCTAATTGGAAGATCTGATAAATACTTTGAATCCGTTCGAAATTATAAAATAAATACGCTAGAATTCACTAAAATCACTTATATCATTACACAGACGGCTCGCTTTGAGGCGAAGTCCGGCTCTTAACTCTATAAAAATACTGAGCAACATTCTCATACGTAGGTACTATTAGACAACCGTCGATATTCACAAGAAATTACTATTAAGTACAAATTAACAAATCACTTTTTACATTATCATAATCTGTGCTTATAAATTTAGGAATTTCAAAAATTATTCTACACGTTAATAGAACAAATGCCGTTGCGAAATAATATTTATAATTAGAATGTATGTCCACAACGCTGGGCGCGAGTCCGCCGTGTGTCGTCGATCGTGTGAGCACTGTGCACCGTGCCACTGTGAACGAGTCTCTAGTGATCACTGTTGCGACCACCCTCCCCCGCCCTCCGTACTTTACCTGCAACAACAAATCAAATTCATTAGCAATTATTCAAGCTATAGACACACTAACAGATAATTTGAGGACTGTAAACGAAGCAAAAATCATCAGAATCGACGCAGACTCGGAGGACGCGAAACCTCCGCCATTGTCTAAGTCTAAATTCGAACAATTTCCTGTGAGCACTAAAATTTTACCGTCGCGTCGAAAAGAATTTAGGAGTATCCGAAATATGTAAATGAATCCGTTTATAAAAACTGAATGAACGTGCACACCGACCGAAAGAATATACTAAAAAGAATAGCGGTATTTAAATTACGAAAAAACGAGGTTCCCTGAGATAGCTGATTCTATCTGAGCCGGCCCGCCGCGGAGTTCACACATAACGGCCCAAACAAAACAAAACCGAGCCAATCGAGACGAGGTGACGAAACGTTCAGTCTCATTATCTGAGAATTTATTAACGAATCGCTCGGACCGGAAAACCGAACGTGAAACAAATAAAAATTGACCTCAGCCGCGGTCATCTAAACGTCAATGAAAAAAAAGGAAAACAGGTTCGCCGGGGCTGAATGAAAGAAGGACCCGGGGATCGGGAGATAAGGCCCGAGATTAGGGCCTCGGAAAAAATAAAGCCTTAATGTGGAGTCGATGTTGAATGAAGAGGGCCCATTGATACCGCGCCCACGCGAGCCACCGCTCGCAGTATACTACCACATACATTAGCGGCCGCCCGTAAAACAATCACCAATTTATATTATTCAAATACATACATTCAATGGGATCAGTTGAACGTGACGGTGCTCCTAGATGCTACGATATTTTATGATGATCAATTCATATTTTTATAGGAAACTGTTCCGTAGTTCATTTTCAAAATATCAACTACTGCTGATTGTCTGTGCGATAGGATCTCTGTGACTACTCGGAAGTTGGATATTGTTTTAGCATTACTATTTAAGTATTTGTTTGACATCTCCCGAGTCTGCGAAACATTTTGCATTTGTTTGCTCAGCGTTACACCGAGGCGTGTGATTTAGCCCAAAACGACGAGTGTTGATTTCGATATTCTTTTCGGGTTATCTTTGAAGGAATGCCGCGATAAGGAGTTATTTTCGCGTCAAGGAATTCGCACGGCAAAAAGGCGTGAAAACGAAAATAAAAGGTTATAGACGTGAATTTGTGAGCGTTCGGTCAGAACAGAATTCCCTGCGCGGCCGCCGTGTGCGGCGCGGGATTTATTGTAATGAGACGGGAGACTTCCCAGAAATGTCCCGGATACTCCCGGAACCGCCACCGGCCGAAGGAGAATTGTCCCGCGTCTCCCTGATGCTGCCAGATAAACCTATTACGACACATAAACCTGCTCATACGTAAAAAGTTTAAGATGAATTATGCTCGTGTCTTGTTGCTCTTCTAGCGAATATCGAATGGAATATCTCGTCTGAGATGGAAGGTAATTTTTATGCCAGCAAGAATAAAATGCTCTCAGTTCTCGTGCCGAGCATAGATTTTCTCGCTTCGAAAGAAGTTCGAAGATTTATCAGTTACACATTATTTATCTCTTCTTACGAGTAGTATATTTTCCTTGTAACCTTCTACGAAATGATCATGCTTACGAGCCGTTTTATCTGAGCAAACTTTATGTTAATTCATCTATCATAAGAAATATCACAACTATTAAAATTAAATACATTAAAACTGTGGTTTATTGTGAAGATTCCGATATAATTAAAACAACGATTAACATATCGCGACTGGCTAAATCGATAAGCAGGCCTAGTATATCTAATGAACTTCGTGCATATTTTTATATACATATTATGTTTTATTTTTGAATACGATCTTGTTTTGATACTTTCGCCGCAATAAATTGTTGCATTTTATTCGCGCGTATTTTATGTAAGGAGTCGTGTAATTTGGGTAGGTCAGCGCGTAGGTGCCGGCCGACACTGACAAATGACGCAAGATCGCAATCGGCCGATCTCCCCTCGCCATTGTTTTCAATTACCGACATGACACTGCCTCCACTGTTTATGCTCCTCCATATCTCCGCTATCATTCACTCTGCATTTACATACTCATCCTGGATCAATTAAACCCCAATACGGTCTTGGTTTAGTAATTTATCTCGAGGAAGACTGAAGTGATGCTTGAGATATTTCGGTTTTGATACGAGATGTTCAAATTGGACTTCTATATCCAAATCTTAGTTCGATCAAAGATTTTCTTGCCTATTAACCGTCAATCGATTAGATAATATATAAAAGTTAGTTAATATAGCGCTTTCTCTCATCCTATCAGCTTTGTCAATTTTTTTAGAAAGCGACTAAGCCTCTCTCGACTGGATATTTACCTTTTATAGAAGGGCTTGAAGGCGGCGGAGCCCTCGTGCTGCTGCGGCTGGTGGTTGGGGGCATGCGCGGCGTGGTAGTCGCGGTGCGGCGACTGCTGGTGGCGCGGGAAGTAGCCGCCGCCACTGCCCAGGGGGTTGGCGACGCTCGGCACCTTCATGTTGGGCGGCGTCTGCGGCGGCGTGTCCGTTTGCACGTCGGGGAAGGCCGGGTGCACGCAGTGCTGGTACTGGCCGGGAAAGCCGCCGTACCGCCCGTACGCACCCGCGGGGTTAGCCGTGGCCGGCAGGGCGAAGCCGTTGGAGCCGCCGTCCCCGGCCGCCGCGCGCTCCGGCCCGTAGCCGTGCTGCGGCCAGGGCTGCGCCGTCGGCGGCGGCGTCTTGCAGGCCGCGGTGTCCGCCAGCGACCAGATCTTGGGCTTGGAGGCCGGGATGGGTACGCCGCAGTCCCCCGCGCCCCGCTTCGCCTCCTCCTTGATGCCGTACCCCAGCAACTGACTGTGCATGCCCTGCAGCAGCTCATCGCCCTTGCGCTCGTCATCTGTAAAGATCATCACATTTCATTACCGTCGGCTTTCGCTCGTGAATAGATAGTCGCAGGAGCCGGACAATAAAAAGGGATAACATCGGACATCTACGCGGACGTAAGTTCCGCATCGTAATGCGTATCTTCGACTCCCTTTAACTCGTGTGAAAATACGTTTGGCGTGCAGTGACCCATTCGTTAAGTGGTTATCCGATTAGCGAAGTGAAAATACCACTTTGGGGCGCGACACCCCTGCCGCGGGCGAAGCGATCCCTTTCGTATTTAAGCTGGCCATTTATTTCGCATTTCCTCCCCCCGCACTCCCCCGCCTCGCCCCTCTCCCCGCCGCCCCTCCCCCGCCCGCGTCCGCCGCCGCCGCCGCGGAATGCGCCGCGACCCACACAATTAATGGTCAACCTCGCGTCTCCTCGTTCCATTTAGCCCCTTTCGAATATTTCCTTTTTTACTATTCAAAATTGGTCAATTCTTTTCATGGTTTTAATGTTTATTGGAAGTGAAAAAGCGTTCTTCCTGCGGAGTGAGTTATTGCGATATCCTTTGTAGGGTTCTTTTTATCGACTAGCTATATCTTTCAGTGCGCATTCATACGAACGGTATTTTACTGCAATAGACTTTGCTGTATGGGGTGAAATATAGAATAGAGACATATTGTTTCTTATCTAAAAAGTATTAAGAAACCATAAAGCATAAGTAAACACAGCGAAGAGTTCGCAGAGAAAAAACAAAGCAATAAATCTTTTACAAGCAAAATACAAACCTACAAACCTCGAAGTAAAAGTTAATTTTACGAATGCTAATAAAGTTATATACAATTAAATAGAAATGTTTATTTGGCGAAATTTTATAAGGCTCTAAGTATTATCATAATACCATTTTCCGTTGTAAAGTGGGTTCGGTAGGGCGAGGGCGGGCGAGGGCGGGCGGGGGCGGACGGTAATGAAATTCTAAGTCCTGCGGCGCGGGAGGCGCGACCGACCGACTTTGTTCGCTTTATTCCATTTAATGCTGACTGCTCCTAGCTTTTAAGAGGGGTTATCCGCCTTGCCCTTCGAGGGTGAAGGGCTCCAGAAGATATTTACGCGGCAAATTGTTTTAATTTTCATTGTATTAATCTAATAAAGGCCCACAACGACGGAGATAAGCGCGAATTGGACGATTCCGCTGCGTTTTATGCTCGCAATAGGCACGCACTCCGCCTTTAGATAATTTTATTACTAATTTTGTAATTTTTAAATCAATTTGTTTGAATGCTTAATCAGGACGATGTTTATCTTTTATAAATAATAACGGATGTTTTAACACGAGAACTGAGATGATCATGTTTGTGTCTGCATTATCAGCTCGTGATTACATCGATTTGCGTTAGAGATGTTGAGAGTAGAGATAGTATCTGCTGCTGATAGAGCAATGAGCGTCATACAATGATGTGAGTAACTCGAGCGGTCTCGAGATATTGAGCTCAGTCATTGTCGTTTGTCAACACTCGTGAGATATTGAGTTTGTACAGAGGTTTGTACGGGTTGTTGCCAACCGTACATAAATAATTATGCTTACACGTTAAAATTCAATAATGTCGCGGATCATATTCATTAGTTTGTAGCAGTAGCTCCTACAGAGTTGACTGATTGTCGAGTTAATAAAGTCATTCATATTCAATTACTATTAGCTACCATATCCTACTTAGTAAACGCCGTTTAAGCAAACTTATATAGGCCACGGTTGCCTCCAATAAAATATTTATCTATATCAAACTAACCCAAACAACTCACTAGAGCAAACTAACTCACTCAGAATATGCAAGGATTTGGGCCGGGTAAGCCTTCGGAAAATCGAAGTGGAGTGTTTTCCCCTCGGGGAATAAAAACTACCCCCGCACTGAGCCGAACAATTTATTACATTTAGAATATTTGCTCGCGTCCATTAACGCGAAGGATTATTATTTTGTTTGCAGCGACAAGAATTAACATTGGGGTGTCGGTTCGAGTCCGTGTGAATCAGAATGATATATGGCGGTGTTTGGTTAGGTGCTGCTATTGAGATCTGCGGATTATAGATAATCTCTTGTTCGGTTATGGATTTAACTCGACATTGTTCGATCGTGTTTTGGTTATCGAACATATCTGTGAATCGAAATTCTTGGAGTAATAGTTATTCTGTAAACTTAGGTACTTTGTTGGTACACAATCTAGTGTCACAGAGGGCCTGAACAAAGCTTTAAATTATATGGAAAAATAAAAAAATAAAAAAATATTTACACCTCGTTGAAAAGGTTTAAACGCCTTATTTAAAGAATTATGTTAAAATAAACGCCAAAAATTTATTTAGAATGTCATGTTTGGCTGTTGTTTTCATAATTTTTAGATTTTTTTAACCGACTTCAAAAAAAGGAGGTTATCAATTATTCGACGCGTATGTATGTAATATTGCCAGAATTGCCCAATTTTCGTATATGTTAGTCTATATTAGCCTCTGAACAAATGTGCCAAATTTCAAAGGTGTATGTATGTATGGAAGTATGTATCAATGTTTTTATGTTTGTGTTCGCATATCTCTGGACTTACTATTCCGATTTCAGTAATTATTTTTTTGTTGTACTAGGTATTGTTCAACTTAGGGAATAGTGGAAGCTTCATCAAAATTGATTCAGTAGTTTTGGAGATAGGGGGTTTTAAATCTCAATTACGTACAACTTTGAAGTCGGTTTTATCTTTTTAAAATACAGTCATGTGTAGGTATATTTTTAGTCACTTTCCTAGTAATCACATTCTACTGCATCTACTTTATTGGATGAACTTTCCAAATAATTTTGACATCAAATCACAATCATACAACAAATATGGTCTCCAAGCGTAAGGCATTGTTGCTGGCTTAGCGGCTCAAGTAACACATGCGTGATGACTTTGAAGTGGCTTAAGCCGGACCCGCTGCGCTTTTCATACACGTCACACACCCCAAACAAGGATCCATATGAATTTAATTAAATTTAATCTCAACTGAATGATCTAATTAAGGAATAGCACTTCATTTTCAAACCCCTTTGAATTGAAAATGATGCGAATTGTTGGGAAAATACTGCAACTGAATAGTTTCAATGTGAAACTGTGTTTCTCAGCCTGCTGTCTGTCGAAACAAACTATCATGTCCTTTTCCGAGACACGAAGTATATCTAAACCAAAATTCAGCTGTAAGTACTATGTTTTTAGTGCAGCAAAATGTACGGGTAATGCGCGATAAACGACTAATATTACATAGATTTTATTATTATTTCTTTACCAATTAAAGCATATATATGTAGGTACAATTAAATTTAATTTATACAGCATTTAAAATCAATGAGGTTTGTGCAATGCCGCGTTATTAACAATGATGAAAAACGTTATTAATATGTTTTTAAAGATACCTCAGCGAGACATTGTCTAGTATTTAAGTTACAGAGTTACACAGTATAAATACTACCCATCACCTACTTACATTGACTCTGCACTTCGACGCTTGTGGAAACAGTATTAGTTTGTCATTAGCATGTAAAGTGTCGTTTGCAATTAATGTGGGAGGAGTGTCGGCGAAATTTAATAACAACAGTGTCGGCGACAAAGCCGACTCGCCGTCGTGTCGGCCACGTGTCGGTAAGCCGACGGCCGATGAATTATTCACTAAGTCACGTTTTATGAATTCGTCGCGGATTTGAGTGACTGCCTAAAACATTATTGTTGCTTTTATATTTATTGCGCTTCTGTATTTTGGTTTGGATAGGTCTGCGGTTAATTGATAGGGAGTGGAGATGATTTATGTTTGTGGATGTTTGTTTGTTTGTATGTCGTCGTCATTGTGTTGTGTTGGTTTACATTATGAATTTCTAGAGTCACGTTGAATTGAATAAAACATATTCCAGGCTAGATTACGTAATATATTTTATATTAAGCTATTAATAATTACTTAAGCTGTATAAGCAGATATTTACTTATTACACCTACTTTTGTTTTGGTAGTCCTTATATTTTGCTAGGGCTCAATTTTTGTGCCTCGAAACAGCTGTTCAACTCTCAAGCTGATCAATTCGATCTCTTTTACTGCGATTAACTGTTATTAATTTATTATTGATGAAAACTGCTCTACTTGTTTTATTTTCTCTATAAAAACGTTCTATAAACGCCCTTCATTTGCTACTTTGCATAATATTATATTATTATTTTTATCAACAGCTGTCCTCGTATGTTCAACGTCTTGTGTCAATAATCACTGTCCTATTTGAAGTAATTATGTTATCAGTAATTATTAATGATGCTATTACAAGTACATCATTAATCCAAATTAAGATACGCGCGGTTTGATCATCCGAATTATTTGAGAATTGTTCGCAATTATCACTATTAGAGATATTAACTAAACTTTACTAGACTTCTGTTTGACTATAATTAATTAATTATGAATAGTGTGATAACTCGTCTAACAAAATCTCGTCCTAATAGGACGCTGGACGAGTATCCGAACGCGAATTGTTTTATATTTTTTCTTCCGCAAACTCGTCCAATGTAGGTAATTAATTAGATGGCAGACACACAACAAAACGAAACTTATAATTAGATGTTATAAGTTTTGTTTTGTCTGTGTGTCTGCAAATGACATTGTCTACAAGTGGGATCAGTCACAAAAAGGGATGAAATATTATGTAATCACAAAATATGTTTTAGCTGTATTGACATAATTGGCTCAATTGTTGTTATAGTTTTGTTTATTATAATACTTGAGAACATAAATCATAATTCATAATATTAATACGTGAGCGAAAAATTTTGTAACCCTTTTACGAAACCTGGGGAAACGTAGGTGCATGAAATTTCGCACAGTTATAATAGATTATATGGTGAACGAGTGCATCGAGCTAATATTATTTTGAAATTAAGCTTTTATCATACATTTTTTTTAAATAAAACATTACACACACTACAACACACACACTAGGGACAAGCCTATAGGTACTTACGAATTGTACCGACTCTTATATTTATGGTTCAAGCCTGTTGTCAAATTGAAAATAGAGATAAACTACGATAACATGGCGCGCCCCTCCAAAATTCAAAACGTTTGAATTGCGTTGTCTTGCGCGGTTGGCTAGTTATGAATTAGTTGACCAACAAATCTTGCTATTATGTGACATTAAGTGAAATATTTCGAGTAGTTGATTGGTTTACTACTACATACAAACTCTTTCATAAGGATGTGACTACACACATTAAAACAGTAATTTGGAGGGGCGCACCATGTTGTCGTAGTTTATCTCTACTTAGATTTTTTTATTGAATCTTAAATACTGTTTGACAATTATTATTACTGGACGTCTCCAGTCTGTCAGAGACAATAGAATATCAATAGAAAAGCGTTGAAATTTCAAACTTATTAATTATTATATATATATTTTTTTCTGAGGTTGAATTTCAACCATTGGGCGATCTCTAGTGTGTAGTAGAGTGTGAATAAAATAAGTAGTTAACTTAATATAAGGCAAAATATTTAGATGACCTCGAACTTTATTTTATTCATTTTACTTTTTCACGTAATTTTTACTATTCTCTTATCGAGCAATAAAAAGCCTTATTAAGTATAAATATTATTGTCCTAGTTGGTGAATAACAACACAATACAACTCGGACTATAAAGTTTTATTAGAATATTAATTAAAACATTTTATTACTCACCTAGTTTTTATTGTTTCTTTATTTTATTTCGATCTATCACCTGCTTATTCGTTTATTAGTTTATAGGATTGTATTGTGCAACGTTTACATTTTATGTTCCAATTCAGTGGATTTATTATCATAATAGCGATTTACAATTGTAAAACATATTTAGTATACTAAATAATTCATTACCAACATTATCTTTCAACTTTGTAAAGTATATTTATCGATTTCACATTCAAACGACTCTTTTTAATCGACTACTATGAAAGGTATTTTACTAACGAAACAAAGCTCTCGTTAACACACTCAAGAGTCTCAAAGAAGTTCCGCAGCTAGGAGCTCCCCTCGTAGTGTTTTGAAAGAAACTCCTTGCAATACGTTCCGGGCACAATTTTGAGCGTTATAAAAGTGTCCCATCAAAAAAGTTATTATTGTTGTGTTTTATTGAAGCCGGGAGTGAGTGCACTCTGGCCGACAATAGCCGGCTTCATTAGCGGCGTATGGCGGGCGTTAGCCGTGACGCCCTCCCCCATCACCCCATGCCGCACCCCAGCGCCCGCGGCCATGGGATAACACTCCAAAATCTTGTATCCGATGCCCACTTATTTATGTTGTTGACAAGCGCAACTAACACGTCTGCGTTTTAGTGTCGACGTTCGGCGCGTGTGAGAAGAAAGTAGAAACCGTCGTCGAAAAATACTATAATGAGTGGGTGCGTCTGTGATTCGTGAGAGACTAGAATGTACCTAAGAATTAGCGTAATTCGAGTCGAGGCGCCGCCCATTTTACTAGCAGGAAATCCGGCCGCGCGCCACGGTTACGCACAGTTACACGCCTGAGACCCCTCCCCTCCCTCTACCTCCCCCTATCCCCCCGCCTCACCGCCTCCCCCCCTCGCCCTCCGCACCCTGCCTGGGTTACGCCGATTTGTACACCGACGAAATTAGACTCCCGAATTCTGCAAAATGAAGAAACGCAAGCACGCACAGCCAACAGTCGCGCAAATTCGCAGGCGAACAAGTTTTAGACACAGTATACAGATACATCACCAAGTAAATCTTACACGGTAAGCATTAGATAGGTCAGTAAGAAATAACAATAAAAAATGAACATTCGAAAGTCGATAGTCCTCGCCGAGGTATAGACTATCGAATGTCTCGGGAGTCAGGGTATCAACGAACCTTTATTAGGTTTAATTTTATCGTCCTGGTCTTTCTCGTCGTCGGAGAGCATCGTGTCGTCGTCGTCGTCGGTTTTGTTTTTGGGCTCCCAGGTCATCTTGTTCTCCTTCTTGAGTCGGCGTCTCGCGTTGGCGAACCACGTGGAGACCTGAGTGAGCGTCATCTTGGTGATGATGGCGAGCATGATCTTCTCGCCTTTAGTGGGGTAGGGGTTCTTCTTGTGCTCGTTAAGCCAGGCCTTGAGCGTGGCCGTGGACTCTCTCGTGGCGTTTTTCCGTCGCGCCGCTAGATCGTAGCCGGCGCCGTATCTGTCAACAAACACAAGTTTATCCATATACCACAGCTCTACGCTTCTCGCCTCACATTCGCAGGGCAGATAATATAAAGACATACACTGTACATGTAACGATAGTGTTCCCACCATTTTGTTTCGGCTGTAATAATTTTTCTCAGAATCGTTTTCAGGAATGTCGCCTTTTATAGGACCTTAATTAGTATTGTCAGTTGGCGTGCTCGTGCAGGCTTAATGTGTGTAGGTGCAGTGACGTGTAGGTGTGGCCGCTATTATAGAGATCGAGATATCGTAGTTTATGATGAACTACGAATACCTAGAGCTACTCATTAAATGCACGAATTACCGAAAGCGACCGAATTCATACATTGAGTTGCCAGAAAATGTAAGCAAAGAGCCTCAACTTTTATCGATTAAGAGTATCTCGAATTCGTAAAACGCGATCCTCATCGTCGGTAAAAAGCTTAAAGCACGAGGAGCTATAGAATTTAAAAGCCCCAAAACTTATTTGCATCGTTTGATACGCGATTGTGGCGACGCTCGGGCCCCGCTACACATATTATCAGGTTCGATTTTCCCGACACGACAAAGGCGGCCTGAGGGGCCCAATAAATAGGTTGCGTGGAAATAGTTAAAAAATGGCCCCACCGCCTCGCCGACACACAAATTGGCACCGTACACTCCCGTAACAAGGTCCAATTTGCGGTGGCGGGGCGATCAGCCACGCACGTGATCCGAATGGGATTTGGGAAACAGATTGCAACGTTTTGATTTTTTTTCAGTGAACGCCGCTGAAGGGACGTTTAAGGTTTATCATGGGGAATAAAACTCTACCTAATTGCGAATTGATGTACCTACTTGTATTGATTTTGAGAGTTATTGGTTTTTGGTTTTCTTATTTATGTAGATACGAGCCAGGGTTTTCACACTCGCCGGAAATATTCGTTTTGTGGTAAAAATAAAACTTATCGATCCGTACGTACTCCATTCGATCATTATTAATTACCACTTACCACAAAGCCTAAATAAATATCTTACTAGCATGAACACAGTGTACAGGTAGTGTACATAGAGTCAAGATTTTTTGCGGTTGTCAGTTGTCAGGTTGCATGGGCGGTGCGTGGGTATTGCATCGATTGCGCGCCATCTTGCGACGTCGCGTACGAGAATCCGTACAGCTTATTAGCGAGTGTGGTGTTAGACAGGGACAGGTATATGCTTATTGTGTGATATCTGATATGGTTCTAATTTCTAATGTTAAATTTTTTATAAAGCTTAATATTTAATTTTTTTATTTTGGGAAGATTTTATTGCGGCGAAATAGCAACAACCTCAATATTTGAAATTATGATTATGATTACATTAGCATTTTTACTGAGCTTTTGTTAGTGTAAACCTTATAATATTTAAAATTTACAAAAGATTTTAATATTATAAAGTCTCCGAATTCCTGGCTAAAATTTTCCAGCTCGACTAAAAATTCACGTAAAGTCTTGGTAACTCGATACGCAGTTCACAAGCCCTTATCTTTATAGAGCAGGCACATCTGTCTGTCCACCTGCCACCATTTACATAAAAACATTACTTTAATTATTTACATTTATTACGTTCAGGTAAACTTAAGTGGGTGTCATTAATTATTGATCGATAAGCATCGGTGGCATTTACCGAAGTAAAATATCTACAAAGTATGAATTTAAGATTTAAGTTATAACATCATGTTAATATTTTAATTTAACAGACAACAGTGATGGGTCTCTGAATATTCTAGGATTCATTCTTCATGCAAAGAAGTATCAGTCTATCTGATTTTTAGATAACAGGTAAACGCTTACTGCTAAGTTGATTTGAATGAAATTTTGTGTAGAGATACTTTCAGTCCAAATCAAATCCTATAGAGTAATCTCCCGCAAAATGTGCGATTGTATAAAAGAATCTTCTCGCAACGAATTTTCGGGAAACATCATCTTCAGTTTTTAACTAAGCAAAAGTTTTTGATGGGTTTTCCACTAATTAGTTACTATAATATTCAGAATTTAACCGAACCATGACAAAAGTTACAGATTATAACACCAAAGTTAACTTTCACAGTTAATTGGGCTTGATGAGCGGTTTCGTTAATATCTCAGAGTGTTAAGGGTCGACTGAGCTGACTCATTAATTCTACTAACCATACTCTTACTTAGCAGTTAGCAGTTTAACCGAATCATCAGTTAACCTGAGTTCAAGTTAAAAGTAACTTCAACTCAGGCCGAAAAATGCAATAATATTATCTAAAAGTAAAGCTATAAGAACAAAATTGTGATTATCTACGATACTGAGTTTAAGTTAAGTTATCATTTAATATTTTTCAAATTATTACTAGTATTTTTAAGGTTTAAAAATACTCAACGTACCCAAAGGGTAAAAACGGGATCCTATTACTAAGACTTCCATGTCTGTCCGTCTGTTCGTCTGTTCGTCAGTCAGATAGACAGACAGACATACGTCTGTCTGTCTGCCTGTCTGTGAGTCTCCAGGCTGTAACTCAAGAACGGTAGTAACTAGGGAGTTGAAATTTTCACAGATTATTTATTTTTGTTGCCGCTATAACAACAAATACTAAAAACAAAATAATTTTAATATTTAAGGGGGGCTGCCATGCAATAAACGTTATTTTTTTACATTTTTTGCTCAGTATCAATTATGACAACAGGTAGCAACCTGAAATGTTTACAAAGTACTTTTATTTACACTTTATTAAGTAATAATAAAATTTAAATAAAGTTAATAATTCTAAAATAAGACTCATATACAATAAACACATTTTTTTTCGTATTTTTGCTCTACCACTACGGAACCCTTCGTGCGCGAGCCCAACTCACACTTGGCCGATTTTTTATATCATTATCTGACAAAAAACGAGAATATTTTGTTGAAAATTTGTGTCATTGAATCGTGAACAAAATTGCAAGCGGCAATAATTATTTTTATTGTTACTTCGTAAATAATAATAATCATAATAATATAGTATAATTTTATTTATTTCTATTATTGTGCGTCAATAATAATATTTAGTTAAAATATTTAATTAAGGAACGGTTATAAATCTACATACTTAATGTGGCATCATAAGTTAAAACAAACCACTAATAATCACTAAATTAGACAATTTTAGAACTTTAAACGTTAAAAAGCTCGGAATTCCAGAACCATTGAACTGCAACAGATTTATGATACGAACTTTAAACGGTCAGTTAATTGGAAGTCTGAGTTTTAAATTATTTAAATAGGGCGGGCGGGAAAAGCTCTCGAGATGAATGTTTATTTTCATTTAAATACTTTATATTATTAAAATTTATGTAAAATAGTGATTTCTAGCCTATTTTATGTAAAATAATAAAATATTATCAGTGTTATTTTAGTAATATTATTAAAATAACAATTATTAATATTTTAATATTAAGGCGGAGTTTTATTTTAGCAATATAATAATAACTGTGTCTAACTGTAACTGCACTATATTTTATAAAATAATTATTTACAACAAGAATATAATATCACCCGACGGCATTCGCCCAAGAAGTTCCCATGAGTATCATGCCTATGTAGTATGTAGGCACTATCCATACTAATATTATAAATGCAAAAGTGTGTCTGTCTGTCTGTCTGTCTGTCTGTCTGTTACCGCTTCACGCCCAAACCGCTGAACCGATTTTGATAAAATTCGATGTACCTACAAGAGCCAAGAGCCAACTATGAGCCAACTCCTAGTCTTCTTAGAATCCAATGAGAAATACTAATATTATAAATGCGAAAGTGTGTCTGTCTGTTACCTCTTCACGCCCAAACCGCTGAACCGATTTTGATAAAATTTGATATGGGGATACTTTGAGACCCGAGAAAGGACATAGGATACTTTTTGTCCCGGAAAATTTACGGTTCCGCCGCGATAAACGAATTTTGGCGCAACGGAGTTGCGAGCGTCCTCCAGTATGTTAATAAATAATTATTTATTAATATATAGAGCAGTTGCAGTTAGATGCAGTTACATCCATCCATACTTCCATACTAATATTATAAATGTGAAGGTGTGTCCGTCTGTCTGTCTGTCTGTCCGTCTGTCTATCTGTCTGTCTGTCTGTATGTTTGTCTGTCTGTTACCTCTTCATGCTCGGACCGCTGAACCGATTTTGCTGAAATTTGGCATGGAGATTCTTTGAGTCTCGAGAAAGGACATAGGATAATTTTTATCCCGGAAAATATACGGTTCCCGCGCGATAAATGAATTTTGGCGCAACGGAGTTGCGGGCATCATTTAGTATTATTATATTGCTATAAATGTAATTATAATTGCAATGTTTGATTAACTTACGGCACTTCTGAATTTATCGATACTTATACCATTTTTCCCGTCTCATTATATACCATTTTATACCATTTTTGGGCGGGCAGAAAGCACTATCATTCTCATTTTATTCTGTTCGCAATATAAATTCGAATGCACACTCTAACATACAAAGTAGTACGGACACGAATTGAAGTGGTTCAACATTTTGTTTTGTGGGCGGGCGGGAAGGCTCGATCAGCCCGGGGCTACCCTCTATGTGCCGTACATAAGTACAACCTACCCCACCCTCACCCGGCCCTCACCCCTCCCGCTCACCCCGCGGACATGAACTGTGGCGAATTTCACCCAGTCGTTTCAAGCTGCGAGATCATTTTGAAATGTACAGACTGCTCTACATGGTTCAGATATTTCCTGGTTGACACAATTATTTGCCTTAATTATTTGATAGTATTATTTCTTTGATGAAATTTACAATAGTCTTGGTAAAGCCTGCTTTGTCACACAGAAGAAGATAATATTATGGTTCTATGTTACGTCCTAAGCTCTATAGTCTATCATATTTGGTTGTTTGTTTTGTCAGTAACGATGTTATAAACGCTCCCGTTATTTACAAACAACGTGACGTTCAGCCACAATTATCTCGCACTTACGATCATTAAGGCGGAGTTTTATTTTTATCGGTGCGTAAAAAGACACGTCGTACTGTCTCGTTAACGTGAACGTAGACGACGTAAATCGTAGGACGTAGGGCGCTATAATCTCAATTATATCGCGTTTTCATCTCAATGGCGCGGAGCAAGTGCTCCCTCGTTTTCTCTAATTTTTGTACGTTTTCTGTGCCCGCGTTAAAAATAGCCGGGTAATTTTTCATTTGGGCGCGGGCGCGATACAGGGTGCTCCCGAATACGGCGGTACTTAACCGCTTAACTTTTGTTATTTTGCTCTTTGTTAGATTTCACAAGGTCCTTCTTCTCGTTGAAATGAATATTTGAATCGATTTGTTTTATGCCATGAGTCCGTAACATTTCGTTTTGATGAGTTGTTTTTGTGCACATGTTGTAAAGTTTTTTCCATTAGCTGAAGTTGTTCAATGCTGTTCTTGTGTTTTAGCAACTGGAATTTACGTTAAACCTTAATTTAACGTTTGATTTGGTAGATACAATATATTATATTATGTTTAATTTACATTTGTCCCTATAATATTATCTACCTTAAAATGACTCACAAATATCAACTACATCACAAAGTACAAGACGTTAAAAAGTTATTAAACACGTTACTGTAATGTAAAACATGTCCATTAATTTTTCATTTATGACATTAAATTTAATATTTTTTACTTTATCGAAATTAACTTGTGTATATTTAATAGAACGTCATAAAACGAATGCAAATAGCCGACTTTTTATCTTCAATATGGGACATTAATTTATATACGTAACATATTTCGTTATTTATGTTCCCCATATCAGATATACAAAACTCGTAAAATGTTGCATAGATATAACTCGTAATGTAACTCCAAGCATTATTTTATTTTCACCGATTCTAACTTAACTACAGAGGTAATTATATTTTACCAAATGTTTGCATACCAACAGTAATACAATATTTTATGAGCATCTAAAAACATGTTTACAGACCTAAAAGTAGGACTCTTCAAACAGTTTTATAAACATATTTCCGATACTCATATAATTTTAGTTCATTCCCAATAGCAAAAGTGATTTTTAATTGATTGATTATACTATAATGAATCGGCCTGTACATGACGAATCACGATCATCCTGTGAACGATTGTGAGTTAGGGCCGTGATATATCGCCGCGTATTTCTGTACACAGGAGACTATCGTTCCATCTTTTTTACGCTTAAAAACTAATGTCGTTCCTAATTATTTTTAGATGATACCGCACCGCCCGTTATATATGAAGCCGAGCGCGGCCGAATCGTCAGCATAACTCCGCTTTGATGTGCCTCGATTTGTTTTATTTCGGGCCACTTCCAGCGTGATTCATGGCTGGATAAATTTTCAAGTGCGCCGCTTGCTTGCGTTTAATTGATGTCCGCCATTACACATGGATATGACATCCTCCGATTCATTTTATCGATCGCGGCGCATCATTATGATGAATTATTTGCGCGCTGTCGATATTTCACGTCACTGTTCTTTTGTTACGTGAATCGATATCGGTCTGTGCAATGCTGCTCTCGAATGTTATTTGACTTATCTTTTTTTGGTTTGCACTGAGGAAAAATGTCCATTTTCCTCGTTCTTTGAATAAATTTAAAAAATAGTAGCAGTGTCTTGAGTGTAACTTACTCGATCATTCTAGATTAATTATTATTATATCTAAGTTTATTAACACAATTGTGGAACTAAAAATAAAAAAGTAATTTAAGTATTTAAGACTATTACTAGCAAGCTACTTTATTTTGCTATTGGTGGTTCAAAAAGCGGAAAAATAATGTAACGAAGCAAAATTTGATCTTACAGCTGAAAATACTAAAATACGTGAACAAATACAGCCTTGTTCTACATCGTAGCAATCTAAGTTCTAACATAATCTACCTAAGATAAATGGATGTTAATGATAGTAAAAAAGTGAAGTTTTTCAGGGGTTGCGCTCGCCTGCGTTTGGCAAGCCGATAAGCCTAAACCGTCGACGCGGCGCGACGGGCGAACGGTTTCCAAAGAAAAACACTGAATTAATCAGCCTCTAGTGCGAAGTGTCTGTAGCATCATTCGTCTCTGTCACACCCGTGGCCCCCGCCGTATTGAAATGAGACGGGAAAATCCGGGAGTGGTTATTTGGTCGTCTGTCGCTGGAGGCGACCACGCAGTTCGCGTTTATTGCACTAGTTTTTGATATTCCAATACCTAACAAAGTACGTAAAATCCCGGGTGTCACGGGATTACCCGCGTGAGCCCGAGGGACGGGGATTAGGAACTTCCTAGTGCGATACGTTGAAAATAGTTCAGTCATCATCGCGCACAATAGTTTCCAACAAAACATCACGTAATTTACACATAGACCGCATTTAGGTCAAAATTCTGCCTACAACTGTGGGTATAAAACGGACAGAAAAATTCGATGCAGACGTACGTGGCAATGCGTTTGCATTTCGTACAGATAGTCCAACTTATAGTGTCTAAAACATTACTTATTTTTCGTCAGGAATGGCTGTGTACAAGTGTACCGAGCGGCCATTGTGGACGAGGCAGAGCGTCGCCATTTATTGAGCATTGACAGAACAAGCGCCGAAGTATTCGCGCCATTGTGTGATAATTAATGTATTGGCGTATTGTTAGCGTAAGTTTTTGACCCCGGGCTCCTTGCTTACAAATTTTGACAACTAAAAAGCATGATGGTGGCGTTTCAGTGGAATTCGCGTCGATTAACTGTATAACTTTTTACGTATGCGCTCAACGCCCAGTCGAAAACCTAAATTAAATGTTTATATCACTGGACACTGGGAGCGTCATTTGTTATATTATATGTAGGTGAGGATCTAAAGCAGTGGACAAAATCATTGTATCCTAGCTGTGTTTGTGAAGGGATGAGAGGAGAATGTGAAACAACGATGCAACCAATCCAAAATGGTGGCACCACTGACACATTTGATTAAAACGCACATTCGCTGTTGTATGTTAATCCGCAATGCTTTATCTAGCGCGTGGGGTCTAAGGGTCTCGGGGGACTTACCCGTAGGCCGCGAGCGTCGGGTCGTAGGGGTAGTAGCCGCCCGACGGCTGGAGGCCCGCCGACGTCCACGCAGACATCTCGCCGCTTCCCTCTTTCAGCGCGTAAGGATTACTCTGGAAACAAACACGCGCACAAATTAACGGCCGACACAAACACAAGGGCTGACGTACTTTGATTAAATTGTACGAACTTTTAAAAGTTAATCCGGTATGGGTGTTATAGATACGAGCTCAGATGGCTAATCTAAAACACATCTCATGGGCTTACTGAGATGTCGTTTATTAAGTTGCACTGAGCTTTATAATGTGTTTATATGGAATATAATTTAGCTTAGGATTACAAAATGTAAATACAATTTCTTTTTCATTTCAGAGCTTGTTGTTTAAGAGTGTCTAGCATTACTACATCGATATTAAAGCACAGGGTTTTCTTATATTTTTCTATGGAAACCATCGTAGATACCAATTGATTTGCAACATATTATTATCGGAACTATATTATCTATCCAAAAAGAGTGACCACCCTATGAGCAAAAATGACTTGAATTTGCTAAATAATCCGATCCGATCACTAAAATTATGTGTCTTATTATTAGTCTTGAACTATAAATCTACCAATATTATTCCTAATAATAATCCAGATTGTCTTTCCGACCAGATATTTTCTTAACAATTAGCGAGCATAAAATAATAAACAACTCATTGCTGTATTTAAACAAATCTTAACCGCAACACAAACCGACGAATGTTTTATTCAAACAGAAATATACCCCATTACCAGATAATAATGAATTAGTTATTAGTTAACGTTTAGTTAAATCGCGTCTCAGTTAGATTTAATTAAAGTTAAGTTAATAAATAGAATAAACTGGCAACAGAGGTCCCGGGAGAGAGTACTGACGTATCAGTGGCGAATTTGCATAATGTATGGAGGGTTCAAACTATTAAGTTCTACGCACCCTCTCGACAGGGTTGGCACATGACGAAAATTTATTTCTGTGCGCTATTATTTTACCTTATAACTAGACGTTTAGAGTTACTGGAAGTTTATTTTTCTATTAGGATTTAGGTACATGTTTGTTTTTCTGTATTATGAGTAATGATGTCTTGGGGTGTATTGGTATTTTATTATTTTTTCAATAAAGTTAACTTTATAAAACATGTGGGTAATACTTAGTTAAAAATTTTATAATTTAATTTTCAAGAAAATTTTATTTTTGTTTAATTATTCATTACATAATTTGTTAAATATGTAAGGTTCAAGTATTTGTAGATATTACAAAAAAAAATATATCTAAATAATTACACATGAGAATGTTAATTATTTAAATAGCTATTTGTATACATAGTAAGTATACGAAAATACTTTAGGTTTTAGAATATTCAATTACATCTAAATTCTACACTAGTTCGTGGCAGCCCTACCGTTGATAGTTGTTTAACAGCGAGCTAGTGAGGGAAAAGGACCCTCTTTAAGTTATTCGCATACATTAGGAGCAACTAAATTAAAAGTGTGAATGATTCCTCTCCCCGAGGGCGTCGGTAATAAAATGAGAAACATTACGGACACACGAAGTCGGTTGGGTCGAATACGAGCTTATTTGTCCCCTTTTAGCCATGATGTATTGTTTGGGACGTGTTACACTATTATTCTTTTTTTTATGATTTTCAGGGCTGTGATATTTGCATTTTATGATTAGACAGTATTTTAGCTAGGGTCGCTGAATTCTTAATTTTGGTCGATAAGAAAAATCAGAGTACCTACTTACTCCAAAAATTATTAGATCGTCAACAAGATGTTAAATTTAATATACTCAATGATGGTCTACCTAATCTTCGATTAATAAATAAAGTGGGTACGTACCTTTGTAAAAAATTAAAGTTTTTAATGATACTAGAAATACCCTACGGCTTTTCCATAATTTAAAAAACAAGTGAAACTACAAACGTAGCTGTCACTCGTCAGTCGTCGGGGCACGTAATACGGGACATTATTGCCATCAACATACTAGTTGCCGGGAAAATAACTTAATTATTGTTCTAAGTCGCCACTCAGACGACGCCAGCTCACAAAATGGTGGCAAATTATTCAACAGTAATTGCACTTGTATACAAAATAAAATGATTTAGCACAGCGAGAGCGGCTTGTAATCTACCGACGTTTATCCAGTTATTTTATAAAAATACACGAATTATTCCATAAAAAATACTACTTACAACCGTAGCGTAAAGTAATAACCACTCGTAAATAATGACAGGGATGTGAGATCTTGAAGATGGAAACAAAATTGAAAAATATGATTGTGGGACCTGTCCGCTAAGGGCGACAGAATATTATTATTATTATTATTATTATGTTAAAATGAATTTGAGTCTCGGCTATTTGCCGGATAAATGATGCAGGTACGGGCTAATGCCAAGTAACCTGATACACGTTAAGAGTTATGATTGATGTGAGGTGAAAGATGAAGATGGGTTAAGGAAACGACGGACTATAGAACAGGTATCAATGACGATTGATTTTTGCATTTGTATGTATGTATTTTTATGTAAGTCTATTGTTTTTAAGTCAAAATGTAGAGTTTTAGGGATGACACCGGTTGAGGATATAATAAAAGGCAAAATTTTAACAGTATTCTGGCGCCACATTTGCTTAATCTCGTCTGCTAGAGGAATGTATTTTTGTATTTTTATTATTATTATTATTATTATCTTTATTATTATTTCTGCGATAACTGTACAATGTAAGTACTTACATGTAACTTGAAAAAATGGAATACTAAAATCCAGTATCAAATACGATAATTGACGCCCAAAAAATAGAGACCATAAATAAAATTCAGTAAATTGCAGCTTGATCTTTGAAAACAGAAAAATTTATATACCTGATCCGCAGAGTTTTGCAAACCATTCCCAAGCTATTTTGTTTGTATAACATAAATAACAATAAAATAATCAATGTTGATGTTATTTGTATTTTATAATAATTAATTAGAAGCGTAATAAAATTATACAGCCTCCAATCCAAAGATTTATAGATTATGGCCCACCGAGTTTACGAGGCAATCATTAATTATTGCTTTTTAAATACCAAAGCTAAACATACTTTATTGGTGGACAGTAAAACGTATTAGTTTGTATTAGTAACCCCCTGGGTCGGAGGTAGTTCGGAGGATTCAGAAAACTTCGAGGGTCATAGCTTATACGTCATGTTTATAATTGTGCAGAAAATATAATAACTAAGTATTCAATAAATAAGTACTTTACTTTTCATATTTTCTTTTCATTTAACTAACTTTCATGAAAATTAATTATGTAAGTAGGTAAGTACTTACTTATTTCATGGTAATCAAAAGAAATAATAAGAGTGTCATCTAAAGATTCATGACACATAATTAATTATTCTAACGAAACGGTAATTTGATCACGAAATTATAGTGAAAAAAATCAGATTTTTTTTACAAAAATCCTCCACTGTTCACACCTTTACTTGACAAAAAGTGGCCCGCGCCGCGCTGGCTCAATAGTCAACAGTTTTTTTATCAGATCTATAATATTAACATGAGAAGCTCAAGATCAATGAATTAAAATCAATTACTATGCTAATCTAAAACCTATGCAAAGCTAACAAAACGTGTAAATAAAAGCTATTTGGAAGAGCCGGATATTATAATTTGCTCAGATTTTTTATTTAGACATCATGTATCATTTGGAATTAACAGTAATTAATAATATTATGAATTCATTATATCTATATATTAATAGGTACGCGAGTAAAAAACTTTGTATCCCTTTTGACGCAAAATGGGGAAACGTAGGTGAATGGGCACAGTGAGGGTGGGTTGCACCAAATTACTTTAACTAAGTATAACTGTAACTTTAACTGTAAGTTTAACTATAAATACAGTGCAAAATGTCAAATCTTTGGTTAAGGACGCCATATTTAACGATAACGCCATAACCGCTCTGAATACCTACTTATATGATATATCGAAATTTTTTCGTGAAAATTTACTGTGTTGTTATAAGAAATATTTTTTCTGTCGATTTTTACGGATAATTCAATTTTTATACTCTCAATCCCATTAACTGTAGTTTAAATAAAAAAATAAATGCAACAGACATCTGTCAAATTCTGTGGTCAAAGTTATGGTTGAAGTTAAGATTAAAGCTAAGTTAGCCTTAACTATAACCATAACTTTAACTACGCCTCTGGTGCAACCCACTTATAGTTTATATGGTGAAGGAGTGCATCGAGCTAACATTATTTTGAAATTATTCTTTTATCATATTTTTTTTAACAAATAAACATCACACACACTACAACACACACACTAGGAAAGATGACAGATTTTTGAGTGACAAGTCTATACTTACTAATTATACCTACTCTTTCATTTGTGGTTGAAGTCTGTTGACAACAAGTTGACAAATTGAAAATAGATTATAGTTTTTAGGGTTCCGTACCCAAAGGGTAAAAACAGGACCCTATTACTAAGACTTCGATGTCTGTCCGTCTGTCTGTCTGTCTCCAGGCTGTAACTCAGGAACGGTAATAGCTAGAGAGTTCAAATTTTCACAGATTGTGTATATCTGTTGCAGCTATTACACAACTATAACATGGCTATAACAACATACTAAAAACAAAAGAAATAAAATATTTAAGGGGGGCTCCCATACAGCAAACGTGATTTTTTTGCAATTTCTTGCTCGATATCAATGATGGCTACAGGTAGACACCTGAAATGTTCACAAAATACTCAATTATATTTAAAATAAGTAATAGACTTTCAATAATATAAATAATTAAGGGAGGCTCCCATACAAAAAACACAATTTTTGCCTATTTTTGCTCTATAATGGTACGGAACCCTCCCGCGCGAGTCCAACTTGCACTTGGCCGATTTTTTTTATTGAATCTTAGATACCTACTATTAGACAATGCTTACACGGCCAGTCTGAGATCAGCCGATATTTTAATATAGTCAATATTTTTTTTACATAATATTATTATAGGTAGCAGTCCTAATGTAGTGTACCTAGTTGTAACTAAGCTCAAATTTCGACCACTGGGCGATCTCTAGTTTAATTAAAGTAAGAAAATTCTTAAAACATTATTGAGCCTACACCTTTCTGTCACCGATAAGAGATGGCGCTACTTGTTCCAATATCGATAATATTATTGACTTATAATAATTATTGTACTCGCTTGCTACCGGCTATTTCAGTTACCATAATAAAAATATGTCTGGTTTTAGGGTTCCGTACCCAAAGGGTAAAAACGGAACCCTATTATCAGTAATGTCTCAGGACTTCGATGTCTGTCCGTTTGTCTGTCTGTCTCCAGACTCTATCTCAAGAAGCGCTATAGCTATTAGCTAGACTTCTGAAATTTTCACAGATTGTGTTATGTGTATATCTGTTGCCGCTATAACCACAAATACTAAAAATAAAATAAAATAAATATTTAAGAGAGGCTCCGATACAAGGAACGTGATTGTTTTGTCCTTTTTCGCTTGTAATCAATAACGGTAACAGCTAGGCACTTGGAATTTTCACAAAATCCTTAAATATATTTGTACTTTAATAATTAATAATAAAATTAAAATAAAGTAAATAATATTTAAGAGGGGCTCCCATACAAAAAACACATTTTTTGTCTACTTTCGCTATACCGGTACGGAACCCTTCGTGCGCGAGTCCGTCTATCACTTGGCCGATTATTATTTCTTTTTTAGGGTTCCGTAGCCAAAATGGCAAAAAACGGAACCCTTATAGATTCGTCATGTCTGTCTGTCTGTCTGTCTGTCTGTCCGTCCGTATGTCACAGCCACTTTTCTCCGAAACTATAAGAGCTATACTATTGAGACTTGGTAAGTAGATGTAGTCTGTGAACCGCATTAAGATTTTGATACAAAAATGGAAAAATTATTAAAAATTTTAGGGGTCCCCATAGGTACAACTGAAACAAAAAAATTTTTTTTCGTCTAACCTTTGCGTATAGGCATATGCCTATACGCAAAGGTTAGAAAAAAAATGATATTAGAAACCTCAATATGATTTTTGAAGACCTATTCATAGATATATATCTATGAATAGGTCTTTGCGTATAGGCATATGCCTATACGCAAAGGTTAGACGAAAAAAAATTTTTTTTGTTTCAGTTGTACCTATATATCCTATTCATAGATATATATCTATGAATAGGTCTTCAAAAATCATATTGAGGTTTCTAATATCATTTTTTTTTCTAATCTGAATAGTTTGCGAGAGAGACTCTTCGAAAGTGGTAAAATGTGTGCCCCCCCTCTAACTTCTAAAGTAGGGGCATGATAATTAAAAAAATATATATATATGATGTACATTGCTATAAAAACTACCAACGAAAATTGGTTTGAATGAGATCTATCAAGTAGTTTTTTTATACGTCATAAATGGTAAACCTTAATTTAACTTTCATTAAATCAACTAAAATATAAAAATAAATAAAAAACCTTTTAATTTTAGAGAAATAAACCTTATTGCTGCTGCGGAACCCTTCAGTGGCGAGTCCAACTCGCACTTGGCCGGCTTTTTAAAAATATTTTGTAAATTAATTGTCACTTGACTTGTAACCTCTGGTCTTATGCAGTATGCTGCTTTTCTATTTTATCGAGGTATTTATTGAAGAGGGTTTAGACGTATATTGCTGTTATTTTATTTACCTGGATTGTCGCTTAGCGGGACTAGTCAATAATATTTATAGGTGACCCCGGCAAGTGGACAAACGTCATTAAACGGAACGTAATAAAACTTGAAGGGACTGATTGAAAATGAACATAAACAGCGAATTGATAACAAACAACTGGCGCTCGATGTAATGTCTCCAAGCCTGAATTTGCTCTTGCCCATAGCTGGACATAAAGTCTAATTTATGTGCCACTAACACCCTTTATACTGCCAAGTTACTGTTCGGTATAAAACTAGCGACGAGTTAGAATTAACTGAAATTCAAAGTGAAAAGCGAATCAACTTTGGCCTCCGTAAAGACGCGTCGTTATATCCCCTAGTAGCACACGAAATAAACAGATTTAATGGAAAATCTTAACTAATCATAATACAGAGTCGTCAGCACGAGATAAAAAATCACACCCCAAAACCGTCTTGAAAGGAAAACGAAGTGAAACATGTAAAGTTTTCATTTGTTATCGCGGCTAACAATCCTGGCCCCGCGCGTGCTTCTGATTGTGAAAAATGAGGCATCTCCTATTGCATCGCCATCATTAATATCTATCATTGCGGAGGAAAACATAACGCTTCCCCACGAATAAGCCCGGTGACAAATTCCCCAACTCTTTGTGGGGAGGTGATAAACTTGCCGGCCGAGGGATCCCGCTAACTATGATGGAAAACCCCTCCACCCCCCGACACGCCACGTGACCACACGTCTGATTGCCCCCCCGTTTCAAAGTCTCGAGTATTAAAAGCACATCTAAAGTTAGCTAATAAATCATATTCGGGCGATGATGTGGCAGAATCGATCCGCGGGTCTCGGCGAGCGTTACGCGCACGTAATCCCGCTTATTAGATTAGCCCGAAGGTCGAGATGAAATTCTAATACATATTAGATTATTTATATTCTTAGAATTCTCCTAAGCCTAAAGACGACCGGCCTATTTCTGGAGCTACGACGCGCATGAAATATAATGACGTGGGTACGCGATATTCAATGAAAGTAATAAATAGGTTCTGTTTATCTCCTGCATTATGACACCGATCCGGGGCTGATATCGGACGGATTTTAGTATAGAGCAGCCGGGATCAATCGGATGACAATGAACATAACTACTCGCGGGCCTAATTCGCGTAATTAATTGGTAGTATCATTAAACCGCGGCGTCGGAGTGTAACGTCGCGCGTCGGCTCGGCGGAGATTTTGCCTGCGCCAGTCATTACCGGAGGGGTTATGGGGCGGAAAGCGGCGGGCCGGGCCGGGCCGGAGCGCCGAGCGGCCTCGCGGAGCGTTTGGCAGCGCCGCCCGGGCGCCGGGCCTTCCGCCCCGACGCTTTATGAGCCGGCAAATAACTTATCACCGGCTAATGCAATGGAATAAACGAGCCTTATTTATTAACCACGACTTCGGTCGTTTTTTTATTTATGGGCGCGTGTGAGTAACGCGGAGGGGCGGCCCCTCGTGTTTGTTTATGTGTATCTAGTGCGCTGACTCGCGAACTGTGGAGAATTGATTAAAACATTGTTAGACGCGGTCTCGGGGCGCGAGACGGGGCGAGGAGCGGCAGGGCGCGGGCGGGGGGCGAACGGGATAAGAATTTTAAGGGTTAATAAATGAGCTTTATCGTTCAGTAAAACAGAAGTGATGGCGACCGAGCCCGGCTTTACGGGGTGTAAGTGCTCCACAAATCCACGAAACGTTTTTTTCATTGTTTCAACCCTTGTAATTTACAACGGGATGTTTGAGTGAAGTATTGTTTAATTAAACAGGATTAAAAATGTTCATTATGGCTGCGCAATATTTTGTTCCTTTATGTACGTACGATGTATGAGTGTAAAATCAACTTCGTCCGAGCAAACTCAAATCGCACATAGAGTTTGAGAGGCTATACCAGAAAATTTTCAACGATTTATGACTTAGTATGAGTACCTACCTACATAATATATTTTTATTATCATCAGACTGGAATAATAAAACTTATCTCCTAAATATGTAAGTACCTACCTAATTACTCAACAGCGGGGCTAAAAATAAATGGTCAATACATGAATTCATTATCAGGAAAAGTTCCGCTGAAAACATTCAAACAATAAGCGGAAATGTTGCCATAATATTCATGATATAAAATAATAAATAGTTGATACGAATAGCGAATCTGTAAGTGAAATGTTGCGAGTGGAAAAAAAGGAACTTAAGTGGATAAACCGAGTATACGGCCCCAGTCATTTTGTTAGTGACGCGCCGTGCCAGGCGAATACCGTCTGTATTTAAATGTGTTACGGTTCATGGTCGCGCGGCACGGCTTTCGCCAATAAAGCTTTCCCCCAAATAAGCTATAAACGGGAACGGGTGCCATAGGTAGAGCCCTTCAATTATTTGTATGCGGAGGTGGAGGTACAATAATTTTATTTTACGTTTTACTTAACATTTATTTCGTTACGCCAATTTCATGGGTATCAGAGTGGCTAGGTTGCGATTTTAATGGGATAACGTCCGGGAACCACATTTTGTTTGTTTGTGTTTCGTTGTTTTCCGTTCGTAACACGGATGTTTGAATTTTCGCTTTGCGTTGGCTGCTAAAAATTACATGCACATTATATACAAACTTATGCGAGGAAGTAAGTCTGTGCTTAAAATTTAGTTTGTTATTATTTTTAGCAATATTCCGCCAAAAAAAATATATTAAAAATATATTGGAATATTGCTAAAAATAATAACAAACTAAATTTTAAGCTATGGATTTCCGCAAAGTAACGCCTGATTCTATTAACTAAGTGCTGTAGAATGGTAATTCCATATTCAACTGGGCACAAAAATTGATGTGTCCAATGAAAATGAATAAACTTGTATATGTAGTTGATTGTTGTATTCGTTACCAAACAAATAGGTGCTACGTCTATCATGAAAGATTTTTAACGAAGATAGACGTAATGATTTAATGACTAATGATGCAGTTAACAAATCATTTAACAGGTAAATAAATCATTGAGTAGGGCAATTGTTGAAAATTGACACGCAGACTGGGCGTAAATAAACAATAAAGTAGACTTAACTGAGTCGTGGCGACGCGTCACTGCCGATCGTAAACTCTCTGATAACAATTAACACCGATAGAACCTTAATTAGTATCTCTATCTCTTTCTCTCTCTTTATACGGAGAGAGAGAAAATGTGATTAGAGTTCACGTGAATTATTGACTCGAGGGTCATTGGGTGGTTTTAACTCCGATCAAATTTAAACTCGGTTTAGTGGTTTGTGGTTAAGAAAATTAGGATAAAACTTATTAGAAGCCACTTTGATTCTTTAAAATATGATATAATAGTGCATAATTTATAAATAATGTATACTCTACTAATAATGATTGTTAAATACGCTTATATTTTACTCATCAAGAATATTTTAATTGAATATTCTATGAAACAATAATACGTTAATAACTAATGCATAATATTATAACCCTGTATAATGTAGTATAAACAGCTAATTCCTAATAATGAAAATATATTCAACTTTATCGATGCTCACGGATAATGGAATGTAAATGTCGCGATAGTATCACAAATATTTAAATTCCGTCAGCACATGGCAGGCCATAAACAATTCAATAAAACATAAAACTGGCCTCGTAAACAATTATTACGGAATCAACTCAATTTCCAATATCATTAATATTTATTAGCGTCGGCTATGAGATGACAGATAGGATAATTGTTCAACCCTTAAGTAACCGATCGCCAGCGGTGCGGCAACGAGGCGGCAACATCGCGGCAGTTCCGGCGATGCTATCTGGCAGGTGAACCGTATTACTCGTAAAAAGGACCAGGAAACGAGTAGTGAGTCGCCCGATGGCGCTACCACCTCCGGACACTGGAAGAAGAATACTTTCCCGGTCCTGAAAGGCGTCTCTTTGGTTTTGCGTGTTGGGGCTGAGCACACGCAAAATGTATAGGACATTAAAAACCATTTAGAGCAACTACGCTTCCATAGGCTGAATAATGACGGCTCGGCGTCGGCGGTAATGGTGGCCGGGGACCGAGGAACAATGTCCCCAAGTCCCCCGGGGAGCTTTTGTCCCCCGTACCCTGACGCTCCCTGCCCGTGACATCTGTCCGACGACTTCGCGCAAAAAACTCACTCCGACTCATGAGCTAATGTACAGTTGAGATGTTCATTTATCTCATTGTGACCCCGTCGCATCGGCCATTGTCGGCCACCGAGGTGGTCCGCTTTTTGGCTGTCACAACATTTAATACAGCGATAAATTCGGTCTAGCCGTTTAGCCATTGTTACATTGTTTATGATCCCGATTGTTATATTAATGTCTTATTTAGCCTAGCTATGAATGGCGTTCGGGTACTCCGTTTTATTTATTGCACTTTTTTGTATTTTAATTCGAGCCGTTTAGAATATGAATTTACAAATTCATGACTGCTCCGAACAAATTGTATAATTTATGACATACCTCAGCTAGCAGCTGCTGCATTAATATAAAGCCTACGCGACGTTGCTAAGGGATCTTCCGGCTACCTACATTAATTCCGACATGCACTAGAAATATGTAAAAGATAGTATCATAGAGAAGTAGAAGAAAGCTTCAGAGTTGCGTCGAAAATCACAGATGCTTAGAATTAACCAGAAAATATCGCGGCTGAACCGCGGTAAACATATTTTCTATTCAAGGATGTCTTCGTTTACGTCAAAATGAAAGGCAACAAGGCGAAGTCAAACAAGAGGTGAAATATGCAAAGTCTTGGACCCTTGTCTCGCTAATTGTGCAAATAAACTGATCGCTAACCGTCCGCCGGTAATCAGTGGTCAAATATCAGCCGTCCCGCCGCGTCCTCACATAAATCTCCCGCCCTCGCCCTTATAAATGACCGGCCACTAAATCAAACAATAGTGAGCTAAATGCATTTGCCATTGTTTTCCCACAGTCGCCGCAACCGCGGAAATGGCCGACTCGCCCCGGACTCCGGACGCGTCGATATTGCCACGTCCGACGGACAGATTTATCTTAAGAAAAGTTTGCGCAACGAAAATCTCGGCCGATCCCGATTTATTGTCGGCTTTTTGGGACTCGTAAACTTGTTTTTCAGGAAATTCATTTCATGCCAACGATCTCTCAAAAACATTGTGTTCGATACGGGACAATACTACCGTCTCTACATTTTTTATCATGACCGCACTTACCTCGAATTTCAACATTAAAGGGAACCTGAGTCGTTAAGATCGAACAAAATGGCGGCCTACTAGATAGATAGTAGATAAAGTTAATAGTAAATAATAACGGCCGATAGCGGCACTCGGCACACGTTAGGTACTCGACTGGTACATAAACCGTGTAGTTACTACGTCACTGAAGTGTTAGTTCATAACAAGATGCGGAGAGATAGCGTCCGCCCACCGTAAGTGCATCACTTTAAAACAATACTAGATCGGGGAGCAAAGCCAACCGCCTCAACGGCCTTGAGTCCTTCGTCGTAAGGGTCAGAATAACCAAACTCCTCAAAGGTGCGAGCGTTATCGAGGCAGGAAATGGAAAAAATGATCCGACTCTCGGTCACCTCAAATTAGGATCGTTAAAAAGTGTCGATCAAACTCGAGATAGTTGAAACTTAATTATTTCATTTTGGTTTGAATAAAACATTTCGGAAGATTATTTTCGTCGCCCGTTTAGTTTGTTTGACATGCGATGCTATTTGCATTTTTTTAATTTAATGTTGTTGTTGTTCTGGTTATAGAATTTATAGAAGATAATTAACTACCCATACGATTTTGTACTCAATATAACAAATATTGTAGTTAATTGGAACGAAGTTTTTATCGCGCGTTCGACGTAAATCTGAAGGCTAGACAGAACGATATATTTTGACCTTGATATTTTGATCTTGACACTTTTTTATTAGTACCCGCATGGTAGGGGCAGAGGGCGTTGATAGTAAGTATTCCTGTGCGTCAACTAGGTGGCGTTTTTTTTAAATAATTTTTTGAGTGTACATAGCCGTGGATTTTGCCACTTTTTTTAAAAGAAAAGTGTCTCATATGTTCATCATAAAATAAAACAGAAAATACCAGTTAAACTGTAACACTGATCTCATAAATAACTTCTTTCAGTTATATTTTATCTCTTTTAGAATAGTTTTAAGCGGATTTTGGTAAATTATCATGTTAAAACGCCAATCTGAATATTTCAGAGCCCTAATTTTAGATAAAAAAGCGATGTCTTTGATGGTAGGTTACTTACTTGTCGCTATTTAACTTTTTTATTTTATGAGTTTACTGAGCAAATTTAATTGAATCTAATTGTCTGATAGTTGAGACACAATAAAGTGGTTTTAAGCTATTGAAATCATTGAATGCATTAATCAGTGATTTATAAACATTTAAACATTTGTCTCATTTTTTTCACTTCTACGTTACTGTTTTCTTCGTTGCCAGTATTTCAAGACACAAGCATATAAATGTAATTTTAAGTAGAAATTTGGAATAATTATGGAAATTTGATCGAAACCTTGATCGAAACCTTGATCGAAACTTGATCGAAACTTGATCGAAACCTTGATCAAAACCTTGATCGAAACTTGATCGAAACTTGATCGAAACTTGTTCAAAACTTGATCGAAACTTGATCGAAACTTGATCGAAACTTGATCGAAACTTGATCGAAACCTTGATCGAAACCTTGATCGAAACTTGATCGAAACAACTTGATTGACGATTTTTTTTATATCGATTTTCATAAAAACTGGGTTAAAAAATGCACAACGTTAATAATCAAGTTTTCACTTCTGTCGGCACTCCCAGAGTGCAACCAGTCTTTTTTATTATATAAAGTTCACGCCTTTTTTCAGGCAATTTTTGTGGGTATTTTTTTGTGTACATACGACGTCGTATCTAGGTTTCAGCTAACACTAAACAAAATACTTAGAATTAAGAGCCCTGTTTATTTTGATATGTGAAACAACGACTGGATGGCGCATGGTAAAACTTTTATAAGCTTATATTACGCCGTATAACATTGTTTTTGTACCTAATTTTTATTGATAAATAATAAAGGTTAAAAAAATCCAAACTTATCTCTGCTTAAATATCAAGAAACTGTTAACCTTTACATATTTTGTGTAGGTACATAGCTGTAAGAGTGCTTGTTTTCATTCGTTCTTTATCTTCGGTTTGGCTGATGATAATGACTATGTCTACTGTACTCGGCGAAACATGGCGGTAGCGGTCTTTGACTCCCTGTCAAAAACTTGTCGTTTTCTATATAAACCGCGATTGACATTGAAGTGTCAGATGTTGTTAATCGCGGCTTTGTCACAGGTTACACGGTCAAATTTTCATCAATCTGATCTATCAATCTGATTGACGGAATATTGACGGTTATAAAAAGTTCATATTAAAAATACGATCAATCCATCAATCCGTGGCGTACACGATCAAATTTCGTCAATCCGTACCGGATTGATGGATCAGATTGATGAAAATTTGACCGTGTAACCGGTGACTTTGTATAGAAAATTACAAGTTTTTGACAGGGAGTCAATGACCGCTACCGCCATGTTTCGCCGACTACACTATAAATAAAAAAATCAACAACCAATAAGTCACGACATTGCAGAGTCACAGTTGTCAACATAATGTCACATTCACGCCCAAAACCTGGTTTAACGGGAGTATAAGTTATTCGTAAATAACGTTTATTACTACGTTTACGTCCCGCCAGACGTGAAGCCCCGCCCTTCGTTAACGTTTTTCAGTATTTATTGCCTACGCCTTATCGTTTCGGAATTATCGAGATATTGACTAGACTAAAATGAGATTAGATATAAAATGTGTTTTGAATTTGTTTTATTGAATTTACTTCACTCTAGTTCTTATGTTATTCTGAAGGCTGAAGCTAGAGAGCTCAAGTCAACTGCCCCGTTATCACAATTTCCTGCAGTTTGCATGTATGAGCCTGATAATCGCCACGAATGAACCGGCTCAACCGAAAAATTGCGATTCCATTACCCTTTTCTTTGTCAAAAGAAATTTATCAGGGAAGCGATTGAACCTCCTCCAATTATTTTGTGCATGGCAAACGCATCAGTTGATCTATCGTCTCGATTCCTGATGCATTTAATAATAAACAATCAGAAGAAGGTGTTAAGGCTTATTGTGTGAACCACTAGACAAGCTGTTAGCTGACTGCACTACTTCACACTTGACACCTTCTTTGGGGATTGGCATAATAGTGGCAATAACATCTCGTATCTAAACAGTAAACACCGTGGATAGGCCGGGCACGCAGGGTCGACAGCCGGCGTTAGGCCGCGCGCACACTATCCGAGCAAACACTGTCAATCATTGGCGGCGCTTTGCTGTTATCACCGCGTTTGTGTCAATCGCCGATGTGATAAAGCCCACCCACCGCGATGGCCGCTCATGTGATAATGCCATTTCGCAGTCGAAACAGAGTCTAGCCAAGACGCTTTTTTAAATATCGAAACTAAAATGTAAAAGTACTTATATAGTATAATCATTTAAATTGTAATTTGTAGCCATATTAAAATATATTTTTCATATCAAACTGCGTTATGCGAAAAATAAACAAAAAACCTCTTTGTACGCTATTGGAAATCCGCGTGAACTTTCTAATATAGTTAGTTTATGTCTCAAGCATTTTAGACCAAACTCGTCAAAATGCCACTAAAATCGCCTCAACAAATAATTATAAAGCCCTGACTAAAATTACATTTCAGTACAAAGCACAAACTGTAAATTTTTGCAGCAAAGAAAATATTTTAAACTACACAATTTCACACAGAGGGGTAAATTTTATGAAGTATTTTAAGCGGATGCCTTAGTCATAATAGCTATCTCCAAGCCAAGTTTCGGCTCGAACTTGGCCGACTATTTGGCATACTCAGTACAGTAGTTGAATGTGGTTTTACCGCAAAAAATCATAAGCGTGACAAGTTGGCAACGATATCCACAAGTTATATTCTCCAATCGAGTTTTTACATCGCTATTGTCATGTGCAATTACAATAATTATTGTCAACATTATATTTTTTAACAATTACAATGTCAGTGCGCGGGCGCAGGAAAAAATGACATGTGTTTGTTATTCGCGGCGCATTGCTGCGTTTATGTTGGTACAGTAATCTTGTAATTAAAGCAATTTTCCAGCCCCAGTGCCGAGGTATGCCGAGACACGCATTATGTGCTAAGCACAGCTATAATATGTCACATAATATATGCTAGTTCTAGGTACACTTACCTACATGACCGAGTTGGTTTTGTGAGTGTACGGTCTAACTTATCTAGCGCTCACAAAATTGTATCATAACAGTATCCCATTTGAGCTTTTTTTTTTCGAAATAAAGAGTAGATAAATCTAAATTATTTTAATCAAATAAGATCAAATTTTTTTATTGCCAGAATGTTGTACATGTATAGGTCTTATATTAACTACTTTACTATAATTTGGAGCTTGCATTTCTGCCATTACAAATTTTATTAAAAACCGTTTAGCAGCTTTTGCGTGAAAGCTCTATTGGGGCTAGTGATAGTCACATTCGGAGGCAAACAGTTATTTTGGTGTGTAAGACAGATTCAAATAAAAATAATCGGCCAAGTGCGAGTCGGACTCGCACACGAAGGGTTCCGTACTATTACGGAGTGGGTCAGGGGGAAGTTTTTAAAAAAAAACTTTTTTACAGCTGAAAATTTATTTTAAATTGAAATAACACAAAAATGTGTTGTCGCGCCGAGGTTCAAAGCTACTCTGATTTATTTATTGCAAAATGAAAGAAAGGAAACGAAAAATGATGAATCTATGAAATATTGCAGAAGCGTGAGACCGCATGCTCAGCTTTTCACCTTGAATAGGATAACCGTGGAAATGATATCATAACAGCCCCCCGGATAAGATGGAGCAACATCCCTTAAGGAGATGCGAAATCTAAAAGTTAAGTATTCAAATTTTTCAGAGCTTTGAACTTCGCTGCCACATTACAAACTAATGAAGGAAATAAAAAAAATGAAAATAAAACTTAAATGTAATTTAAACTATTTCTAGTTTATTTAAAAGTTAAAGAAAAATTTAAAATTATTACTAGGCTCATTTAACTGAATATTACATGGTTTTTGAATTAGTGTTAACTAAAATATTTCTTTTACATGGTATAGGAGTATTCTTTAATTCTATTTCTTCAGTTGATATAAATTCATCATCATTACCTCTGATACTAATGGAATGTGAAACTGATTTGTCTTCTGACCTTCTATTATTACATTGGTTAAATATTTTTATGCAACATGCTGATGATGATGACCTAGATAAGAAATTTCTTTTACATCTGCATAGAAAATAAACAAACAATACGAAACTTATAATATAACCTGTCATTAAATAATGAACGGCATAAGTGCTAAAATGAGAAGGATTTTGGATTTTGTTAAGTTCTTTTTCTAAAGAATCTAAATTTATACTAGCATGTAACAACGAGTCTAAATTATTAATATGATCTATTTTTGACAAATGGATTTGAGACAAAGTCTTATTTATTTTATTTCTTTCGCAACAATCGTCTTGAAGTATATTAAAATTGGATATTACATTAGTTATATTGTCATTCGTATAAACAAGGTCAGAAGGTGTAAACTGTAAGGTTTTATAAAAGCCTTTGCAATGCCTAGGTAAAGTAAAAACACCTGTACCAAACAAGATAACTTCGTGGGTCGTCAGATCGTCATTACAGCTGACGTGGCATTTGCCCGGTTCGGACTGAACATATATCCATCTGTTATTACTCAATTTGTGAAAAAGATCTACAGATCCATGAATTAATCTTGTCTGGCAAGAGGAAGGAATCTTATCAACTACTTCACTTAAAATAACCGTTTCACACGTGGGATTCGCGATCACCGAATATACGTTTTTCAACTCACAGATATAGCACTTTTCACTTTTCACTTTACACTCGTCTATTCTCGACAGTAGTGAGTAAACATATGATCCTGAGTTATTGCAACATATGGGCTAGAGGGAGCAATAAGGATAAAGGTATCTGGGTGTTGGATATCATATGGAACTGGGAATGATATAACGTTGTACAAATTATATGTTTGCGGCAATACTAAAGGTATTTTAATTATTATTATAATCTTATTGGCATGAAAATAGCATATCAGATCGGAAATATCTACTAATTCATGTATATTCTGTAAGGACAACGTTACGGGTAAGTCAAAGTGCTTAGGTAAGTCATTTCGGTGTTTATCTAACTCGCTGAACAGCTGATGCGGACTGAGTACAGTCGGATGTAAAATATTTAATTTTGAAAATAATATGGCATTGTTAATGTCATCTATACTAAATGAAAGTGATAGTATAATAGAATCCAAAGCGTTAATAACAGAGTTCAACTGTGTTTTAATTACTAACTGGTCATTGCTGTTTAAAATATCCTGCATTGATTTCTGAATTATATCCATATTTTTCATTAAAATATTCTCGTTTTCATTTACTTTATTTATAGAACTATTGAAGGAATTAATAGTCGATTTAACTACGTGTATATTGTCTTTCATTAACGCTACAAGTTGTTTTTCATCCGTCTGTACTTGGTTAATAGCATCAGAATATTTTATAGCATCCTCAGAATCTAAGGTGCCGAAAAATGTTTTTAAAATCGAGCCACCAAAATCGAACAGCCCTCGCTTAGAGCGACGATGAGGTTGCTCGTCATCTACTAAATAGGAGATAGAGGAAAACTTGTTGACGTTATTTAAGTGTTGATTACGTAACGCGACTAAAGAGTTCCTACAGTCGATTCTGATTTGATTAAATTGGATAGAGCTACAAAGACTATTGACTCGTTCAAAAATGAACTCTACTTCATTAAGATTGGGTTTTACATGATCCACATTTAAATGCGTCACAATATTCCATTTAGTGCTAGTGAACTTAATATCTATAAGCTTATCAAAGTAAAGCCCTGGACTGTCACGTATGGGCGTGACGTACATACAGTGAGTCACCGGGACTATGCAGTACCTGTAAAGAGATATTATGACGTGTCACGTAACATCAGAAGCTAGTTTGATTTCGTCATAATGATGACGTACATGTTTCCTATTCATGAGCAGCGTAACTGAATGATTACCATTCATTTTAACAATCTTAAATGGACCTTTCCATATGGGTGATAAGGCCTTGTTTTGCTTGTGATGACATTTTACATAAACCATGTCACCGACATTATACGTCACCGGTTTAGAGTGACTATCATAGTATTTCTTAGACTTTTCTTTAGAGGATTCGATATTTTGAAGAGCCTTCTGCCTACTATAGTATAACCGATGATTAACCGCTCGTATATAATCAGTATAAGTGTTATTTTCTAATGTATCTATAGATTTAGGAATATAAGGTTTAAAACCGAATAGGAGTTCAAACGGCGGAAAGCCTGTGGTAGTATGAGTATTAGAGTTATACGAGAACATTGCAGTATTTATATATAAGTCCCAGGTATTAGCGTTCTCATTGACAAACGGACGTAAATATTCTTTAAGCGTCGAATGGCTTCTTTCCAGAGCTCCACAAGTTTGTGGATGATGAGGGGAAGCAAATATATGTTTTATCCCGAATAATGTACTTAATTGACGTAAAACTTCGGAGCTAAAATTTGTACCTTGATCCGTTACTATAAATTTGGGAATACCTACGTGAGATATAAAATGAATTAATTTCTTGGCAGTTTCTTCCGCCGAGCAGGTCTGTAACGGATAGGCTTGAGAATATTTTGTTAAATCATCCTGTAACGTCAAAATAAACTTGTATTTAAATTCATACGTCTCCGGAAGGGGACCTACTATATCTAGGTATACTTTCTCTATAGGCCTGGTCGCTGTACTCGTTATAATCATAGGAGCGCGATTAGTCTGACGAAGAGGCTTATTAATCTGACACGATCTGCAATTTTTGACGTAATCCTCTACATCTTGACGAATAGATTTCCACCAATACATGGACTTAATTCTCTCGAACATACGCGTTATACCAGGGTGACCCGCGGATGGAGAGTCATGATGGTCCTTGAGAATTTGTTTTATTTCTTCCGGAGTAGGGAAAAGAATAGAATTTTTGTATATATTTATTTTTATATCCGTATTATGGAAAACAAAAGCTAAAATATTATAAATTTTTGTATAGGACAATTTATTAAAAGGATCAGAAAAATCCGATATAGCGAACTCCTTCTCTTCCATGTACCAATATTTTATCATATCACGATAGGCAAGTAGTAAATTAAATATGTCTTTATAAGACATTTCATCATAATGGTGAACACGCGTAAAAAGATGAGTAAATAAGTGTTTATCGTTTGAAGTATTATAATAAGTATATAATTCTCTCTCTATATCTCTTATATTAGGTTCGCTCGTGGATAGTTCTATAATTTCGGAACAGTAGGGCACTGACTCATCCAAATCTATGGAGGTCGGGTATGCTATCAATTTACATTTGGCTTTTAAAAGGGATTCATTATGCTCAACAATTACCGTATCATTACGATGACTAGGGTCTCTACTAATTTGTAAGAATCTATCGTAAGTCTCGCAGGTGGACGCCTCACAGATTGGTGGCGGCGTCGGGTTACGCACCGGCGCGTGCGGCTGAGGTTCGGGTTCCGAACTGACGTTATCTGATATGTTTACTGGGAAGCGCGATAGTGCATCGGCATTGCAATTAAGTTTGCCTTGCTTATGAATTATTTCGTAATCATATTCTTCTAATTTTAAGCGCCAGCGAATAAGACGTGACCCCGGATCTTTCACATTGAATAGCCACACCAACGGCTTATGGTCTGTGACTATTTTAAATTTATGACCGTATAAATAAGGACGGAAATTTTTGACGCCAAATAGGATAGCTAATAGCTCTTTCTCGGTTGTCGAGTAGTTACCCTCTGCTCTATTAAGGGTCCTAGATGCGTATGCGATAGGCCTGTCTTTTCCTATAGGACCTTGCGATAATATCGCCCCGACCGCATAATTTGAAGCATCGGTAGTAAGAACGAAGGGCTGACTAAAGTCAGGATATTGTAGGAGCGGAGCAGAAGTTAATTTAGCTTTTAATATATTAAATGCTTGCTCTTGCTCATTAGACCAGTGGAATGCAGCATCTTTTCTAAGAAGGGAAGTGAGAGGTTTTGTTAGTTTCGAAAAATTCTCTATGAAACGTCTGTAATATCCGACCAGCCCTAAAAACGACTTAATGTCCTTCGGATTTTTAGGAGTAGGGAAGCTGGTGACTGCCTTGACCTTGTCTGGATTTGGAGATACTCCTTTTTCAGTGATAATGTGACCTAGATATGCTACCTCGCGGCGTAAGAACTCGCACTTATCTGGCTGTAACTTTAAATTGAATTTACGGAATCTATCAAAGACAAGTTTTAATTTTTCCATATGGGATTTTAAATCATGACTATAAATTATACAATCATCCAAATATACGAAGCAATGAAGACCTTGAAGGCCAGATAAGACCAAATTCATAAGTTTTTGAAACGTCGCGGGCGCATTTTTTAGCCCAAAAGGCATACGATTAAATTCGTAATGTCCTGAGTAGTCTCCGTTGGTGATTACCGTAAATGCTGACTTTTGGGAATCTTCACCATTTAGGCCTATTTGGTGAAACCCACTTACAAGGTCAAGGGTGGTAAAAAATTGAGAATGTCCTAATTGATCTAATATGTCATTAATTAAGGGTAAAGGATATATCTCAGTGACAGTGACGTCGTTGAGCTTCCGGTAATCAATTACCAAGCGCCACTTTTGTGCCCCCGAAGCGTCTTTTTTCTTGGGCACAATCCACACAGGAGCACTCCAAGGAGAATTAGATGGTCGGATAATATTCTGGTCTAACATACTTTTAATTTGTTTTCCTACTTCGGCCTTATGGCACTCGGGAAAACGATACGACTTAGCGTGAATAGGGGCTGCATTCCCTGTATTAATTGAGTGTTCAATACCGTTAGTGCATGAGAGCGGGTCTCCTTCTAGATAAAATATATCAGAATAATCTGAACAACATTCTAACAACAATTTTGTTTCCTCAGAATTCAAATGATTAGTGCGTATTAAATCGATTACGCGTTGAGATCTCTCAAGAGAGGAAATATTAAGATTATTAATTTCATGAATATTCTGAGATTTATTTCTTTCAATAGCCTCATTATCTATAAACGACAATCGCACGCGGTAATCCTGAATCGTAATATCGGATTCAGTAGTATTAAGGACTGTGACATTTACTCGATTGTTTGGTTTAATATTTACTATACAATTAGCTATGTATACGCCTGCACTATAGACATGATCTAAAACGAGAGCTTCGCGTAAACCTTTTATTTCGGATGCATCATTCTTTATGCCGCATTCTATGACGGCTTCAGATCGAGCGGGGATGTTGTAAGCCAATAAATTATAATGAATAGGAATGCGTCTCCCCAGAATAAATAGATAATTACTAGAATATTTAATATCGGCTTGTAGCGTCTTGAAAAAGTCGCTACCTAAAATACCATCATACTTAAACTGAATTTTGTCACTTACTGTATGAAATTTAAAAGAAAAATCGATATCTTTATAATTGAAATCAATATTCATTGACCCTAGCGTTTCATAATATGAATCATTATCGCTAAGACCCCTTAATTTAATTTTTTCATCTGATAAAATAGCTTTACGTTCAAAATTTGTTTGACGTATAATACTTACGCAAGCGCCCGTGTCTAACAAAAAACAAAGAGGCTTCTGAGAGTAATTAGTTTTTAAAAATACATGAGGCAAAGATACTTTTGTATGTGAATTTAGCTCATAAATAGGAGTATTTTCCGTATTAGAAACATTATTTTTATTTTTGTTATTCGAAGGAGTATCCGTCTGCACATGAACACTTTTACATGAACTCTTATAAGGAGTTTTATTTATAATAGGACTCAACGAATTAATGACTCTCGGCGGAGTGAGTTGAGTTTGACAAGAAACCGTCCGTTTCGACAAAGGAGATCCCGAAGGTATCGGTCGATCACGGCTCAGCGAATCAAGGACTCCAGAGGGAGTTTGCTGAGGGTTTTTAATAACATCATTACGATGCGGGCAGTCATTACTGCTTTTATTAACGTGACAGGAGACCGTCCGAGTCGACAGGAGACATCTCGAAGATATCGGTCGAACGCGGCTCAGCGAATTAGAGACTCTAGAAGGAGTAGGCTGAGGGTCGTCACTAGAATTATTATTTAAGGAAATATGTTTTATCATATTTGTATTATTTGTGCCTGTCTTTTTATCGGGTGATCGGCGGCACGATGATGATACCCGATTATTCAGTTTAAATTTTCTGTTTCGAATGAATCTACTTCGCATTGTTCACAATTTTCATCACGCTCGTAACTAGCGGCGGGTGGCGACTCAGCAGTAACATGATGCTGGCTGGGAATATTATTATAGCGGGACGGACCCTGAGAATTCTGTTTCCGTCTAAAACATTGCGAAATGTCGTGCCCCGGTTTCTTACAATACCGGCAAAATATGACTTTAGAAACATTTTGATTTTGTGACATAGTGGAAGTCGAAGGATTCCGAGATGTGAATGGTCTTATTTTAATTTTACGCGGACAGTCCCTTTCTGCATGTCCTGATCGGTTACACGACGAACATAATTTAATTGAATTTATTTTAGAAATATGGTTCTGTATCTTTTCTTCTTCGATAGCAATATTTACGGCATTATTGAGAGTTTTAGGCTCTCTATTACGGACTGCGCTACTAAGTGAAGGCCGAAGCCCTATGCAAAATGAAAATAAAGCTAGATCTTCCGTCATGGCGATACGCCCCGGAATTTCATTTTTTGAACAATTAGAATTAATTATTTCTGATTGTAGCGAAGTGAGACAAGTTTCAATGCGTAACGCGTATTGTGCTACAGATTCATCTGAGGACTGTTTGCATGACTGTAATTCTAACAAAAGATGATTATGATGTTTTTTCTCTCCAAAATTTTGTTGAAGAAAATTCATTAAACTATCGAAATCCTCGAAAACTTTATTCGCACAAGCAATCTGAGCCTTACCACCCAATTTAGAAATTATATATTTAAGGAGTAAATTTCGCTGAATAGGGGATGCTAATTCTAGGGCATTTCGACAATTTGTCAGAAATGCTGTTAATGTATCACGCTCCCCATTATAACTATTAATAAAATCGCATAATATTTTGATAGGATATTGTTCCGTAGTTACGGCCTCTGCCTTAGTTTCCGATTTATCTGATTTTACAGACATTTTATTGTTTATTAAAATCCACTAAGCACAATGACGAATAAAATAAATAAAAAAAATATTTAATTATTAAGTCAGATTTTAAGCTACAAAAATAAGATTTTAATATTTCCTTGATACGCGATTAAAGATAAAATAGAAATTTAATTAAAATTGTATACAACGATATTTAATTACGTTTTACGATGAATTAAAATTATTTGAAAATAATTAAATACTTGAGGAAATCTTATGAGATTTTTCAGGAGGGAATTAGAGGATTGTTGCGCACAATATAAAAAAATAATAATATGTTCGACTCACAGTACTGCTGCGAGAAGGAGAGTAGTGTCCATCGATGTTTCAGCGGCGCGGCGACGTCCCAGACCCACGGATGGCGGGCAGCTCGAGAAGACCAGGAGGCAGCTAGCAGCTGCGTAGCGATCACGGAGAAGTTACGGCCCAACCGGCACGACGGCAGCAGCGACAGCGGCACAGGAAGAACGGCACAGGAACAACGGCACAGCGCGAACGGCGTGACAAAACGCCAGCGGCAGCACAGCGAGCCCGACGGAATACGCCCGGGTTTAGGAACTGGCTTGCTCTTAACGCTTAGAGCCGAAAATGTCCACGAATCGCGACGAGAAAACGCGCGGAATGATCAGCAGGCTCAGTCAGTCCGATCTGAGGCTTACTGTCGTGATCACAATCACCAACTTTTGAGTTTTTTCACCGAATTTTTTTTAGTTCTGCACAAAATTACACTCGCGCCGTTTTTGAGATTGCCGAAATCGTGGCGGTTTCTCGAGCATCCCACTTCTGACACCACTATTACGGAGTGGGTCAGGGGGAAGTTTTTAAAAAAAAACTTTTTTACAGCTGAAAATTTATTTTAAATTGAAATAACACAAAAATGTGTTGTCGCGCCGAGGTTCAAAGCTACTCTGATTTATTTATTGCAAAATGAAAGAAAGGAAACGAAAAATGATGAATCTATGAAATATTGCAGAAGCGTGAGACCGCATGCTCAGCTTTTCACCTTGAATAGGATAACCGTGGAAATGATATCATAACAGTACCGTTATCTAAGAGCAGCAATTGTGTTTTTTCTATTTGAGCCCTTAATTTTTTATTTTGTTTTAATATTATTATTAATTAATAAATTACACATAAGTATTATATTTAAGGCCTTTGTGAAAATTTTAGGTGCCTACCTGTTGCCATTATTCATATCGAGAAAAAAAGGCCAAAAAAATCACGTTTGTTGTATGACAGCCCCTTTTAAATATTAATATTATTTTGTTTTAGTATGTGTTGTTATAGCGGCAACAGATAACACACAATCTGTGAAAATTTCAGAAGCCTAGCTATAGCGGTTCTTGAGATACAGACTGGCGACAGACAGACAGACGGACGGACAGACGGACAGACAACGAAGTCTTAGTGATAGGGTTTTCCCGTCTTTACCCTTTGGGTACGGAACCCTAAAAAAGCATGCAAAGTCCTGCCTTTAAATGACACTACGCTTGCATCGGAGACAAAGATTTGAGCGTCTCTCAAGTAGCAGAGCAATTAAGGAGCAACTAGCAAGGCATGGTGAGCAGAATCGGATCGGGCAATCGCCAGCAATTAATTCCCGCGGCCTTGCCCACTTAACTTCGCTAATTAGCCGGGTAATATATTGTGCCTCTCCCCGACGATTTACGACGCGACTCTACACAATGTTTAAGTCTAGAACGTCACGAGCCGTGATTTGACTTCGGACATTTGGCCTAAGACCTTAGCGGCCAAAGCTATAATCGTCAAGGGCTTTTATTGTCTTCCGGCATTTGAAATTCTCTTGATATTTCTATGTTACGTGAAGTCTATCTATATTCTATACTAATTATAAAGAGAAAAACTTGTTTGTTCATCTGCATTGAACAGATTCCGAAACTGCTGAGCCAATATTAATTAAATTTGACGTAGACATAGAAGGAAAAAACATAATATCATGAGACAAGTTAGAGAGGGACCCGCGCGCAACTTCTACTCTATTAAGTGGTAATAAAAAAGGTTTTAATAATAATACGTAAAAGGCAAACGATTTCATTTTCCTGAAGGCTGCGTTACCTACTTGGACGTTAAATTGAGAGAAAAACCAAAAAGTACGTTAACTTTTTTAACCTTATGTTTTAAATGTTAACGTTCCATAATCAGCACCTTCCTACAATGTTTTATTTTATAAGTTTTTACAACAATTTATAGAAATAATTATATCTTTTCCTCCATGAAGGCGGTATGTGAAAGTTTTAATTACTACTCGGTACTAACATTAATTTTTATGGACGAATTGCTATTATTATAAAGCTGACACTACACACTGTACAACACACACGCAAAAAAAAAAAACATGCAGCCGAACGTATTATCTCCACCTTTTTGGAAATCGGTTAAAAATAGAGAAGTTAATGCATTTTTGCAATAAATCCAAAGACACGCATATAAAATTACCTATGTATGTAGGTATACGCCTTGGGATGCCAAAAACTGTTATGAAACTGATAAGAAGACAAATAGTCTGCAGGATAACCTTTTAGTTTTTATTATTTTCAAGAGATATCAGAAATCTTTCAGTCGTCTGTAACTATGCGAATGATCACAATTCAGAGATCACATGTTTGACATTTTTGTGCTAAATTTGATAGATGTTTACTTTGCTACGCCAAAATTAATTTATGACCATGATGTACTTGTTGGTCTGTTAGCGTCTCTTAAGAGCCCGGGTTACCCTCGAAATTCTCATACATACCTAATACCAAACTCATTTTGTCATACGAAAATATTTTACATGTTTGAGTTATTTTTCAGCTTAAAATAGTAATTACCTAGGTTCCTGTACAAAAATTAATTTCAAAATATATAAACACTAAAAAAATGTTTTTGTGTATAATTTTTTTTTACTAAATTTATTACTAAATGTTTAAACACTAAAAAATATATACATAAATATTAAATTTACTACAAAATATTTCAACTCTAAAAAATATTTTTTTAGTATTTAAATATTTTGAAGTTAATTTTTGTTCAGGAACCTAGGTAATTACTATTTTAAGTTGGAAAATAACTCAAACATGTTAAATACTTTCGTATGACAAAATGATTTTGGTATTACGTATGTATGAGAATTTCGAGGGTAACCCGGGCTCTTAATCTTTCTCCTTCTGTGATTCAATTACTTCGGAATTGCCTCGGGGGTCGTCGGCAGAGAGTTAAAAGTTCGGAATCTTTTTCAGACTGGACCGATACTACTGCCGGTGTTCCCCAGGGTGGCGTCCTTTCTCCATTGCTTTTCGCGCTTTTTATTAATTTTATCACATTGATTATTTCTGCTTATTTTCATTTGTACGCAGATGATCTGCAAATTTATACCCAGTCAACACAGGATGCATTACCTGCAGCCGTGGATCAGTTATCAGCTATATGTGACTGGAGCAAAGAATATGGACTTCTGATCAACCCCGTTAAGTCGCAGTTAATAATACTGAGTAGTCCAGGGCTTGTATCGAGAATTGACTGGGCCACTCTACCTTCAGTGTCTATGAACGGTATAATAATACCATACAGAAAGATTGTTAAGAATCTTGGCGTTTACTTTGATGAGCATCTATCCTGGTCATATCAACTGAAGGAGATTAGTAGGAAAGTTTACTCAACGTGGCATTCTCTGAAGCGACTTCGGTATTTACTGCCGGTACCTACTAAAGTAGCCTTGGCACTATTTCTACCCTTTTTCGACTACGCGGATGTTTGCTTCATCAACTTGACCGAAGATCAACTTAACAAACTTGAGTGCCTTCAGAATCTTTCAATTAGGTTTATTTTTGGCTTGCGAAAGTTCGGTCGTGTATCTGTGTTCCGCAAGAGACTGAAATGGTTACCCATCCGCCTTCGTCGTAATGCCCGTGCACTCTCCTTCCTTTATAACATCCTATTTGATTCCAACAGTCCTAAATACCTAAAAGAAATCTTCAATTTCCGTTCCCCCGACAGGCATGAGCTGCGTTCCTCAAAAAGACTCCTTCTTGATATCCCTATCCACCACACCAAGTATTTCCACTCATCCTATTCCGTACAATCCGTCTTACTCTGGAACTCTTTCCCCACCAACATAAGACTATCAAAAACATTAAACACATTCAAGTCATCCCTTAAATAATACTATCTCAATACCTCTTCGTAATGGCATTACATTAATTGATTTAGAAGTGTGTATAATTTTTCATGTGTTATTATATGTAAATTATACCTAGTATTTATTGTATGTTATCTACAATATTAAATATTAAGTATGTATGTAATAGCGTTATTGATAAAATATTTATTTTATAATATTTTTTATGTAGTATTGCGTTATAATATATGTAAGTATATTATTATTATAATATGTATGTAATAACTATATAAGTATTTTTTTTATTAGATATGACCGTATTTATACATATATTGTTATTTACAATGTTTAGTTTTAAGCCTTTATTTCTAATATTTTTATGCTTTAAGCACAACGCCCTTTTCTCCAGCAATTTGCTTCTTTCTAACCTGCCTTACCTGGAAGAAATTGCTATGTAGTAATAAGGCCGCCTTTGTGTGCTCTCGCCGTTTTGTCTTTTTATTTTATGTATGTTGTTATTGTAACTGTGATTGTGCATAATAAAGTACTCATTCATTCATTTATTTATCGTTTCTGGGCAATGATATTCTACTAAATACAGATCTGTTACGTTCATACTATTTTCCGGCTTAAATTGCTTCCGAACAATTTTCAAATTCAATTGTCAAATTTAACAGATAAGTGAAACAAAAGATACGAAATGCCATTCACTTTAAAGAGACAGACTAAATAAAAGACGGGCCAATTGGCCCGTATTTACGGCTTCACAACGCGCGCGGTAGTAACATATCTGCTTTGAGTTTTTTTATATAATATCATTGTTTCTGGGATGAAAAACATCTTTTATCCTTTCTCGGGAAGGCAAGAGTAATCTCTATGCCAAAAATTAACAAAATCGGTCCAGCTGTTCAGGAGTCAAAGAGGCAAAAGACATACATTTTCGCTTTTACAAAATTAGCATAGATGAAAATTTAATAAGCAAGCAAATCCTTTTCGTTTTTGCTGCCCCCAGAGTCTTCAAGCTGTAGCAAAAGCTTGGCAAACCGGAAATAGACGTCGAGGAATTCATACTAGCGTGTGTGAACGCCGTAAGTCATTCTATTATATTATTATACACTTCTACTTCCTAATAAGAACTATCTTTCCTTGTGTTTTTTTTTTCTGATAATCTTTGCGCATTTTTTTCAATGAATCTTATAATCGCAATATCGGTTAGGCTTAGGGATGAGTATTGGACAATTAAAATGAGCGGATTGCTAATTAATGAACAAAGGCCGCCGACCACCCAGGAGGACGGCTTAATAAGGCCTCATTAACACTTTAATGGCGATCCAGTCCACCTCGGCCCGTCCCTCTCCCGCCTGCACCCAGCCCGATACACCTCTTCCGCTCGCACTTCTCCGGCCCTGGACTCTCCAAACTTATTCTCTTTGACTCAAGATTAGTATTCAAATTGATGTTTTGTTCGGGCTCCCGGGGCCTTATCGAATTTTTTAATTTAATCGTGATAGCGACTAAAAAAACTCACTGAGTTTAACTTTTAAACGGTCCTATTTATTTCGAGGCGCTTTTGAACCTACTGTTCGGATAAAAGACTTCAGGCTTCATCACGGCTTTATCGTCAGTTAATGATACTGGACGAGATGATATTCACCGACTTTAAGGCAAAATGCACTCAATGTGCAGTTTCATAATCTAAAACAAACAAAGCCGCACGCTTATATTATATTTGAATTGAAGGGACAAAATTGAATGCTTCAAATATAATTAGAATGAAGGGACAAAGTTGTTATTTAAAACAAAGTAACCGGCACGCGCTCCGCAGTGATCAGCAGTTATCAATTACACGGCACATGTTAGATATTAGCCGGTGGCAGTAAGTGTGGCAGCGTGTGGCAATATGTGGCAGTTCCGCCATAAACACCACGCAGATGCGTGGCGACCTGACGAAACATTTTATTGCCACAATCGCCATTTTGGTCAACTTAATGAAGTGTCGCTAATAAAATTGTTTTGATACACAAAAACCGGTTAAAAGCGAGCGAGCTTGCGTTTTGGGGCTCCCTTTCTTTCGACAGTAAAATTATAAAACTTTAAGCATTATTAGATAATAAATGAAAATATTACAAATAGGTCGGAAAAAGACGACGGGATTTAGGAAATATATCCCACGTGTTTTGAGTTAAAAGAACAAGGAAAAGATGTAATTAAATATTTAATGGGAAACTGAAATACTGGTTCTGGTTGAGCTCATATTATCTTTTACGAGCTTTTATGAGCTCGAGCTTTAAGTTTTTAGATATATAATAGTAACAAAGATACTAAAGTTCTTAGACATTTTGGGTCAACACCTCTGAATAATTCTCAGGTGAAGTGCAAAAAGTGACATTGTCAGCCAATGACGGCTCCACGGAGATGGGGATTGGCAACTTTTTGCCGGAATACCGCACTCGGCTCGGCCCTTATACGGAGACCCAACGTGTCTGATGGTCTATGAATAACATAAGACATGATACCCATCGACATCACCAATACCTCTCGATAAACCTGTTGATGGTAGAAGATTAAGGGAGTTTGATAAATCACTTCCTAGAATAACCCCTTACTTTTACAAAAAATCAACTTGGTCAGACTTGATGTATATTGAAATCAAAAAATCGTCTTGTCAATCTTTCATATATTTCAAAGATGAAAAGCAAAACTGTTGATGATTTTATTTTAGTGACGTTTTATGCATACCAATTTTGATCTCCCTAGTCCCTAGCTGTCTTTCGTTTCGGACAGTAAGCCTAAGATGACAGGAAGGACATCACGAAACTATAGGGGTTACGTGACGTGAATATGGAACCAACATGAGAAATGTCAAACACGAAACTTCAACTCGAAAGTTGGAGAACGACCACATAATAAATGCACATTCAACCAATTCCTGACAAAATATAACGTCGTTGACTCAAACGACCAGTTTGAAAATAAATCACAACACAAAATTGATACACTTAATATAAAATCGACGCTCGATGAAAACGCCCACGCCAGGGCAAAAAGTAAGCATTTTATTGATTATCAAAGCGTACAATAGATAAAAGATGGCGTTGGTTATTGTTGGCAAGTCGGCACTGCGAGACGGCGCCACCGGAGTTGCGCATCTACTAAAATGGTAGTAGAATATTTTCACTCGCAAAGGGTTACGAGCAGCGTCACAGCAAATTGACGCCTACCACCCGCAGAGACGGTCGAGAATCGCGCTTCCCGCCAGGAAGACTTAGGAAGGCAGACGGTGTATTTGCGGCGGAGCGTCCTCATTGTTCGCTAAATTGTCGCTCGCACGGAACCGGCCCGGCCTGTCGTGCAGTACATACCGTCACACTATACAGTATACATACATCCGAACACCTGTTATTAAACCGGCGGGTCACATCGTTAAATACAATGACAGAGATCTCACAGATCATGATGCATCCGCAATTATGTTACGTGCAATGATCGGGGTCAATGCACGCGTTTTAGCCGGCCCGTGTTAATTACCAACAACAATCACTACTAACCTCCGCCGCGCGCCGCTACCGGCTAATTCACGCCGGGATCAAAACGCAGATTACAATCGTGACGAGCCGAAAAAGATTAAGGAGTCGCGTCAAAACTGTAACATCTTTTATTTGATGCGATTTTCCAGGCTTAAGGGATTTTACGTGCGCCAATACCACCTTCGATTCGAAGGAATAAAACGTCTCGGAATACGTGACGTTCAAATTTTTTGCGGTCCTCGTGTTAACACGAGAAATCTCGGCTGTCGAAACCTTATAGGGATTAAGGATCCCACGCGGCCGCTCATTTGTTCCCTTTTCTACCAGACGAGGTGCTAAGCCCGTATAACCCTCCTCCTTACGCAATAATAAATCGGATTTTACGAAGCGGCGACGCTCGTGGTCCGGTGCGTTGCGCCGAGCTGGTATCTGGTCGGTATAATGATAAGCGGTCGCTTTTGGAATTTATTTTTGTTTAAATATGAATGTTTCGTGACAGGGCGCGGGCGAGGCGCGGGAGGGGGCGCGAGAGGGCCGAGGTGTCGGTGGTTTTCTGGACCAGCGCTCAGGGACCGGTTACTCGCAGCCCGCACGCTACCACACCTCGCCGCCTCGCGCGACGCGTCGTGCGGCGTGCCGATACTGCCAATACACGTCGCTTCGAGTACCTCGAATATCTCTGACAATGTACCCAGTTTTGAACGAACTGACGTTTCAAATATCACACCCATGTAGGTAACCCTAATATAAAAAGGACTCACCAGCGGGGAATAGAACGCGGAGCTGTCCACGCCGATGCTGGGGTAGGGGTTCTGGTCCGTGGAGGGGTAGGGGGCGCCGTAGACGGCGGCGCTGGACAGGCGCGGGTAGGAGGAGAGCAGGCGCGCGTCGTACTGACACGAACACACCGTCTGCCCCGACACGGGGTCGGTGATGACGGGCCGGGGAGTGTCGCAGCAGGGCGCCGCCGGCGTGCTAGCGTGGCTGCCGGCGCCGGGGCTCAGGGCTCCGCCCCCCACCCCGGAGCCCCCCGGAGACAGCGGTGCCGACGCGTCCGGGGACGTCGCCGCCGCACCGCTGCTGCCCACCAGCAACTGGAATGGAAACCACCGATACATGAGTAGAGGTTACAACAATAGGGCCCAATAGTGGTATAAGCCGAAGAGAGTCAATACAAATATAAGGCTACAATTAAAATCCTATATTATTTAGACTAGATCTCATTGTTCATACCACTTCTGAGCCTTGTTTCAGAAGAGAGATGTTCGGTGTCGGGTAAGATCTTTATTTCATTGTTCTGTAATCTGTTATTAATAACTTAATAAATTTTCCAAATGTTGACTATAAGAAACCATGCGATTATAAAAAGTCAACCCGTCTTTTTGCCAAGTTGTAAGCTGATAAGTTTTGAAACCGTTTCATGAACCCCCTCGCATTGGAGGTAGATAAGTGAAAACACGAAACAACAATAAAGTGGTATGTGGGGGGAGAGGGGGTTACGAACTTTTGAAATCGATAAGGGTCAATTCATACTAGAGCAGCGAAATGAAAGTCCGTTTACTAAAGAAGGTATAAAAATATTTAATATGCACGTCATGCATAACTTCCACTGTTAAAATATTATACCTTCCGCGGAATTATAGGGGTATTAAAGTAAATCAGACTGCCATGTAACTTAGCTGCGCTTCGAATTTGCGCTAATATGAATTGACCCTAAATAGATAAGTAACCAAATGAAAAACGATGTCAATAAACTGCTCGCTTTCGCGCGTCACGCGACACCTGTCGCGCAGGGCTGTCACCTTACACAAATAATTTTATTGGGTTGGTTGTTTCAAATATTCTTGCGGTTTTAAACTTTTTTTAGTGACCTAGTAAGAACTTATCATACTATATAACAGCACCTACATAAACCTTTATACCAGCAACAGATTTTATAAAAATACTTTAAACTGTTAATTTTAAAATGTTGTATTAAATTAATAAGTGAGAACTTATCGTACTTTCCAAGAAACAGTTACATGAAATTATGTGTTCGCTAATTGAATAACATTTTAGGTGGTCGCCAACCCTAAGCGACATATTTTGTTATGAAGCAAATCTAAGCATCTGCGTGATTTCTCTTTCAACTATGGAGCATAACACGACGGGATAGAGTCGCGTTTCGAGCGCGCGGGCGTTTTAATATTAAAAGTGCTATATTATAGACATCGCCACCGCGGTGCAAGGGTGCCGGTAATCGTATTGATCTTGGCTTAAATGGTAATGCAATATCACACAAGAATCTGTTCGCACGAACTATCACTGATCTGATTACCTTAATAAGATGTAAAAATATTAACTAAGCGCGCACGCGACGTTACATGCTTATTGAAATATTTATTAGATTAGTTGTTTGTAAGGTTTTAATAATTTCTATTGAATTAGGGCTGGCAGGCGGCAGTTTTATTATTTAATGAGATCTGCGAAGTTGGTCCTTCGAAGCCTTTATGTTGGTCGTAGAGTTTGTAACTACGTGTGCAGTCTCCGGTTACTTGACTTTCAATTACAACTCCTAATTGATACAATAAAATAAATTGCTGATTTACGTACGTATCCATTTTACGTTTCTAAGGCCAACTTGTACCAACCCGAGTTATTGTTAATTTTGTGTTAAATATCCTACGGTCATGCCTTTTCCGCCGTGAAACGATTTTTATGATGTGAAATTTTTATGTAAGTTAACTTGACAATTACTAAGTATTAAGCCTAACATGCTTCATAACAGAAAAAATGCATTCGCCGGTTTCGATAGCTAAGTTAGATGTTAAAAATGTATTGGAAATTAGACATACTTAAGTAACCATCGCAAGCGCCAATATGGCAACTAGTGATTCGTTATGTTAAATTCATGGTTAAATCCCATACATTTTTGACTCTAACTTAGCCATCGAAACTGGCTAAAGCATTGACTAAGGACCCTGTTCTGCTATGCAGTGTTCTGTTTGAGGTAAACGTACTTTGAGATTGAGTATGAGGGTTCGGCAGGTGTGAGAAGCGTGCCAACTTGCACCTGGTTACCCGTCTAAATCTAAAACGCTATACCTACTAATATCGCATTTCCGATAAGTATTTAGCGATTTAACGTCAATCATATTTTGAGATGGATTAACTAAAAAATATTATGTTTAACATAAAGTTATGGCATAATGATGGTCACGATGGTTGATAACTATAATTGACATTTATTATTGCAATCACAGACCAATAAAGTTTCTTTCCTTCTTTAATATGCCCCTCTAATCGGACATCATCTACGTACGTGTATAGATGCTTATAATTAATTTTGTATTGGTCCATCATGATTCGTGGTCCAATGTGGAGACTTGGAGGGACATTAAATAGAGAAAAGGTTTCTCAACATTAAGAGTTATAGAAAACACAATTTCATTTCATTATTTTTCTTTAAAATTATGCTGTATTCTAGTGACTAGACCCTAGAATAATGGAAGAGTCCTCAAAAACTCTACAAAAATAGGAATTATTTTATAATTCCCCTTTTTGTAGAGTTTTTGAGTTTATGAACTACTCGTTGTACCATTATTCAGATATCATTATTCCCAATTAAAATTTATTATTTCCTAATAAAGTAATTTAAGTAGACGCGCGATGTAGGCGAAGTCGGGTGTTTAATATGTTAATGTATACAATTTGTAGGTGAAGATAGGATAAGGGTTCACAACTAACGATTTCTTTAATGGCTTAATTTTATGAAATCATTCTCTTCATAAAATTGTAGTCTGCAAGGTGTTATAGACAGATGATAGTGTCACAATAAACGTTCTTTAAATATTTAATCAGTTACTATGCTAAAGATTACAGGGAATGATTTATAGGAAATAAATTCAATTCAATTCAATTCGATATCTTTATTTGCACAAAACATGATAAGAAAGATGTTACAAATTTGAGTAAAATAGTACATGTTTTGCCGTTTTAATGGCATGCAAATAATATATCAATAGAATCCTAAAGTAACAGCCAAAATAACTAAATATACATATTCTTATTGCTTTAAATCTTAATATATTACAATGGAATTGAACATTAAAGGACAATACTTTATTCATTATAATTGAGCTCTATTATTAATTATTGTCAAACAATTCCATTTAAATATTCTTTAATTGTGTTAAAATTTTTCCCGATTAGGAATGATTTTAATTTAGTCTTAAATTTATTTAAATCTTCAATTTCTATAATGTCATTTGGTAATTTATTGTAGGGTAAACAGAATCATTAATCATTTTTACACATTACATTAAATTAATCTCATATTTGTGGCTCACTTATAAAACAACGATGGTAAGAGAAAATAAAATAAAAGGTATAGGTACCTAACCTACTGCAATAAGCAACCAAGTGCAGAAATATAAATTAAATATTAAACATACATCCTGTTAATTGTTTAAAAGTCTCAGAAAGACTGAAAGTTTTTAACTTTTGAATACAGAACCCCAAAAGCGCAAAATTCTCAATACGACGAAGGTAATTGAATCTTCTCATCTATTTGATTCCGGCAAACAACCTTTCATACATAATTTTGTAAAACAAACGTTGACTTTGCGGTCAAAGATGAAAGAGTGGAAAGGTCCTTTTGGCCAAATATTAGTATACAGAGTTAGAAATAATAGACGGAGCAAGCATGCTCCACTTGGAGTGGCTCGGGCACCATTGGTCCCTCGGTAAATAGCCTTTTTAGCGCTGCGAGAGCAAACAGCGCTGAGTAAATTACAGCCAGCCAACTTGTTATTTAGTTACACATGATTTACGTTATGTGCTCCAACATTTTGTGTCCACAGTAACAGGTTTTTGTAGAGCCTTTTTGAAAGTTCCTATCTGTTTCTATTCAGTAATGAGATATACCTACGCTGGTCGCGGGCACAGTTTTATAATTTTAAATATACTTATTCTGGTATTATTTTTAATCTCTTTGAACCCTGCGGTGATCACTGATCACCAAAAGGCAAAAGTCAAACTCATCACTTTATCGAAACCTATGTTGTTGTATCAACGTCTTCTGGCTCTGAAACTGATGAACTGATTTGGATGAAATTTGGTTCTTAGATATACTTTGAGTCCCGGGAAATGACATAGGGATGATGACAAGGTCAAAGATTAGCGAATTTTGTTAATAAAATAGAGAAATCACGGTAAAAAATAAGTGTTCCCAAAATTTCAGCTTGATAGCATTTTTGTATTTTTTTTTTGCTATGCGCCTTCAAAGTTAGATGTTAAGTCAAAATTTTTGCTTTGTCAAAATTCGATAATTTATACAATTAAAGCAACTTTTGTTATGAAACCACTTTCATACACGCAATATTTAATATACCTATCGAACAAAGTTCTCTCCCGATGCGGACAAACTACAAAAGAGTGACGTCATACTTTCGTAGCACTTTGTATGGAGCGTTTTGGGCAGGTCTATTTTATGAGATGTTTGAATTGTCATATTTTGGTGAATTTTTAAGCTATGATTCTTTCAGCGATGTTTCTACTTATTTAGGGTCTTTTAATTACCAATAAGAAAAAAAATTTGTGATCATGCCTATTACGTAGTTATCGAATTTCGGCTCAATAAACAGGAACATCTATTATGCCATCAAATCAAATTCTCCGATGACACATATTACAGTGATCTTGAATGTTGTCCTCCAAGCTAATTCCACTAATTGAGTTAGCTGGATTACATTTGGATTACATTACAATTACACCGCGCACGGATAAAATACATAAAAGTTTAAATATACAGCGTGATATCGAACAAAGGCTTAACGAGGTAGCCACGACGTCTGATATCACGTAGACACAGCATAATATTCTTAAACCATATATATTTTTAGACCATTTCCTAATAAAATAGAGTGATTTTGTTATTGCTTTTATTTTATGTTAGTGTAGTGATTGTAATAAACTTGGTTAACAAATGTAAAGAAATTTGAAGCCATTTCATTCTTAAGAAGTTGATGCATTCATAAGTCCTAGTTCTACAATATCTGGATTGGTTCATCCAACTGATCAATTTACTGGTTTTTAAATTGATTTGGTTCAATGATCAGTGATATGTAGATTATAAATTACAAAAAAAAAAGCGGGAGTGCCGACAGAAGTGAAAACTTGATTATTAACGTTGTGCATTATTTTTTCAACCCATTTTTTATGAAAATCGATTTAAAAAAAATAATAAAAAAACGATCGTTTTAATTAATTAATCGAACCCTTACAATCGATTAAAAAATATCGACAATTGAAAAAAAATGCTACTGTCAGACACTTCTCGCGACAGTTGTCTTGCAGGTGGAAACGCAGCCTTAATCAGCGCATCTGCTAAAGAACTCATTTCCCCGACTGTACATTTCTGTTAAACAACTCATTTCCCCGACTGTACATTTCTGCTAAACAACTCATTTCCCTGACTGTACATTTCTGCTAAACAACTCATTTCCCCGACTGTACATTTCTGCTTAGCACAATTTTCCCCGACTGTACATTTCTGCTTAGCACAATTTTCCCCGACTGTACATTTCTGCTAAACAACTAATTTCCCCGACTGTACATTTCTCCTAAACAACTCATTTCCCCGACTGTACATTTCTGCTTAGCACAATTTTCCCCGACTGTACATTTCTGCTAAGCAACTCATTTCCCCGACTGTACATTTCTTAGCACAATTTTCCCCGACTGTAAATTTCTGCTAAACAACTCATTTCCCCGACTGTACATTTCTTCTAGACAACTCATTTCCCCGACTGTACATTTCTGCTAAACAACTCATTTCCCCGACTGTACATTTCTGCTTAGCACAATTTTCCCCGACTGTACATTTCTGCTAAACAACTCATTTTCCCGACTGTACATTTCTGCTAAACAGCTCATTTCCCCGACTGTACATTTCTGCTAAACAACTCATTTCCCCGACTGTACATTTCTGCTAAGCAGCTCATTTCCCCGACTGTACATTTCGTTCGAGTTCGACACAAAACACTACTCTCCAACCGTCTTACGCGTTTTGTATGGTTTTTCGATCAACACGAAAATCTGGCGCGAGTTTCACAGTTTTTACCCATCCCACAAAAGTGCTCAACGCCGCTAAAGAAGTTTTCACTTCAAAAATTGAAGTGACTTTAAAATTATATCTAAAAATCTACTAAAAATAGTTTTTCTCCTTCATAAACACGCGAAACTTAAAGTATAATAATAAAAACAGTATGGAAATTACAAAGATTTGTATCCAATATTTGTGAAGCGGAAAATACTAACAAATCTGTAAGTTGAATATTGGTGAAATTATCCCTTGTAATACGTGGATCTAGACGTAATGTGACAGCGATGCGAGAAGCCAAGTGAAATCGGAATCCGCATTGAGTGACGCAACTCTTTCGCACCTTCGCACATCACGACCGGCTACCGGCCGCCGCGACTACAGTTACAGCGCCATGTTGGACCATAGCCCGCCCGAACAGCAGGTTACTTGACATACTGACATATTTTGACTCGGAGGACTAAGTAGTACATGTAAAGGTTCCGATCTTTGTCGCGGCTAACCGCGACCGCGAAAATCAAATAAAATGCCACTTTATTACCATAGGCTATAGGTTTCATTTTATTCTACGCCACTAGCTTCCACGCCACAAGCGGCGGCAGCATGGCTCGCTTTACAATATAATATGTCAGTAGAAAATGAAACCTATATCCTAAAGTGGCATTTTATTTAAAAAATTGTCGGTCGCGGGTACCCGCGGCAAAGATCGAAAAGTCACGTACCTACTACATACATGTAACGATACTAAATGATACAGTTTATGTATCTTAAAAATATGGATTTTCGCATGAGAAGGAAATAGAGAGAGTTACTTTCGCGTTCATAAAATATATACCTTCCTGTATTACTTATATTTTGAAATGTGCTAAAGGGGCCTTCTATCTGTTACCTTTTCAAGCTGAACATGAATCAATCTTGATTTGAGCCCAGTTATTGTTGCTACAAATACACCACAAAATGTAAACGAATTCTGCGCATATTCCTCGAAGGACCGAAGAGATTATAATATTATTATTAAGTAGGAACTAGGTACTGATATTGTATCATCTGCCACGTGTTAGTTCAAGGTTCACCACAGACAAGGTACAAATTGGACGGCGTTATGTAATAACGAATCAAGCGACAAAATTTAAAAAAAAGAGTTATGAATGCAGATCGATTCTAGGCATCATTAACTATGTATTCAGCTAATTTTGTGTTCGAAAGTCAATCCTAGTGCCTTATAATAAGGGGTGAATCAAGCGACATGTCAAACTTTGTTAGAAGTTTTGCACAATCTAGTTAAGTATTAAAGAATTATGCGCCTAAGTTGCTGTTACAAAATACACAAACAGGAATTTAAAATGCATAAACGAATTATATCCACAAAATTTGTAGATAATCCGATTTAATTTATTCATTAAAAACACAGTAATGAATTAACCGCCTAATCTGGATTTATTCTGGCAGCAGATTTTGATATAGAATATGAAGATTAGAAAAATAAAAAAAAATGATTTCATTAATTTTTTATCACTGAGCGTTAAGTTTTTTTCTTTTTTATGTTGAAAAAGTGCAATTTTAATTATTAAAAGACTAGACGTCGCCCGCAATGCCGTTGTGCCAAAATTCGTTTATCGCGCGGGAACCGTACATTTTTCTGGGACAAAAAATATGCTTCGTCCTTTCCCGGGACTCAAAGTATCTCCATACGAAATTTCAGCAAAATCGGTTCAGTGGTTTGGGCGTGAAGAGGTAACAAACAGACACACTGACACACTTTCGCATTTATATTAGTTTCATAAATGATAGCGAGACAAGCCAGTAATTATGTTATTTTGTGGTATTTGACTATAAAAAACTATTCCAATTTATGTGTATTTTCGTAATCATTAAATAATACAATATCATCTTTAAAAAACTGTATAATTTTTGTTTAATTTGAGAAATTTGCATTTGGATTTAATCTTTTATTGCACTTTATTTCACCCAAAATAAATCGTATTAAAGAATCAAATGACAGTAATGTCGTATAGTACGTTGACAAATTTAATATATTGCTATAAATCATTATCGAATTAAGCGGAAAAATGGCTGTATCTTTTAAAGTATATTCTACACAGTAATATATTCTATATTAATCTAAACTTTATATACATCTTAATTGACATTAAAAAATAATACACGTAACATAAATAATGAGCTTACAGCGACAATTTTAAGTTTAAAATCTTTGAAGCTTATTTTCTCGAATTCTCTCAAGTGTCGCTTAATCTGTTATTACATAACGCAGCCCAATTAATCAAATTACATACATCGGTTCTTATAAGAGGCATACTGAGACTTCGATGTACCTACAAGAACAATACAATTCGAAAATATTCGATGTACCTACAAGAGCCAAGAGCCAACTATGAGCCAACTCCTAATCTTCTTAGAATCCAATGAGAAATACTAATATTATAAATGCGAAAGTGTGTCTGTCTGTCTGTTACCTCTTCACGCCCAAATCGCTGAACCGATTTTATTGAAATTTGACATGGAAATACTTTGAGTCCCGGGAAAGGACAAAGGATACTTTTTATCCCGGAAAAATGTACGGTTCCCGCGCGATAAACTAATCTTGACGCAACGGAGTTGCGGGCATTATCTAGTGAGAAATAAGTAAGAAAATAAATACTTTTTGATAAGAGAAAGAATTGAAAAGTTCGTCCCTCATTTCCAATTATTATTTTTAACAAAAAATTAAAACCGACTTCCAAGGTAAAAACAATAATAACATCCTTATAATATGAATTAAAAATATTAAATAATTTTTCCTATCTATTAGTGCCTTTTTCCGAATTCGACTAAAACTCAACTAAAGAGGGTGAGCCATGTAAGGCCATGTTCCTTTGAAGGCCAACTATTAAAAAGTCACAGCTATCGTCATGTAAAGACATTTTCCTTCTACTACACACTTAGATCCATCAAACTTATGGCCACAAACGCGGCGGCGAGACGATCGCGCCGCTATTGTGGCAGTGAGATCTCACTGTTTGTAGACTTTGGTTGTCGAGGCTACAATTGTAATTTCCGCACCCTGAAAAACTTTAGTCTTTAGTTACATAACCTATATCTATCTCAAAGTTTTTTGCAGGGCATTATCGTATAGGGATATATGTATGGTACCAATATTTAATACATATGCGTCGATTTAGGTTAAAATATTGGTAATGTTCCTAGGAAGGCCGGTGGTTCCTTATAAGGCCCAGCCAAAGATTTGATAGTTGGCCTTGCTAGGGAACATAAACTTTACAAGGAACATCTAAACATCATTACCGTGACAATTAAAATAATGTTGTTTTTTAAAACATCTTTACTTATTAGAATTATTAAACTTATACACGCATATTGAAAATTTTGGCCTTATAAAGAACGGGCCCATAAGAAGGTCATTTTAGATTAAAAAAATTTTTGATTGTATTATAAAACGCATTGTCAATTAGTTATAAGGTGTCAATATGGTACTCATTGCTACTATTTTTAAAGAATTTCCATTTATATCTTCTTAGTTATAAGATGATGTTCAAGCAATGTTCGTTAAAGTTTTTGTAGATGATATAAATATATTGAGCATTTAATGTGTTGCTTAATTGAAAGAAATTATAATGTTATTTTAGTAAAATAAATAATTGTAACTTTATTTTCAAGTTAAACGACTGATGTATAACATTGGCCTTGTTTGGAGCTGTGTTCCTTGCAAGGCAATTTGGAAGAGCTTAGCAAAACTTAAGTTTATTGAATGGCTATTGAAGATAGGTTAAAAAGAGATTTATAATATGATACCTTATGAAACAGAGCATTACTTGATAATTTGTTTTCTTAATTTATTTAGTTAATAAACGAATAACAAGCATTTTCCCGTTAGATTGGCCTCACCCTCCTTATTTCTGTACTCAATCTTCATCATTTTGAAGTCGGTACCAGATATAGCTGATTCTTCAGTCTGCCAAAATATTTGAAACTTTTCTTCAAAATTGAATACAGAAAAAGTTGAGTTTTAGCCGAATTCGGAAAAAAAGCACTTATAGATATGAAAAATTATTTAATACTTTTTAGTTCATATTATAAGGATGTTATTATTGTTTTTTACCTTGGAAGTCAGTTTTAATTTTTTGGTAAAAAATAATAATTTCACTCTTTTTAGTTTTTAGTTACCTAGTAAAGTATCGCGTACTATGTACGTAGAATAATACACCTATATAATATTATTCTTCGTATCTTATTACAAGCTCACCGGTGAGCGAAACACAATAGAATAACAATAGATTTCCAAGAATCCACGATCGATACAAACTAGGTACAAACTAGGTACAAACTAACAAGGATACAAACTAGGTATTAGCAACAAATTATAAGTATCGTGCAAGAAACCGGCCTCGAACGCTTCAACTCCCAAGCGGCCACATTGTGGTGTTCCATGTTATACGAATTCGGACATATATTCTATTAATAACTGGTCCCACTCGTTCGACTCGAGCGATCTTTGCACGAAATATTTTGAATGTGAAGTTTTGAGAATACACAAACTGTGTTACGCTCGTAAAAATCTCATAATTCGGTATTTTATTCGAAGATGAACTTTTCTCACATTCTGAGAATTGGGCCCCAGGTGCGCGTGGTCTATGGCGGTTGCATACTAAGGTATATATCTATCTCGATGCGCCCGGTCTGGTAGGTACCCGGCCCCGCGCCGCGCCGCCGCGCCGCTCGCTTTCAGACAGCCCTAGCAGATTGTAGCAAATGTGAACTGTTACACGGGGCCTTGTATTTCGGTTTTTAAAAAAAGTTTTTTATTAACACACACTTTTATTTCACTTCACAAAGACTTAGGAATTAGAATATATAACCGATGAGACTTGACTTAACAAAGGATATTATAGTAATGAGGAGAGGTTCCTCCGGTGAGACGGCGAATTCAAGACTGGAGGTCCAACCGCTGGGGATCTAATATACTAGTATAATAGTGCTGACAAGACTTAAGGTCTAGTCAGCTAAACACCTAGCAATGTAAGGGTGTAACAACCCCCCGGTTGAGTGTAAAGTTGGGGATACAAACAACTTTACTAACTAATTCTTAACCTAGGCGGGGATGTCGTCAAACCCCCATCTAACTCCAACGCAACGGGTTGTTCCTGACCTTCAGCCTTTTTTTCACACTTAAAGAATTTGTAAACATTAAAATAGGTAAAGATCTTATAAAATACAAAACTACAAACTAAAATACACAATAATAAGGTTGTGCCAGAATAATGTGTCCCGTATTTTATGATATGTGGTTGTTCTATTAATTTATCGGCCTGATTAAGTATAGAATTTGAAATTTGTTCATTTAAATTTAAATTATCCAAATCGGTATTAATTAAAGATATAGGGGGCACATTACTCGACGATAGTAATTGCGTAACTTTGTTTAAGTTTCAACAAGAGTCGTTGATTAAATTAAAATCAGATGACATAGGATTTACAGTAATATAAATAACATTATTTTTATTAGGTATTAACCTAGTACTAGAACTAAATGCAACACAGTTGCCAGGAAGCGATATAAGTCCAGTTCCCAATAGGGTGACGACACTTTCGGGTCGGTTCAGACAGTCTATTGATAATTGTGTCGGAACAGAATGAATAAAAATCCATTGATTGTTACTTAATGTTTTCCATATTTGTAAATGTCCATGTATAAATTTAGTTTCACTTTGAGCGGGAGGTTTTCGGGAACTCGTTAACAGTATATAAGTTCGTTGCGTCACATATAGTAGTAGTAGAGAGTCGACGGTGGTACACTCGCCTAAATTATTTAAGTTACAAAATTTTTGTTTGTCTTTAGTCACAGCGATGTACTGAGTGCTAGGTATAATAGTAATATAAGTGTCCGGATTTTCCGGATCATAGGGTATCGGAAAAGCTATGCTATGATACAGGTTAAATTCGCTGGGTGCGACTAAAGGAATTCTTAACACAAATATAATTTTCCTATTTATATAATAACAAGATACTTTCGAAATTTTCATAAGGCGATACATAGAATCTAACTCTAAATTGACAGGGAATTCGACATCATTATTTAAGTGAATATGGCTCTCGGCGAGCTCTCGGTATAGCTGACTCGGTGTTATGACTGACGGATGCAGGATGTTTTGACTACTGAATGTAATAGCATTAGATAAGTCTTCTAAACGAAACGACAATGTTAAGAGAGTGGCTTCTGTACGATGCAAGCATCGTACATTCCTAGGTCAGCTGTCAGCATAATAATAATTAGTACATCAATTTAGTAAATATCTCAATATTTAACGATTTCGTAATGTTTTAATTTTTGCTATAATCATCAGTATCTTTGTGTATATAAAATGTGTCTGCTATAATACGCTATCATTATTATCACTTATCTTATATCATTCGTCTTATATCAATTCTCTTATATCAGTGTACCTTTGTAATGTGTATCTATCAATAAACAGTTATCATTTTAAAGCTGTTTCCATCATAAATCATCATTATCAGCGTGTAAGGTGTACAGACCCGTACATCTTTGTGGTCCTTCGAGCCGGATTCGAGCCAAACTGTTAAGAATAGAATTAATATTTGTCACGAAAACTAAATTATTCGAAACACTACTTAAATTATGAATATTTACCGAGAGATTGTCGACTGCGTCACTTAAACGAGCTTAAAGGTTTTGTTATATGAATTTAATGTAAATTTAGTTACTAAAAGGTTTTGTTTTATTAATGAAGCTAGTTTAGCTTGATTGTCTTTTACAATTTCAATCGCCTGATCGTATCTAACTCTGTCGTCCTCGTCTAGGGATCCGAAAATATGTTTGAAGGCGGTACCAATGCCGCCAAACCAAGCCGACCGTTTGCTGGTCTTTGACATAAGATGTGATATTGAATCAAATTCTTTAACTACATCGTAATACCGTGCAGTTATGGGTTCTAGCATGCTATGACATTCAATATTATTTAGTGCTTCTGATTGTTTGCATAGGTATCTAGCAGTTCCTAAAACAGAATTTATATTTTCGATGTGCTGCCCGATATAGGATGTATCGACTGGTATCATGGTATCGAGGTAAGTTCTTCTCATTTTGAGTTGTCCTAAATAATCGAAATAAATTCCAGGACTCGACGTAATAGCTTGGACATAGTTTTGTTGCGCTATTGCTGTAACGCTGGAAAATAAAATATGTTTATTTACTTAATTTTGTGTGTATATTATAACTTAGTATAGAAATAATTATTTACTCTAGTCGAATTGTATATCTTCTTAATAGTATTTTTTTATGTTGCAGGAACAGTTGCTGGTTTAACTTCGTCGAAATGATGTTTCACGTGTCTACGATTTATTAGTAGTGATAATGTATTATATCCATGTATTTTAACAACTTTATATGGGCCCTTCCACTGGGGTGACAAGGCTTTTCTGAGTCGGAGATGATTCTTTAAATAGACATAGTCGCCTACTTTGTATTGAATTGGTTGAGTGCGATTATCATAATAAGTTTTGGAAGTTTGTTTAGATGCGACTATATTTTGAATCGCTTTATCGCGGGAGAGTTTAAATCTATGCTGGAGCATTTTCAGGTATTCGGGATAGGTGACGTCCTGTGGAGTGTTATAAATGGAATCAGGAAGGTAAGGTTTATGTTCAAATAGGAGTTCGTAGGGTGAGAATTTAGTAGTGCAATGTATATTAGTATTGTAAGTGAGCATGGCTGTGTAAACATAGCGAGGCCAGTTGTCCTGGTTTTCATTTGTAAACGATTTTAAGTACTCTTTTAACGTAGAATGACTGCGCTCTAGTGCGCCCTGAGTCTGAGGATGATATGGGGTTGACCAAATTTGTTTGATTTTTAGAAAATTACAGGTTTTTTAAAACAGCTCTGCAGTAAACTTGGTACCCTGATCGGAAAGAATGGTTTTGGGGATGCCAAACAAGGAAATGAAATGGACTAAGCAATCACTTGTTTCTTCTGCTGTGATTGATCTAATAGGGTAAGCTGTTGTGAGTTTCTTCGACGAGAGGTTGCATATCTCGGACACCTCATTACTGAAAATGGCGTCAAACTTAACCCAGACAAAATCGAAGCAGTGACACAATTTCCAACACCTAAAACTCCTAAAGATATATACCAACCGCTGGGGATCTAATATACTAGTGTAATAGTGCTGACAAGACTTAAGGTCTAGTCAGCTAAACACCTAACAATGTAAGGGTGTAACAGAACGCTAAACGCAATGCAAAAGGTTGAAATTGGGTTGTTTTCATGTGTTGTTGTGAGACAGGCATGTTACTTGTACTATCGAAGCAGCTTACTTCTCAGAAGTAATGTCAAATGTGTGCCTTATGCCCTGGACTTAAGGCTGAATTTGTTATGTTCAGTTTTGGTGACATTGGTGACCCTGATGTGGTAATGATAATGATGATGATGAATGTAATTTGCATAGTGGCATATGATTTCAGTTCTTAAAACAGCGCTTAAACCCCCAAACTTGTATCTATAAGGAATCCGGAGTTCTCTTAGTATCTTCGGAACCATAGTATACGTCGGTGCAAAATCTTGCGTTTTTGGTAGCTTATGCTTAGGATGCTTCTCATAAAACCAAAATCACCATATGTTTCCATATAAATTTCGAGGAGTTCCCTCGATTGCTCATGAATTCCATCATCAGGTCACCACTTTTGTGAACATGGTACCAAATTGGAGTGAAACCTAATACAACAAAATAAAAATTTCGAAAATCGGTTCACAAACGGCGGAGTAATCGTTGAACATACAAAAATAAAAAAATATAAAAAAATATCCACAGCCGAACATATAACCTCCTGGTTTCTTTTAAGTCGGTTAAAAAATATGAACTACTACTGTATAATTAAATAGAGTTTGTGAATCTCTTAGTCCTGTCAAGTACTCGGCAAGTATTCTCAACATCAAAGGGCTAAAATTGAAACCCTTTAATTAATCCCTTCAGGGTTGTCACAAAAACTCAACAAAAAAAACCATTGATAATATCAAAATTATTTTTTAGTAACTAGATTGTTGGTCTTGTTTATTAAATTGAACCCTACATTTTTCGGAACAAAAACTATCCTACGTCCGTTCTTGAAACTCAAACTAACAATTATTTAATTATTAGCAAATCTCATCAAAATCGGTCCAGCAGTTTAAGCTTGAAGGGGAATGTTACACATGTTTACATTACATGCTAACATTTTATAATATTAGTAGGTATGGATTAGAAAATTTCGAAAATCACACAGATGACTTACCTACTGGCATAGTCTTATCGGTTATCACTGTATAATTATTAATTATGCATGGAAGCAAAAAGGTAAGGTTGTTATTAGCCGTTATTATCTGCTCATTGTTATACAGTAATTGTTACTGTATTAACAAGTATCAGTCGTGTTTACATTACTTGTGATTAGCGCTAAGCCTCTGTGATAGCAAAAAAAAAATATCATAGTATTACCAACAAGTTAGTAAACGGCAATTCATTGTTTTATGGAACATCTTTGATGAAAAATGATACAAAAAATATTTTTAATATTTTTTCAGCTAATGATACACTTTATTAATTATTATTATGCTTTCGAAGTATCTCCATGCCATAGGCGCAGATTACACGCATCGGTATTATCACGATTGCGTGATAATATTGATGGTGTAATAGGCCGAATCGCAGTATCGCAGTACTATTTATGAATTCCGTGATACTAGAATCGTGATAATATTGACCGTGTAATCTAGGCCACATACCATATCAAAATGGATTCAGCGGTTTGGATTAGATAAGAGAGATTTATTTATATTTTGTAGACAGAAATACTCATTTCCAGGCATCTTACATAATATAAGTATTAGTTATAATATAATTTAATCGTACAATAACGAACTACCATCATTTTAAAAATACTTTTGCTGAATAGGTGCATTCTGCATTCATCACCTTTATCTTTTGTAATAAACTAATGACTAATGAGTGACCGTGTGTTCCATCTAGTTTATATTACATTTTACATAATATTTGAAGCTGAAGGAGTTAATGACATTATCATTAATATAATAACATAATGAGAACAAACCCTAATAAATTGTACGCGAACATCATAACATGAGTTTTTGTTACGAATTTATTTTAAAAACCAAAAATTGTTTCACACAATTATTATTATATTGTGATACGACTTACAAGGAATTTGTTAAATTGTTTTTGTTTATATTATTATATATTTTACATTCAATAAACAATATTTATCTCAACTCGAGACCACCTTAACAAGTTAATAAGAGCTTAATTATTTTTTATTTAATGTTGTTCAAATAATTAAGGTTGTTGTTTCGGATAAGGAAACATAAATATTAGTTTTATAATATTTTATTTAACATGAATTTTATTGTTGTAAGAAAATTATCTTCCTGAACCTCTGATGATGTATTTTCCAAGGGAACTAAAAAATGTGCGGTACCATTTACAAATTACAACACATGATAAATCAGATTTTTGGTCCGTTATCATAATCTGATAACAAGACAGTTCATTAATGATGTTTTATTAATTGAACGTTAAAAAATACAGATGAACTTACAACCTCCTCCTTTTTGGAAGTCGGTTAAAAATTTAGTAAGTACTGAGAGTGCTTCGGTTCATCCGTTTAGGAGCTATACTCGGTTTGTTGTGTCTGTGATCTAATGAAACGAAGTCCCTACGGAGATTCCGTAATTTACTGTATAATTAGGGGCTTATAAACTCATAATTTGAAAGCTACAAAGTTATAAAATACAGCAATAATCTTCAGCATATCAACATTCCTTTCCACGTTTTAAATTTTCTATTTTTGTTTATTATACTAATGATATCAGCTTCCGAAGTAAAACCGATTTATTAAAATTCAAGCATACATTCAGCATCTCCTTAGTATTTGCAAATTACTGTTATTTGAAACACACGCCAATAGATCGATAATATCATAAACTACATATTCCACGTATTAAATTTTTTTAGGTCAATTTTGAACTAAGATAAGTAAAAAAATTGGGTTTTGGTGCGATATCAGCGACGCGACGCGGCAAATGTATGGCCAAGGTCGTTTGCTCGGGGGATGGCCTTAATATGCGTGTTCACAAATCAAAATGCTATCCATTTAAAATCACTTTATCCGTACTGTAAAACATGACGTGTCATACGTCACATTTAATTTAGTCGAATATCGTTTGTTGTTTTGGTTTTGATTAAAAATAAATTGAAGCGAATTTTACAGCGTCATAATATGCGACAAACTGTAACTACAATTTGTCTAGAGTACTACATGGTACTACATAACTATATAAATATGTATGGCGTATGCAGTGTTTACATGGTATAGTGCTAGCGTGCGACAACGCAATTATCGTGCTAATCGCCATGCCAGCTAGTGGACGCCATTGCACCATAGATAGTGATAATAACTTTTCAAATCGCATGACCAATCACAACGCTATGGTTATCTAAAATCAATACTGTTTCGGTTCATTGTAGTTGGTGCATTAGATCAAACAAATTCTCACCGCTATTATTACAAGCATGTGGAGGTGCCAAAGTAGTCTTTCTAGACTCTATGTGTCTAAATACACTAGGCTGAATTACGCCGGCGTAAATTCCGCCGCGTTTACGCCGCGTTTCAAACTCATACAAAATACGGGCGGAACGCGAGAGACGACACACTATTTCGCCGTATTTTGTATGCGTTTGACATTTGCGGCGGAATTTACGCCGGCGTAATTCAGCTTAGTGTGTTTAGACATTATGTAGACTATCCCAGGTAGAGATCAACTACGATAACATGGCGCGCCCCTCCAAATGACTGTTTCAATGTGTGTAGTCACATCCTTATGAAAGAGTTTGTATGTAGTAAGTATTCAACCAATCACAGTACCTACACGTAATATTTCAGATAATGTCACTTATTATCGAGACTTGTTGGTCAACTAATCATAACCAGCCTACCGCGCAAGACAACGCACATCAAAATTTCATCTTACTTCTTGCTAACTGCAAATTTACCAGTAAGCATCACCAACTCACCAGCAAGTATCAATATCAGAAGGTCAATACAATCAAAGAGCCATTTGCGACTTATCAAACAAACTCCTAATAAAAACTACTCGGAGACAGAGCAAACACTTTGGGGTTCTCAAATTAAATAAAAAGGCTTTATGGACTCCAATCTGTCAAATGAAGAGTGCTCTGCAAAGAGAGGGGGGGAGTATTGGCGGGGCGGAGTATCGACCGCGCGATATCGTGCCCGACTCATGCGGTTTGTTGATCATTTTTAATTGTTAACAATTTTTTACACGACAAATTAGTTGTTCTTCTATATTAATAGTTTGATTTAAAGTCAAAATGTGTTTATCGCGCAATAATCGTAAATTTTTTTCCGGGATAAATTTTTTTCTGCTGAATAACATCAAAACTAGTTTAGAGATTTATGCGTCAAGATAACAGAAATATATATAACTAGATGACGCCCGCAACTCCTTTGCGCCAAAATTAGTTTATCGCGTGGGAACCGTACATTTTTCCGGAATAAAAAGTATTCTATGTCCTTTCCGGGGATTCAAAGTATCTCCATGCCAAATTTGAGCAAAATCGGCTCAGCGGTTTGGGCGTGAAGAGGTAACAGACAGACAGACAGACAGACACACTTTCGCATTTATAATATTAGTATGGATATGGACGTATGGAAGTATGGATATGGATAAACACGATTTTGCAGTTTTTTTATTAGAATGTTTTTTTTTAAAAGTGTCTAGTTTACAGAAAATTGTATCATGTATGTAATTTTTTTATTTAGCAGAAGTGGACAAGTGGAAATATTGTCAGTGGAGATTTGGCAACATCACGCTCGTATTTTTTAATCTGACAAAGATCATGTCCGTGGCTAGTAATATTGTGATCGGAGACAACAAACATGAAGAATTATTATCAATTAAATGAGTGCATTATCTTTTAACATTTAACACTCTTGTTTAATTATTTCAAATCTTATCTTACATCGATCGCTATCATCAAAGAGTTTTAACTTTTATTGTGTTTGTTGATTAATGCAATCACTATAATATGTATTAAATGCTTTGAAATGTTTATCAGCTGTAGGCCTCCTTTTTATTTTCCTCAAGGGCAAATGGCCTACCACAATGGCAACCACCGGAGTACCTACTTTAGTCTTCAAAGTTTGTAAATTGCTAGACTGCTAATGCATCTGTCCGCTTTAGAGTTCGTCGCTGCAATGCAATGTACAACCAAATATGTTGTTTTAACTAAGTTCGCTTTGCACGGATATCATTGAGCACATAAAAATAGCACATAGCTATGTTTATGGTATAAAGTGGTATGTTACATTTTTATCTGTACTAGGCATGCCTCGTCCGTTCTAGTCCTAACATAAAATATGCAAACCGAGTACTCCAAATAAGTGCAAACATACCGAGTTTGTTCATCAAGTATCCATCAAACTAGCGAGAGCGACGAAACGTCCAACTATTGGATTTCGGTATAATCTGAAATGGGGCGGTCGCTCATTTAGTATGCGTCTAGTACGGTAATGGCCGCTGCCATCAATATTTGATCGCGACCGGACAACAGGCCGTCATAGCCCCGCCGCCCCCGCCGTTCCTACAGCCACCGGCGAGGGCCATCCTTCACTCATCATTAAATATTACGCCCGAATAGTTTTAGGATTCCAAACAATTCTCAACACTCTATCGATAATTGATTTTGAAGGCATGCGGAATTAGCAGTATTTTTGTGAAATCCGGGGGTCATCGACCGTTTACGAAATCACCATCAATTATAATATCATCGTTAGGATCACGTTCTAAATGTTCGGGTGAGGTTCGCATGTCGAGACGGTCCTCGGGCTTCGGCTGCGGATCGCGTGCAAGGTCAAAAGGATTAGACGTACACGCGAATTGTTTACTACTTAGGTAGTTTAGTCTGTTAGAGGTGCCCACCGCACCCTTTCATTGGGCCAGACGCGCTTGACAGGTGATAAGTATCTGCAGTTTAGTTTTGGCCTTTTCTGATTTAAGTGAGCTGTTTGTCTGAATTTTGTATCGCACAAAAACGTTATCATATTGATGCTTCATTTTCTCAACTTACGCGAGTCTTCGAGTCGCTCTGACAAAAGTTATCAAAATATCTCGCAGAGTCAATTTGGAAATGTTATTAAAGGGAATGTTATATTCCCACTAAAGATATTTTCTTACAAATTAAGGCCAAGCACAGACAATATTATGACTTAGATAAGAGGCACTATTGGTTAATCGGTCAGATCTTATATGTGGTCTTCATCATAACTAGGTACATGCTCTAACTTCAACTCTACTGATTCATAATTCTTAGACCGTAGGTACTCTACTATAAATGGGGTTTAGAGAAAGTAGGTACAAATTACAACGTAAATAGCAAAAATTTATTGGCTATGAAAAATCCTTGCGATTTTGATAAAATTACGACTAACAATAGGAATGCAAAATTCCAGAATAGAAAATGTCATACAAATTGTACTGTATAATATATGCAAAATAATAATATATGCATAATATATAAAATATTTTACAAACATTGCGCCAAGTAGGTAGGTATGTAAAAAATAAGGTAGGTAAGTAAGAAATTATTATAACATTTTTGTAATAATAGTAATAATTATATAGTCCAATACAGGGTGCAATTAAACCTTCCTGCCAAATTTTGATATATTGATCCTTGTTAAAAATAAAAATACACGTATTTTTTCTTTTATAGTCACTCAGTACTAAAATGTTGAGAAATAGCTTCCGAAAGTTATCCTAAAAAAACATTACAATTAATGGACACGATGCGTCGACCGCGCGTGACATGCTCCCGCGCGCGCGCCTCATCCCGCGCACCCCCTCTCATTCCCCCGCGCCGCGAGTGACCATTCTGCAACGATTTTAAATGGGATAAAATATGTCATTGAAAAAAAAAATTAAACCCATTTTTTTTTTGGTTAAATGGACTCTCCTAATGATACCTAAGCCCTGGAAAAAATTTGGCAAGAAGGTTTAATTGCACCCTGTATGTACCTACTAGCATGGAATAGTTATAAGATTTTTACGGTTAGCGAGTTTGGAACAAAACTAGTTACGACTTCTTGTTTTTAACTTACGTCGTAGTTATAGTTATAAAGCATAGGACTTATAAACAATTTATAAAGCAAAATATAAACTTGAGTTAAAACAAGTTAATCTTTCAAAATTAAAAACTCAATATGAAATATTAACTTGTTTTCAACCTAGTAAAAATGTCCCAAAGCACCAGAATGTACCAAAATCAATATAGAAAATCAAAGCCATTCACATCATGATTAAATTAATACATTCGATTAAAATATTACGAACAGTTTACGAAGGCACAATATAAAAGTCCATACCCATAATAATAAAACGGTATAATCTAAATATGAGCATTATCGAACGTAAAGGGTTTAAGTAACTAAAAATAATGTGTTTATTTTAAAAGCACAGTTAAGGCGAGCCGATCCGAGCCATTACGCGTTAAGACCCTCGGATTTCGGCGACGGGATAATATGTTAAAGAGGACATTATAATAATTAGATCGTTATCAGATGTTATTATACGAATTTTCCCAAATTATAAGATAAGGCATCGTGACGGTAGGCCAATAGATGAGGCCCGCCGCGGGCGAGGCCGCTAAATGCCGCTCATAAAGAGGAGCACGCAGGCCAAATCGATGACCAATCATTATAATGACCGGCCGCGGTTCTCGTTTTGCAGCGTTTGACGAACGGGAGCCCAGGCGGGGCGGCGGGCCTAAACGACCCCACCGCAAATAACGTAATATTAGCAATCACTGTTTTTGGCAGAAAATTACGCGAGGAGGTAGCTCGTGGTTTATTTACGCGCCGTAATAGAGCGCCTATTTAGAGCGTTTCCGGTGGCTTGTGATAAAGGCGCGGGCGGGGGGAGGGTCAATTTAATAAACTGTTGCTGATATTATATTTCACCCCGAAAACTGATCAATGTTACCTGTTGAATTTACGGAAAGTTTATTTTTGACATCATTTCCTAATAACATAGTTGAATTTTATAGTGATTTCGTAATTCAATAAATTAAGCGTGAAAGTGTAATATTTGTACTGATTACATTCATCGATTAAACACCATGTTTAATAACTCTAACATGCACCTTTATAATAACTCTATTAAATTTCACCTCCCATCTCACGACCATTATAATACTTATTAGTGTACCGATGAGCCTTAGGGCCTTTTCAACTTTCGTGCATTTCGTACCGGTCCTTATCGACCCGACGCGACGCGACGATAATGTAAACATTGATTAATTTTAGTTTCATTATAAATTATTATTATGACAAGGTTAATTCTTGCCACTGACTAGAACCGGTGGATGCATAAAAAATAAAAAGTAAATGACGAATATCAATAGGCTGTCAACTACATACTTGAATTTTTTGGTATTTTTTTTTGTCATGTAAATTGCCGTATTTTGCAATTTACTATCAAGCACAAGTTATTCAGTAGATACTTAATAATTTTGATCTCTGATACAGATTACACAGAATCAAAATTATTAGATCGAAACGAAATTAAAAGCCACTGGCTTTATTTAAGTCTCAGTCTCTACATAGAGATGTTTTAATATTATGTATTTAGTAGGTACCTATTTACATATTTTAAAAACTTATTATTTTTTATTTAGTAAGTATAATACATTAAGATTTAAACCCAACCAAGTTCACTAGCGGAAGCGACTTTTTAACATAAGTGTATATTTATTTTGATATTTAAAAGTTTAAAGAGACTGTAACTTGCAGTTAAACTGCGTAAGTATACCATAATATTAAAAGAAAGAAAGAAATAAATAAATAAAATAAATAAAAGTGGAGTTTAAGAATCACAAAAATGATAAGCCCTCACAAGTCACAACAATAGCACTATAAGTTGAAAACACTATTTTTTGTGTTAACTTTTTACTTGCACCGAAATCAACAAATTAAATGAGCTTTTAAATGTCACGCTATGGGAAGTGTGGCGCTCTCGGCTATCTATCAGTGTGAAACTATCATTTAAATATGAAAGCGGAAGGCATCACGGGTTTTTTGGCGTCTATTCAACAGCCGCAGGCCATCGTGGCCGAGTTAACGATGAACTGTAAAAAACAACAATAAAGTGTGTTCAAATATTATTTATGTTTGAAGTTTTCACACCTATTTGGTTTTTGTTTGTTTCGGAAGGTGAAGTGAATCAATTGTTTTAATTTTATGACCGTCAATATCTTATTAATATGTAAATTGTTTTTTTTTTTTTTGTAAATTTCTTAACATATTTTTTATTTAAAATAATATTTGACATGCGTATTAGTATAAGTAATAATGTTATTATGTGATAGAATATAAAAAAAAAATCGATTCCAATATCCATTTTGTGTGCAAATTGATACGCATCAACAAGATGGCGGCTCTTGAAATGTCAAACGATTGTCGTGACGCGAGCTTGTCACGAGCAACGTGACGGGTGCGTGGCGACTCTGACACGACACGACGTGGCGATACTTTCGCTATGCGCTTTAATTCATAGGTCACACGAACGAGGGCTGCGATACTATTACTTCGTACCTAACGAAGTTATGCTAAAAGGTGCAATCAATAAAAAAGAAACGTTAATTATTTTAATCCAAATCTATGATAATGCGTAGACACATCAAAAATTAATTACGAAAATAGAAATTCAATTTAATCGCAAAATGCGACGAATGACGATAGATCGAACTTCGAAGGTTCTAAATAAACAAACGTTTTGCATTTTTAACGTGCGTTCACGATGGCGACCGATCGGAAATGTCAGCCACTTTATAAAAAAGGTTAGCCTTTATTTGAAAATAAAGGTTAGTGAATATTTTTATAGCGATTGTACGCTGTGATAAATATTGAAATATAATGTGTGTATCGTTATTCGTCGCCGGTTACAGCAACGCGTGCGAGCTTTGACGCCGTTTTGAGAATGGGGACACCATGTTATGCGATTTACAAGGAAAATATGTATAAGGTGACGCCACGCTAAAGTAAAAAATCGTTTTGGATATGTTTTAAATCACTTGTTTTCTATGAGAGGCCAGGCCGGCCTCTCATAGAAAACAAGAAATGGAACAGCAAGAAATGGAAAGGGCGTAAGCGACAAAATGGTTTTGGTCGCGTAATTTTAAAACCATAAATATATTTTATATAAGCTATAAGCAAATTATAATGTATGCTTGAACTCTCCCCTGTTGGCAAAATTAGAATCCCTGTTTTTATAGAGGTATTTTTGATTAATTAATCTGTGTTATAAAAGTTGACCAATCGTGTTACCTATGTATGGGTAATTCAAAGATGTGATAAATACTAATGATATATGATGAAAACTGACAATGAAATTTCTTAGTCACTGTTGAGAAAAATCGATATCTCTGCAGCCAAATTATCAAGGCGTCACCTTAATGCTGTGTTTGTTTATCAGGATAGGAAATATTATTTAATAGATATTTCTTGGGACACCTTGACATGTTTTCGGTAGATGGAAATAAAGAAGATTTTTAATTTTTATACTTATCCTTTTTCGTCTCCAGCTTTAATCATTTTTCATCACATTTAACTGCAGTTTTTTGCGCTGTTGTTCTTGACACTCACAATCAAACTAATTTATTCTAATGTGATTTAGCCGAATGAAGTCTCTATAACCGGAACTCCCGGTTGCGATGAATGTATTAATGCGTCCCATATCGGTGAGCGCCTGGAGCGATCTGATAAAATATATCAATCGGCCCGCAACAATTAATGGATATTTAACGGAGGATTCAATTACCGATCATTCCAATGAGTCCCGATTTCACCCGAACTCCCGGCGCACTATTACGTAATACGTTTGACAGGTGCTGCTGCTGTACATTGCTCGAGGGATTTCAGCTACACAGAACCGAGCGGTTCAATGTTAGATATTTTGTAGATCTAACATTATGTCTAGATGTGGGTATCGAGTTGTATACTGTTACTAATATTTTATAGAGCCGAAAATAAAAGGACAAAAAACTTAGTAAGTATTTAATGTCCTACAAGTTTTCGTAAGTTGGTAGCCCTATCGTGGATTAATTTCGCAAGATTCGCATTAAGCCAAGCGTAAAAGTATGTTAATAACACAGTTAGTAGAAATTATTAATAGGTAATTGGCAGCGACGTAATTGTACAGAAAGGTTATTGAAAAACGCTTCGGGACCATTATTAAATTACAAAAAAAAATACAATTTCTTCTGGAACAAAAATCGCCTACGACATAGTGTAGGGCGTATTATGTTGTAGGCAATTTGCAATGCAAAAATAGTATTAACATGTACAAGCAAAACATCCGGTGTCCTAGCGGTAAGCAGGTAGGGCTATTAGGACTCAGATCGCCTGGCACAACCGTGATAAAACATTGCCCGAGGCGATCTGATATAACAAATTATCATAATTCCCCCAATCTGCCTATTCATACACACCTTTACAGTTAATGCCCCCAGCCTTGTCAAAAATCTGGAGAGATCACTCCAAATTGACACCACGGTTGGTACAACTAATATATATTCTGTGACCACGGGCAAGTTTTGTAGGATAGATAGAGGAGATTTGGATATTAGCATCTTTTTAAATATAGAGTTCTAAAGACTTTTGATGCTAAGTAGATGAGAAGATATAGGAACTCTATTTCTACTCACCTATTATATTTAAAAATAACAATAAATGGGGAAATATGTAATTTAGTTTTTAAATTAAAAATAACAATAATTGCCACACTCAATGTTAAAGAACGAAAAACTATCCTACGACCTACAGTGTCACTGTCATTCATAAGTGTCAAAGTTTATTAAAAAAATAATGTTTAATAATAATATTATGTTTGGCTCTCACATACGCCAATTATATGAGTATACAATTTTACATAAAAGTGAATAATAAAATTGTAATCACTAATATGAAGCGGTAAAAACTCACTTGCGTACACATACGCGAGTCGGCGGCGTGCGCGTACATGGCGAGCGAGCGGAATGCGAGCGCGGCGAGCGAGCGCGGTCAATCAGCCGTGGCGCGCCAATTTCAAAATCTTGTTCCATCTTAAATTATCAACACGTTTAATAACAAGCTTATGAGAAAGCATAATCGCGATTAATTATTTACGACTGCTAACGATAAAACGGTATAAAGTGGCAACACATTGCGCTCGGGCGTGGATAATGCGCCAAATTAAATTCTCCGCTCGCCTATACGTAGGCACCGAGTTGATGAAGAAAAAAAGAATAAACAAACAAACAGTGGCGTGACTAATGGCGAGCCCTTGCGTCAAACTTATTAAAAAAATGCAAAGTAGTAATTTTAATATACGTATGTTTACGTCTTAATTATTATAACTCACGTTTATTTGTTAAAAGAATGTAGGAACATACTACATAGTTGTAAGTCGACTAGGCCGGATAGCAATTAAGACTGAGCTGGAGCTGCTTGTTACGTATTATTTATGCTCGTATGCATCATTGAAGCATAGAGGCCATGAAACTGCGTTCTGACGTAACCAAGCTTTAAAAGTTTCATAAGCACTAAAATCGACACGCTGGCAAGGACGAAACATAACAGTTTCATATTAAATATAAGTAGGTACTCTATTACTATTCTTAATAGGTTGGGAAATCGTTATCGTTAACAAGTTTTAATTTTACGGAAGACAATCCCAAATACAAATTAGGTAAATGTGAGATTTTCATTTCTTTTTCATAATATTGTTAAAATGCACTCACTCTCGAATATTTTATTCATTAGAATGACTATGAATAAAATATTCGATACATTTTAAAATTTTATTACAAAAAAGGTAAAAATGCAACACACGCCGCGAAAAAAAATTGTGATGCTTATAGACCTAATTCAGTATCTGTGAGAGTAGCGGAAATTTGGTTTAATTATTTGGTAAAAAATTAAACATATTTTTTTTTGTGTCTAATTTTTTTTACTAAATTTACTACTAAATATTTAAACACTAAAAAATAGAGCAAAATACTAAAAAATATATAAATAAATATTAAATTTACTACAAAATATTTCAACTCTAAAAATATTTTTTAGTATTAAAATATTTTGTAGTAAATTTACTATTTATTTATATATTGTTTAGTGTTTTACTCTATTTTTTAGTGTTTAAATATTTAGTAGTAAATTTAGTAAAAAAAAATTATACACAAAAAAATTTTTTAGTGTTTAAATATTTTGAAGCTAATTTTTGTTCAGGAACCTAGGTAATTACTATTTTAAGCTGAAAAATAACTCAAACATGTTAAATATTTTCGTATGACAAAATGATTTTGGTATTACGTATGTATGAGAATTTCGAGGGTAACTCGGGCTCTTAAGAGGGCGACTAATGCAAAAAATCAAACATCGTCCTGCTCTCTTCACACTCACGACCATCTTTCATATGCCAGGCGAAAAGGGACGACGCGGATTCATTGCCAAATTAGTTTTTTCTCAATAACCCGATAAATATACAACATTTTAAAAATCCGCTGGGTCGATCTCTCAATGATAGAATTTTACACAATGTGTTGAAATATTAACTTAGTTCAATGCACGGTTATGGCAATAAATGAAAAATTCGTGAAAATTAGATGAATCTTTGCGATTTTTTTCTATCGAAAAAATTTTAAGACATCGTGTTTTTGCTCAGATTGAACTCTTGTAAATGTAATGTAATATCTAATTTTAGAAAATGAAACAATTTGGGGCTTTTTTTCAAGTATAAAAATGAATTATAAAATCGACAATTTTAGGTTAGTCACCCACTTAAGGCAGGGATTAATCTCAATCCAAAACGATAACCTTGCACACAACCAAAGACCAAGCGTATACGCATCGCAATAAGATTCATTTTAGCTTAGCATAAAACTGTAGTTACTAGGGGCGGATTTTCTCTATTTTTCATGTTTTTTTAAAATATCTTTGAAAATAAATATTAAGAAACAAAATTGTTCCGTTCAGAAGATTTTAATATAGATTTACTAATAATTTATTCAAATAAAATACAGTACAATTATTATCTTAGTTAATACTTATATTATTTCGATGAATTAGATTTTTGTCGGAAGTGAGTTTGTAAATTAATTACAGCCAAAGTATTACGTTTTATAAAAATGTTTATGGTTTAAAGTCTTTTAAATATTGTGCTTTATATCTCATATTTTATACATTTCATTAATAAATTGGAACTAGGTAAACCTGGAGCGGAGAGTTACGGAATAACAAATTGGGGTTTATCCCTGCCTTAAGCGTTTTCAATCCGGAAATTTTGATTTCAAAGATGCACGTCGCTCTGGTCGCCCTGTTACGGACAAAACTGATGCCATTTTTGAAAAAGTGGAGCAAGATCGGTATATTAGTAGATACGATGTAGCTGAAGAATCGGGGATTGACTACAAAATGGTTTTGACGTATTTGAAAAAAGCTGGATACAGAAAAAAGCTCGATATTTGGGTGCCTCATGAGCTCACTGAATGAAACCTAATGAACCGTGTACTCATTTGTGATTCTTTATTACAACGTAGTGAAACCGAACCATTTTAAGGAAGCTAATAACTGGTGATGAAGAGTGGATCTCGTACGACAAGAACGTGAAAAAAGAATGCGAAACCCGGGTTAACTCGCTACAAGGTGAAGCTGTGTATGGTGGGATTGGAAGGGCTTATGAGCTGTTCTTTTGGTGTATATGAATCAATTTCTTTAATAGTATAGTATACCTTATATTTCTCTAAACGTATTAGAAGATAACCCGTATAAGTTGTAACATTGAGTCACTCGCACGGTCCCACAGTCCGCCTCACACAAGGAATAGCTTATTTAACGTTTACTAGACTAGCCTTTTTCTATACTGACAACACAACATAATTTTATCGATGCAAAAAACGGGCGCGGTTTGAACCGGTCAGGGGAGCATACATTATCGGACTAGGAAAATGTTGTACCACCTGTGATCTTATCGGGAACTTTAGGGTTGCCTAGGTATTTTATTGATCAATATTTAATCATTATTATTGAGTTTTTGAGTTTGTCCACAAAAATATCCAAAGCCGAACGTGGAACATCCTCCATTTTTGGAAGTCGGTGAAAAACGTGTGGCAAATGAGAATTACGGTGTAATCGAGCCGTAAAAATCACACTTTAGGTGTTAAGAAAATTAGCAAATGTCTACTCGAGTAACAAATCAATAGGAGCACTTCTTGCAACAATATAAGTGTTCGTTTGCTATAATCCACCATTGATGTAAAAATTTGTAATGAACCCCCGGCTAATATCTATACTTATATTATAAATGCGAAAGTATCTCTGTCTGTCTGTCTGTCTGTCTCGCTTTCACACCAAAACTACTGAACCGATTGTAATGAAATTTTGTACACATATAGTAAATAAGCTTTAAATTTGGTATAAATAAAGTTTACTTAATTAATTAATTAAAAAAATGAAATATTATGTGCACACTGCACAGCTGTTATTGGGTATTTTGATTTACTTTAAAGCTTTTAAATTTGACACCAATTTTGTTGACACCGCGCGCTATAAACTGAAGTCCACGCGGACGAAGTCGCGGGCAACAGCTAGTAAGATTTATAAATATTAAATTATAAAAACCACATCGCATTTTCCATCGCCAGTCGCCAGTATAAATAATTCAGCGCACGTAAGTTTTTCAGTTAAAAAAGTACAGATAGTGTGAGGTCCTTCCCCTTGTGAATAATGGTTTTGTGCTGTCTCGCAATTTATCAATACAGACGGACATTCGATATATTTAATTATTGTAAAACTGTAGCGCTTAAATTAACGAAGATATTTAAAAACATTTCTGAGCCTCGCTCGAAAATGAGGTGTTGTAATTATGATAATTGTAAATTGTAAAGACCTTTTATGTTACAACGAGTATTTTGTTGTAAAAACTTCAGAAATTCCTCGATGTAGAACAAAAATGTCTAAAGTGATTACGAGCGAATTACCTACAGGGTGAAGTGCGATTTGCATTAATAACTTAATTAAGGTCTTCCTTATAAGCCAAGCCACATAAGCCAAATATAAACCGGGCAAGCTACCTGCTCGATAAAGATCTACGTCTTCACATGATATTGTGTTAAAGTTCTTTCTGTGCGTCCGTTGCATTGTTCCGGTTGCATCTATACCCAAATTTTGCTATTCGTCTCGTTTGTTGTTAGATCCAGGCCGTTTCCTTTCAAACAGCAAAATAGTATTTTCATGTAAGTCGAACAAACCACTAACTCTCAATGTTCAGAACGCGTTTGACGTCGGTTTTGCAATTGATGGACCATTTTGTAGTTAGGAAACGAACTGCATCGAACGAGGAACGGAGGTGCGTTAATGTTGCATTAATAGTACAATGGTGGTGCCCGACATGTACCCTGAGTAACATTCCTCGGGAGTTATAATCGCCGCAATACGTTTACTGCGCATTCGCGTCGGAGCATTACCCGGTCCATTGCTCGCGACCAATCACTCGGAAAATTGGTGCGTGAGTGATGTTGTAATGTTTTTTTTATTGAAGCCCAGTCAATTGAAGTTCAAGTTACAAAGTTCGCCTCGAGCAAATTGCTCCGAACTTCGAGCTCACTTTTCGACACCTAAATTGAGTTGCTTTGTCGTATTGTTCGTTTCAGCTTTGGGCCACTCTGAATTATTTTGAAATATAAAAACTGCAATAATAAGTCTCACTTACCGTTTACCCCGCTGGCAGGCTCGCTGTCACCCTAAAATCTAACTAAAATAGGAATAGATGGTTCTTGTGAGATAGAAATATGGGAATAATATGTTTTTCTATACGTACATAATATGATGAGTACTATTTAATTTTTTATGGGTTTATTGCCTGCAATAAATGATTATTATTATATCTACGGCAAATAAACAGTACTTAAGTATAAATTATTAAATACATAGGATACAGGTTGCTGATGATGAATACCTCTAAGTAAAAAAGAATACAACAAGAAAAAAGCATTAGAAAGTGTTAATAAATAATGGTGCAGACCGCCGGCCGCGCGACGACACTGGACGACGCAAATTCGCAAATAAACCCTCTTGGGAAATCATGCGTCCGACATTTTGTTTCTTTGTTTCCCAAACTCAAAAAGATTTTTTAAGGCTTGCAAAATAATGATGGTAATATTTTTGGGCCATGAAGTGATAATGATTAAAGCAACTGTAAATACTATGTTATTTTAAATAATAAACACGATAAAAATATTGTGAAAATGTTTTTGTTAAGTCAACTTAAATAAATAAAAATACAATTTCAATTGAAAAACCGCATAAAATATCAAGGGAAAACATTTTACCACTCCCTCAAAATGTTCGCAAACATATTAATCAACAATATTACCAGGAGAGTAGTGGATACGATATGATTACTTAATTCAAAGGATTTTCGTTACTTTGACACTCGGTCCCTTAAGGGTGTCGACTAATTTAGTCAGCTAGGGCCCTTCAACGACCCTCCGGCTAAGATACGACTCAATATTTGCGTAGGGCACGATATAAACTCACCTAAAATATTATAACTGAATATTACTCTTTGAGTCTATGTTTTAACAGTCTTGCTTTTGTAATAATAACACTTTGTGTTGAAAATGTAAATAGTCAAAAATAGGATGTGAATTTTAAAATAATTACAAATTGGTACCGTATGTACGAATGTTACTAGATATTTCCTTCAAGTAATGTCGCGCGAAGACCTTACATTTCTGTTTGAGATGAAAACTAGCGTAATATAATATTTTGTCCCTCCCAGAACTCAAGACATCTCAATAGCGAGTTACACGATAAGCGGTTGAATAGTTTAGGCGTGAAAATGTAGAGACAGACAGGCACACTTTCCCATTTATAATGCTAGTATTTATGGTTAATGTGAATTGTATAGACACATATTGCAAGATATTTTGAAGTAGATGATGGATGTATCAGTATATTTAGGCCGTTTGTTTGCGATAGGCGGTTGTTATCGTCCTCAAAGACACCGGCTGTCACCATATCGCCATCGAAAGTGCTGATAATTTCGACCAACTAGTTTACCTATGCCTCGTCTGATAACACCTCGAAAGAGAAATAAATATTTCATTCTAGCATAGAGTATTACATTTCTTGCCTATGCTATGTGATGTTCTAAAAACCCAGTTGATTTTTCAGAAGCGATACATCCATAGAAATCTGTTATAGGTGTATCACAATATAACACTCAACATATTTATTTTATTAAATTGTACTCTATGACCAACTTCTTTAGACTCTATGCGTCAATATTATAAACAAAAAAAAATACATCTACTATTCGATGCCTAATGGCTGATTTACACGTATTATGTAGATAAGTAGTAACTAAATTTTAACTTAATTTGAAGTGCCTGCCCGAAATTTGTCAATTGACAAGCCCCGCCTGCCAACCTAACAGAAAATAGTCAAAATTCTAATTTCCTCGTTTAGTACTTAACTAAATTTTAACTTACTACTTGCTATTAAATTTTGTGTTTACATACAATAAGTAACTTAATCCTTCGATCGGGGATTCTTGGAAATGCTATTGTATTGTATTGTTGTCGCGATCACCGGTGCTCGTACGTGACTTGATGGGTTAAAATTAAGTTAAAATTTAGTTAACTACTTATCTACTTAATACGTGTAAACCAGCCCTAATTGCCTATGCTTTAATACAGGATCAATTTTGACGCAAGGCTCATACATACAGTAAACCACAGAGTAAGACACAACGTACTTTTTTATCAGTAAAAATGTACGGTTAATACGAAATTATTACTATATTTAGCATATTCCCAGGATACATGCCTAACATACGAGAGCATTCACGTGCTTACACTAGTGTAGACTAACGCGCGGAGGGGGAGCGATACTGTTATCGCCGTCTTTGTACCTCTGCCATACTGCCACGATATTTACCAAACAATTTACCAGCCTATGTACTATCTATCGATTCGTGTTAATCTAAACTTAGAGATACGTGATGGCGGTGATACGGATATGCACATACAACAAAAATGTAGAGCCGCTGCGCTGGGAAAATGGCTCCAGATTAGGCAAGCAATTTACTATACTTAATAGTAATATTCTGTATCTATTTATCGGAACTCTATAATACATATTATCTCTCTGTAACAAAAAGTAATAACACATCCCACCAAAACATGAAATGTAAAAGGGGCCAAGCAAAATATTGCATAGCTATTCAATACTTTTGTCGTAAAAAGTTTTCAGATCACATTCAAGCCAACTTGCCAAGCCTTCAACTTATTTTGTAATTTAAATCAACATTCAGTAAATGTATTTCTTTATTTTACAATTATTATAGTGGCTTGGCAATGAGCACTAGCTAAATAATCAGCTACTAATTGGATTTATTGGGTACCATCAGCCACATGCGTCGTTACATATATTAAAACACTTTATGCTTGCCGTCTGTGTAAGTATGAACTCCTCCCAATATGCAGTTTTATATTTTTTTTCTATTGTGCTCATTGCCAAGCCACTATAATAATTATAAAATAAAGAAATACATTAACTGAATGTTGATTTAAATTACAAAATAAGTTGAAGGCTTGGCAAGTTGGCTTGAATGTCATCTGAAAACTTTTTACATTTCATTAAAATAAATTTAATTAATTTAATACTATTTCATTAAGTTCATAACTAACTTAAAGCCTTTTGTACGTCAAACAAATATGCAGTCGAAACTCATACTGTTCTTGCAAAGTTACAAACATAAAAATCTTTTACCTTTTACTTAAAGTGTTATATTATTATTTTTCAATTTCAGTTTTTAGGTTTCCCTGCCCAAAGAATGAAAACGGGGCCCTATTATTAATAAGTCTTCGCTGTCTGTCCGTCGTACATCCGTATGTCACTAGTATGGATCTCGAGAACCGCAATAGCTAGATAGTTGCGATTTTCACAAATTATGTATTTTGGTGTCGTTATAAAAGCTAATAGTCTAATCAAAATAAAATAAATATTAAAGGAGGGCCTCATACAATAAACACGATTTTTTCCCTATTTTTGCTCTATGTCCATAATGGTAAGACTAAGGTTTTTGAAAATTTCAGGAAACAGTCTAATCAAAATAAAATAAATTATTAAAGGAGGGCATCATACAACAAACACGATTTTTTCCCCATTTTTGCTCTATGTCCATAATGGTAAGACTTAAGGTTTTTGAAAATTTCAGGAAACGTTCAATTTTATGTTAACTTTAATAATTAATAATCAAAATTAAATAAACTTATTATTAAAGGGGGGCTCCCATACAAATTTACGATACGGAACCCTATGTACGCCAGTCCGACTCGCACTTGGCCGGTTTCATAATTTTTCCTTTCATTGTGAATAAATACCAACCGGGTACCAAATTTCAAGGTTCTAAGTCTGCTAGAAGTACCTGTCAGTCAGTGACAAAATATAGTAACTTTGACCATCCGTAACTACTAAACTATTTATCGAAAATTCATGTAATTCGGAGGTTAAGTTAGTTTTAATACTTGCTCCTAGTGACCGAAATTTTAAATCCCTAATTTTGTTAACATCGAAGATAAAGGGGGTGTGAAATAGCCGTGAACCGCTTCGAGAAAAGTATGGTACGGCCGTGCCTTTGCTAAAAAGCTTGGCTGGGGCACTGCCGTGCCCCCAGATTAGGATGTGTATTGTGTATCGAGTTCACAATGAAAGAAGCAGCGCTGAAAGAATTACTCATAACATCAATGTTTTTTGTATGGAAGCCCCCCTTATTTTATTTTTTTTATTTAAATATTATTATTAATTATTAAAGTACAATTATATTTAAGGCCTTCGTGAAAGTTTCAAGTGCCTACCTCTTATCATTATTCATTATTGATTACGAGCAAAAAAGGCCAAAAAAAAAAACACTTTTGTTGTATGGGAACCCCCCTTAAATATTAATTTTATTTTAGTAGGTATATTTTGCTGTTATAGTGGCATCGGAAATACACAATCTGTGGAAATTTCAGAACTCTAGCTATAGCGGTTCTTGAGATACAGCCTGGAGACAGACAGACAGACATCGAAGTCTAATGAGTAGGGTCCCGTTTTTACCCTTTGGGTACGGAACCCTAAAAAGTGAATCTTGTAATAATACTACATACATCTGTAATACTACATACATATGTATTACCTACGTTAATAAGTCAATGTACGTATTTTGTTAGATTATAACAAAACTGTAAAGCTAATATCGATTTTTAATCAAAGAATGTCGTGAGTATTACCTAATTATAATAATATTATATGTCACAATAGGTATTCCGTTTTTTTTTGTAAGTAGAGTAAGCGAAAAAAATTCTAATTACTTAGAACAAAAATGTAAAGCCATAGAATTAAAAAAAACCGGCCAAGTGCGTGTCGGACCACGCGCAATATAGGGTTCCGTAGTACTTACCGCTAGTTTTTGAAAATTTTTGTATGATCAATGAATGTACGTTTATAACATGTTTTACACTAGTGACACCATCATCTCAATTACTTTCAAAGTTTGAATGAAAAGTTCCTTTATGCTTCGCCGAATATTTTTCTTTTAGTTGATCGACTACTACTCAATAACTTATGAAGTCTTCTTAGCCATGACAGTCTTCCTTTTAAATTCAGCATATTTCCTACTCCAGTCAATTTTTTCACATTTCTAGAAGCAACCGTTTAGCTGGTAGAAGGGGGGGACACTGGGCTCTAACGATATTTTCCACTTTAAAACTTAATATATCATAAATGGATCCCTAAATCGGAAAATGATCTATGAATTCTCATAATATTTTAAAAAAACCTATCCAATGACACTCCACACGATGGGGTGGCGTGAAAAAAAAATCAACCCCGCTTGATGTGTAGGGGAGGTACCATAAAAAAATATTTTTTTAATATTTTATGTACTATTTTGTCGGCATCGTTAATATATTGTGTATTCATGCCAAATTACAGTTTTGTAGGTCCTATAGTCTCTGAGCAAAACTGAGGACAGACAGACAAACGGACGGACAGACCGAAACTATAAGGGTTCAATTTAAATAACAGACGTGGCAAATTATTGTTTCTAATAATAATAAAAAACAAGTGATAAGATGCCGTTTAAGTCTTTTGTAGGCAATATTTGAATATTACCGGTACTTACCAAAATTAAAGAATTTAAATTCCTTTATTATTTTTTCTTCCAACATTAATTTCATACCTTTAGGTATTTAAATGAACTAGTATTTTTATTTGTAAGAACAAATAAACTTTTTGCTATTTGTAGATAAAAATTAGAAAAAAGTTACAATTTATGGAAGCACTGATAATATTATGGGCATCTAAAAAAGCTATTGTCAAAAATACAGTAGCCACTTCACACCAGGTGGTCCTTAATGCTTTTATTCCGAAGAAAAAAATATCAAACGATGTCCTTGTTGAATACAATATTAAACAAAAAATTAATAGTAAAAAACTAAATGTAACTCAATTAAAAGTTAAAATTAAAATTAAATATAAATAATTCTCGACAATATAGGAGGTAGCTCTATTAAAGGTACAAAGTTTGTGATAGACAGCTAACCAGCTGTATTATTGACTGATCATAGTTATGTTACATTCATTGATTGCTGTTATTAATCAACACCAAAAGAACGTGCCGACGCTTGATGCATATTGTATGAAAAGTTCACTTATTGATTAATTTTGTTCTTTTAAGACTAAAAAATATAAAAATACCGAGTAGAGCTATTTAATATAACTTAAGATTAGTTTTGTCATATTTAAAATTTTATAGAATCAACAGGGGTAAAATTAACAGCTCACAAAATATAACATATTTTGGTAACACCAGTTTTTAAACAAAAGGAAGATATATTATTTGATATCTAGAACTTTTATAGTGTCTTATAATTAATAACGTGTCTATAAACAGACCGAAAGGTTAATATTATCATAATATATTTTAAATATTAATATTAATAATAAGCTTTTTCAAAATTTTGGATTTTAAAGCAATCACTAAGTAATTTGCACTTACCTACCCACTAAGTCTTATTTAGGCCTAAAGGTAATAATGAAAATTACAAGATTTTGATATCTAAAATAACAATTCGCTTAAACTCTGTAGACAGTATCTACTCTACAATAAAGAAACCTTTCATGACTAGCAAATATACTTTCTATAAGTAGGTACTTCCATTTTCGTATACTTACCTATTCGTAGCTCCTGATCTAGGCCGTAAACATAATTTTCAATTAAAATTAATCCAAAAGCTGTCATAAGGTGATTTAATGAGCTCGTTAGTGTATAACAATTGGTGCATACTTCCGGCGCACATAGGACCTCCATTACGAAGGCTTATCGGCGCCATGACGCGGCACTATGCCTTTGAAGCCTTCATGTTGGTCCAATGACATCATGATTTTGGCCTCAAATGTTTAAGGAATTATAGAAATATTGTTAAAAAGGATTTAGAGGATTTATAGAATACCTATTGTTTTTTTATTAAGGGAGATATTTACCTAATATACCTACAGATATAGTTAAAATAATTTATTACCAATAAGTATTACGATAATTTAAACATAAACACTGATAAGTCCTTGTTTAATAGTATTTTGTTGTCTAAAATGTATTACAATCATAAAGTTAATATACCTATCGGAAAGGTATATTACCTTTATGATTACAATAAATACAAATTTACAATGTTTACAAATCGCTTATAATAATATCTCTTATTTTACTGGGAAGGCAAAGTTTGCAAATTCTTGAAGAATATTTTCATGTCGATGACCTTTTTGGGAGTTAAGATAGGTATTTTGTTTTATTAAATTAGATACTAAATAAAGCCTATCTGCAATTATTTTAAATCATGAAGTTACATCAAGGCATGAATAAAACATTATTAATTAAAAAGTCAACAAACTGTCAGCCGACGGGTTGTAGAACGCTCTACTTTTGGCTTTACTTTTAATATTATTAAGATATTTTATTGATAACTTACAAAATAATAATTGTATTGTCACTAGCACTACATTACATAAATACTATCTAGTTAGATAGATAGACGATCTAGACAGTACATTATTGTAATTTTAACAAACGACTAGTGCAATAAATCATGCTATTTATAAGTATCTCTACCTAATAAATACATTTCAACTGCTCGTTCTGGACATAAATGTACATTGTTTAAAACACAGCTAATTATTAATTAGTCACTGTACGTTGGTTAAAGCTCGAATGTAGTTAATAATTAACTTTTATTCCAGTTTTATTAAAATTTAACCGTACCTTCTTATTTAAACATCTCATTATAGAAAATATAGAGCCACTTTAAAGTTATAGCATCTTACTTACTTTTACTGACTGACTTACTGCTAGTGTTTTTTGGGATTGTATTTTCTTTTTATCGTTACATTTTAAATATAAAGAAAGTCTGTGGCTGTAAGTTTATAAAGACAGATGGCTCTACATTTTTGAGTAAGCTCTACATCGTAAGATTCATAACTTTTACAGATGCAACACGTAAAAGTTATGAATATAATAATAATTGTATGGCAACGTTATTAATGGATTTGTTTATCTGTTTTGTTAGTGTTCATGTCGGGTTGTACAAACCTGCGAGGCGGGCGGGTACGTGTAGCCGAACTGCGCGTACGCTGCCATTGGGACGATCATTGGGCGGCTTCACACTTCACTGTCTCTCAATAGTCAATGTCACGGACGGTATATAAAGTTACTACGTTAAGTTTAAATTATCACAGTCGTTGTGCGCGCGAGTGCGCAGCGCGCTGCCATCATTAGCGCGAGACGCGCCGCATTTTACACCGCGCGCGATCGCCGTTCGACACAGACTAGCGCGCGCCCGCACGCTAACCCCCCCGCCGTAGGACTGGGCTATTTAGGCCCCGCCCCCCGGGCGGAGCTTCCCTCCGACGACCAATGGCGTGATCAATTTTCTGTCCCTCTCGAAATTCTATCAGGAGATACGCTCAGCTATTGGTCGGCGCATCCCCTCTCCTGCGAAACTCCGCCTCCCGGCGTCGGGCCGCCCTCTATGGTGGGGGTGGGGAAAAAAATGCGCGAGTGGAGTCGAGCCGATGATGTTTATGGTGGTGGTCGGGTCGTGAGTCGCGTCCTACCGCCGCAACGGCTCGTCGCGGTGTCTGTATCCTCTACCTCGACGTAGCCGCCCGCTATACGTCTCTAGTCTCTACATAAGGATGTCGATGCGAATATCGCGTCAAATGTAAAGGGAAATTTTCAATCCACTGCAGGTTCGATGTTGTTTGTTTTCTCAGCTCTACCGTAGAGTTACTTTATGAAATGCGTACACAGCGACATTTGTTTATAAAAATTCGTTGCACTCCTCGAATGTTTCGAGGCTTAGGTCCATAATGTGGTAGGTATATTTAAATGCACCTATATGGTATGTTACACTTGTGTTATGTGTATAACTATCTGCTTCAGATTACTAAAACAATTGTGTTTAGGTACCTACGACTCGATTACCTACACAAATAAATTGAATCAGGCTCATATAGTGTATATCAATGTAATTAGCGATGTGAACACACAGATAGTCTATCTAGATGCTAGATAGTGAGATGAATGGCTGAGACTAATTGAAACAGTTCCAGACCGACCGCTAGGTGTCGCTCTTGAGTGATAACGCAGATAACAATATCCACTAAATTAGAAACCCATTAGGAACTGCATGTCAATGCAGATATATAACATACAGCTAACATACCTACTATATTATGTTATGTTTGTAAACGTATCATTTTGATCTGACTCAAAACTTCAAAGCTGTCCAATATGCTGTTCCTTTGTATTTTCTTTATTGAGTGTTTAATGTGTGATATTTATACCTATTAGGCATTTATATAGTAACTTACAGTGTGCCTTGTTAATTACTGTTCTAAAATTAATTTAAGTTCAGCTTATGCGTTTCAACTTTCAACAGACACTTTGCAGATATATATATATATATATATATATATATATATATATATATATATATATATATATATATATATATATATATATACAATATATTGCTTATCAACAATCTTATGACATACATAGATAGGTATTTACATGTGAAAAACATATACTTACTTTTGCTCTCTAAAATTATTATAATGAAAAGAACTTCTCATCTATCGATATTTTCTTCTCCCTTAATAATAAAAATATTTAAGCTGTGAATTTAAAAAATATTTAAGCTTTACCATACTATAATATTATAATAGGTACTCGTATAATATATTAAAATATTAATATTTCAAATTGGAAAAGCCACATACACTACTCGACTCTCTTTCTACAGACTCTACCTAAGCTATTTTATTGTTGGTTTGCTTAGCTTAGTTCTTATTAGTAATGTTAATGACCTAACATAAGATGGAGGAAAAAACTAGTCAGCAATTATCTAGACAACATAATTAATAGAACAAAAACTAGTGAAGTGAAACCCCCGAGCGATGTCAAAGCGATGTTCGTGATGACGGACGCTTCAATACACTTAGGGCGCGAACACACTTGCTACAAGGTATTAAGAAATTCGGATTTGGCGAAAAATCCAGATTTTTGGATATTTCGAAGTTTATGAAGTTTTTTTTTTTTTAGTTTTAAAATATAAAGTCGCTGTTGTGATAGTATCTATAACCTATATCCTATATCTACACGAGGACATGGATGTTAAAAACTTTTACTTTACCAAACATAATTATTTTAAACTTATTTAGTTAAAAAACTTGTTTAGTTATGAGTTAGATTGTCCAAATATTACACAAATTACTATAAAAATAAATAACATGAGTTAAAATGTATTTTAGTTTATTAGATTTTAGTTATAAGTACTACTTTCTTATAAGAATATAAAGCTGCTTACACACGGCGGAGTGTTCGCAATTCGCAAATCGCTAGCCTTAGCCCCGGTCGATGAATATTCATCACGATTAGCATATTATCAGCTACACTTACACTCTGTAATGTCAGGTGCGCCTGTACCTACTAGCTCTACATACATACATACATTCAAACTTGTACTATTGTATGTAAGTATGTATTATAAGCGTTGAAATAAATATTTTGATTATTTAATTGAAGGACTTGCATATAGAATAAGCCCAATTGAATATTTCAAGTGAGGTTAGAAAGATTGTTCAACTTTACTAAGACTAGGGTGACCACAATAATTATTGTTGAAAGAGTTATAAGAATAATATTAAAAGCAATACCAAATTGTAAAATCGATACCGGTGGCAACCTTAGCCCAACATTTAGTAGCTAAATAGGTTTATAATTTTTATAATTTTCTTATAAGTACATAATCATAATTCATAAGGTTATAAAAATCAAAGTACTTAATTCAAAGAGAATTGATATTATATAAGTGACATTATATATTAAGTGACTAGACATTCTATGCGGCTTCGCCCACGTAAATTAGGAATTTTACAGACAAATCAGCCCACAAAAATAGCCTATGGTTATTCACGTCTACTTTTTGTCTGTGCCAAATAACATAAAAATTGCTCCGGTAGTTCGTGAGATAAGCCCTTTCAAATATTTTTTTCCACATTTTCCTCTGTTAGTACTATTATATATTCTGTGCCTCTGTTTCTTCGCTTCTATTAGTCTTAGCGTGACAAGCCTATAGGCTTCCTCGTTAAATGACCTAACACTGAAATAATTTTTCAAATCGGCCAGTAGTTCCTGAGATTAGCGCGTTCAAACAAACAATCAAACAAACTCTTCCGCTTTATAATATTAGTATAGATTGAATAATGTAATTACTATGAAATAAAATAAATATTATGTAATTATTTTATCGTACGTTTTTTTAGTTTGTGGTCAATGAAAGCTGCTACTACACGCACACCACAACCACAGAGGGTCGCTTTACGAACACTACTTATACATCATAATCAACGAATATTACTTACTGTTTAAATCAACGAATACTGCTTACATTTCATAATCAATGAATACTGACACTTTAAAATCAATGAGTAGCACATACACTTTACACAACAAATAGCTATACACTTTAAAGTCAACGAGTCTTTAAAGTAGGTAACTCTAAATAAAAGAATACAACACGTACTACAGCTGTACCTACTTAATAATAATAATATTATTATGTTTAAGTAGGTATATGTTTGATAAAATATTTTGGCTGGCTGATTGGAAAAAAAATTAAAAATCACAATTGTATATTAACGTAATATTAATAATATTTATAATTTAGAATTAATATGATAAAGATAATAACGGCATTTCGTTTCATGCACATTTACCGATAATAGACTAAAATTGAATAAAAAAAAGAACGAAGAATTTAGATTGCCTAAAATAAGCACATTAAAATTATAATAGGTACCTACATATAACTGGCTGGCCCGGCAAACATTATTTTGTCATATAAATTATTTCTATTTTCTAGTATCAATTACTTTGTTATTCTCAGGCCTAACGAATGTATAGGTACATAAACAATTTCATTAAAATCTGTTGAGCCTTTTTGGAGGAGTTTCCGCACAAACCCTGTGACACGAGAATTTTATATATTAGATATTATTACCAAATATAATAAATTTATCTGATATATCAAGGGCACTTAACCATTGTTACTTATATATTTTACTTCTTATGTAGTTATATAGCAAAAAGTATCAATAGCCTTTCTAGATTAACTCCCAATTCTAAATTTACATTAAGTAATGTTAATCTAAAATAATTAATCTAAAATTTTAGGAAAAAGGTAAATAGTAATTATTATATAATAATATATTTTTTTTTATTTTAGGAATCTTTGTTCACACAGTAGCCATTTTTGTAGTCTCAATAAGTAAGAAAAGGCTGCGTGTGTTTCCTCAGGCAAAACGTTTTTGTGTAGGGTGAGTATGTTAATTCATTATTATGTCTTGAGGACATGTTTTGGAAATTTTATTATTTCGCAAGACAATAAAATAATTAGTATACAAAAATGTGTCCAATTAATATAGCATATTCGTGTTTAATAACGACTTATTGACTATTGTAATATTAATTTTTGCCCAGCAGTGGGACAGCATAGGCTATTAAAAATATATATTATTTAACTATAATTGTATAACTGTTATTATTCGAGGACGGACAGCTGATAATCCGTTCGATTATATCTTAATATATCAAAATTAATGATGAAATTGATGTAGGTTGTGTATTTAAATGTTATTTATAAATAATTATAATTAAAGTTATTAAATGCAATATTATATTTTAAGCGGGACTGTCATTGGAGCGGGAGCTATGACGGCGGCAATAATTATGGAGGAAGTATCATTGTTATTAATTTAACACATATAATATTTAATACGACGACGTTTACCTACGTCGTGGATACAGTTAGTAAGCTTCACTGTTAAAAACGGGTGCGTATCACTCAGTTCAGGGCTTCCGCAATTTTTGTCTTTTGATACAAAAATTACATTTTTTTCACCACATCATAGATGGGGTAAAAAATAGAGTCCAAGCGAATGTATTTTTGAGAACTGATTTCTGCTAGTTGTTCTTGGTGGGCTGGGATTTTAATGTAGTCCGTCAAAAGTCCTACTTAAACAAACGTGGTTTTCTGTAATATAGGTAAAACCCCACATTACAGAAAGCACATAAATAGCATATAAATATAACATAGAAAATATATGTTATATCATGTAACATAATTATCATGCCTCCGATTTTTCCATGGAGGAAAAATCCGTCAAACCTCTGACACATGCTCACCGTAGCCCCACCTACTCTCGGTCGTAATTTGCGAAATGCTGAATAAGAAAATAATTACGAACAAGCTCGGCCCTAGGTGATAGATGCTGCTCCTTCGTCGGCAAATTTTGAACCTTACTATCATGGTAATAAATACAGTGATTCTGCCGGAATTGTACAAATGATATTATTCATATTTAGTATGTATGTGGCTAATGACATTCGCGTTTCGTATTACGGGGCTGACCATCTATAGGTAAGACCTTGTCCACAAACGTCAATTACCCGCGAAATATCAAATAATATTATATTGCATCAGTTGCGGCAAGTAGGTACGTATAGTGTTTAGTTCGAATAACGTACAAACAGAAAAAATACTCGTATGCCCTCCGGAGTCTGGGCTAAGTTATCTTATCCATAAAATTCTCGTGTCACAATATTAGTTACCATAGGTACTCCTCCGAAACGGCTTTGCTGATTTTTACCAAATTTTATATGCATATTCAGTAGGTCTGAGAATCGGCTACTGGGTACTTTATATATTGATAAGTGCATTCGTTGAATAATTAATAATAAATTATTACAACTCGAGACTGACGGCGACCATTGCTTGTGCGACCGGATAGCGATGGACGTTGCCATGGTGACATACTTATTTAGTTGCTTCGTCAATAAAATAATATGGGCGAAATACTTTATATTATGGCAAAGCAACGTTTGCCGAGACAGCTAGTAACTTTAAATGGGACATCTCGACTCACACTTACTACTCACGTACACACACGACACAGGTACTCACGTGTTTACAAGTTCACGGTTTTTAATTATTGTTCTTGTAAATTGGGACCACGATAACCGGATTAACAAAGAGGTAAATAGATAACAAAAACCACTGAAGTAATAAGTACTACGTATATAGTAGGGGAGACCGGGGCTGGAAGTTCCCGGGGTAAGTTGTTCTTCTTCTTCTGTTGACGGTTATAACTTTGTAATGTCGGCTGTACACTCTCGCCGAGAGCTCTCGGGCGAGAGTCTCGTGCGAGAGCCCCTTGCCCGAGTGCGATCATGTACATTCTCGCTTAGTTCAGTCGCAGTTATGAACTCAGAGAAGATGGACCATTATTTTTCTAAAAATGGCGAAAACGTATCTACGACCAATGATTACCATTCACCATTGCATCGAAAGATATCATTGTAATCCAAAGATCTATAATAATATTTAATTTTATTTCTCACAGTATTTAATGACTTATAATGACGTTTATTATTGTTATTTTTCTGTTCTGCACTGTCTAGAGGCGCGACTAGTAGTGAAAAACGCGATAGTGTACAGTAATGCGCTCGCTTTCCTCGCGAGACCCTTTGTCTCGGGCGCAAAATACCGACACCGGACCGAGAGGGTCCGAGACAGGCGAGACGAGGCGAGCGCACCCATTTACACTCTAGCACTCGGGCCGCCTCGCTGAGTCTCGGCGAGAGTGTACAGCCGACATAAAGGAAAAATATATCAATACTCGTGAAGTGCGTCGTTTAAGCATCAGGTGACGCGCCGCGTTGGTGCCCATTTTACGCTGCGTCCACATTTGTATCATTTGCGCGATCAGATCTCCGTCGCGTATCATCGAAGCGTGTCAAAATGATACGCATATCATGATACGCCCCGATCGCTATTAATCGCGTATTAACTTGTCATATGAAATACGTGCATGATCGGCAGAATGATCTAATAGGCGTCCACACTATGATACGCATACTTGATACGGCGCGATGATCGCGACGGTGATCTGATCGGAGATCTGATCGCGCAAATGATACAAATGTGGACGCACCGTTAGGTGCTCTGACGGCGGCGGTTGAGTGGCTGTGCACACCGGCTATTAAAACACCACCTTAGTAAATATTTTCGTATTTAATCTTTTTGATCTATTTTTATTTATTATTGACCGATTTATTTGCGTCTTTACTATTTAAGAGTGGCATTAGTTCTTATCGTTTGAATGTTTTCGTATCTTATTGTTTGAATGTTTTTTCAATTGATTTCGTTAATTTACTTATATTACAATTTTTATACAAAAACTCAATTTGGGGCTACTAGTTGTTTCGAGGAACAATCAGCCCCTTTAAGAGGGACTAAAGGGGCTGATTGTTCCTCGAAACAACTTACCTTACTCGACTGACACGCTAGAAAAAAATGCATGACAGAAGAACAAGCAAGAAAAAAAGCAAAGAAGAACAAAAGCAACAATCAAGGGAAAAGAAAACAACAATAATTAAGGAAAAGGCAAAGGCAAGGGAAAAGCCCAAGAAAAAGCTAAACGAAGAGTATTACCTACAAGAAAGCGAGAGTTTTGTTGTGGTAAATATTCTTTTTTTTTTGTAGTTTATATAGCACTGAATTAACATACAGTGAATACAACTTTAACAATGACTATTTTACCTAAAAGAAAACTATAGTATTGATTATTCCCATATTTCATGCAAGCGGAACAATTTGCCCCACATATGGAACAACTCGCCCCAACGCGGGGTTGAATGTTCCCTTCCGAAATTTTGCAAAAAATATGCTTGTAGAAAAAAAGCTATAGAGATATTGGCAGAAATTACTATACTGTTACAGAGACAGATTAAGGTTCTTTAATAGATATTAGATGCAAATATTAAATATTAATCTTATCATTTTCATCATACAATTCCATGTTATTTGAAAATCGGAACTTTCAGCCCCGGTCTCCCCTACTTATATGTCAGTGCCAGGAACATTTCAATTTTCAGCTGTTCCAGTCATAAGTCCTAGTAGCAGACAGTAAGTATGTGAATTGTGCACTTTATTGAAAATAAGTTTACTTCCTGGAAATAGACCTGGCAATCCGCTGGGCACTAAAACGAACAAAACATTTATAAGTGGGAGAGCCATGCTTCGGCACGAATGGGCCGGCTTGACAGGAGAAATACCACGTTCTCACAGAAAATCGGCGTGAAACAGCGCTTGCGCTGTGTTTCGCCGAGTGAGTGAGTTTACCGGAGGCCCAATTTCCTACCCTATTCCCTTCCCTACCCTCCCCTATTCCCTTCCCTTCGCATCCCTACCCTCTCCTATTACCCTTTTCCCTTTTAAAAGGCCGGCAACGCACCTGCACCTCTTTTGATGCTGCAAGTGTCCATGGGCGACGGAAGTTACTTTCCATCAGGTGACACGTTTTGCTCGTTTGCCCCCTTATTTGATAAAAAAAATCTATCTCTATGGTAGAGCTGACTTGAACCTGGCGAAACATGCCCATTTATTGGATAATTGGAAGTTCAATGTTTCAATTTCATACTTAAATCTATTTTTATTTTATTATTGCTTGATTCTCACTAAACATATTATCAAAAATAATTAACTAGAAACGTTTACAAGTCGAAATCCTTTTAGTATAACTTAAATCACCAAACATTATTGCTGGTGGTTTGTACTAAAGACTCGAGATTAATTGAATCAGGGTTTTAATGGCAGTTAAAGATAACCCATGAATACGTACAGTTAAGGGTTAATAAAACGGTTGTTAAGATAAAACTTCTTAGTGAGCAGTTAACTAATAAAAGCGGTAAAGTGATTTCAGTTTAATTGTATATCATAGTTTTTATAATGACGTAGGGGCTAATAAGAAATGAATATAATAGGTGGGTGGTTTATATCCGCAGAAGTAGAAAACTTGGCTCTAGTTGCCTTTAGGTTTTATATTGTATTCGACTAGTAGTTAAGTACAAGAATAATATTATATAAATCAATATAGGGGGCCAGTCTTGCAATAATCATTGTAATCTTGTTTATTCAAACATATTATATTATGTACTCATTACCAACTATAACCTTACCATTTCACAGTCCCAAGGTTCATCTTCATATTATCTACATACTATATTATGTATTTCATAGTTAAGTAAAAAACCGGCCAAATGCGTGTCGAGCCACGCGTCGTAGAGTTCCGTAGTACCGCTAGTTTTTGAATTTTTTTGTAAGGTTAATAAGCGTACACATATGACGTGTTTTACACTACTAACAACATCCCAACTAACAAAAATTGATCTTGTAGTGGCTTATATAGGCAAAAATAATATTCTTATAGAAGTCGTATTATCGCTAATAAGGGTGCATTTGGGCACAATTTATAAGGATAATAACCTTATACCCTCCTTAAAGTTGCTTTATTGTCCGCTTTTTTCCTTATACGTGTTATATAATGACCAAGAACAAGGCACTTCAACTTATAAGAAACATATAGAAAGCGTTAATACGGGCGATCACCCTTATACGTGTTATATTATTGTCCGATACAAGGGAGTTAAGCTCCGTTTGCCCTTTTTGCCGTCATAAGTGATTTACATTTTCACAACAGTTTGGAGAAGAAATAGTAACGTCAGCCATTTTACTATCAAGTAAACGATAAGTCATTATTTTATGTATAGTTTATTTACCTGATTTAGTGCTCGTTTATAGTGAAAAGTGTATGGGAATTAAAATGCACGATTAAATGTGATACGCTGTGTGTTTTGGTATCAACTCGCCCTTGAATTTAAGCTGTTTTTGTGCTAAAAAAGTCATTAATTATTTAGTCAAGTTATATACATTGCTTTTAAAAGAACAACAGGATTCACACATCGTCTATAAGGAGTCTATGAGAGTAAAGACTTCATAACGGCATCAATTGTTTCTTATGATGTCGCCATTTTACATATCGTTCCTTTCACACTAATAAAATCGCACCTAGCTAGTGTCATTCCCGTTTATTATATATAAAAAATATTTTTTTCCACTGTAGTTGGGTTGGCCGAAAGAGACCTCTTTATAAGGATAGTTTAACTCACTTTTGCGCACTAATTTTAAGTTTGAAATATTATTAAAAATTCGTGCTTATCAAATTAATTGTTTTATTTTTTACTTTTTTTCTGTAACCATCGCTCTTTTTCAACTTCTTCCACAGTTTTGAATCCCTTTTTAGGGTTCCGTACCTAAAGGGTAAAACGGGACCCTATTACTAAGACTTCGTTATCTGTCCGCCTGTCTGTCTATCTGTCTGTCTCCAGGCTGTATTTCAAGAACCGCAATAACTACAATTTTGAAATTTGTCGGGATTGTATGCATTTATTGCCACCATAACAACAAATACATAAAACAAAATAAAATTAATACATATGATATCTAAGGGGGCTCCTATACAGCAAACATGTTTTTTTCGCTTTTATTGCTTGTCAATTATAATGGTAACAGGTAAAATTTACACAAAGGCCTAAACACTTAAAAAAACTAGGCCTTTTTTTTAGCATTCGTTTGTTGGATAGATGTCTTATTAAATGCCCCTTTAAGTTAAAAGCATTATTAGTTACCTTGTGCATTTCTTTTATAATTGACCATATTAAAAGCTTTCATATGTCTTTGAATATTATAAGGCTAAAAAGCAATGTAAATGGCCACTATAACGACCTCCGTGGCGCAGTGGTGAGCGCGTTGAGCTCAAGCCGGTGGTCGCGGGTTCTAGTCCCGCCGACGGAACAAAAAGTTTATAACGTTCCTGGGTCATGGATGTATATTAAATATATGTATCATATAATAAAAATCTTAAATATATGTAAGTATAGTATAAAAGTATTAAATATATTTCCGTTGTCTGGTACCCGTAACACAAGTCCTTCGGGTACTTAGCACGGGGCCAGACTGACGTGGTGTGAAGCGTCCATAGATAAAAAAAATAAAAAAAAAATAAGATGAACATATTTAGAAGCCTTATAGTTGCCGTATATATTAGAGTTATTAACGTTTACCCAGCCAAATTATAAGAATAAAGGTAATATTAGCCAAATCTCCTAATAGTGTGCCATTATAAGTAACATTGGCATAATGAATGCTCTTTTATAACAAGTATATGAGTTTAAACCTTTCTGAGTTAATTTTATAAGGTTAGTTTGTTTGTTGGGATCATCTCAGTTACTTTCAAGGGAATTTGAACGAAAAGTTCCTTTATACTTCACCGAGTATATTTTTTTATTTGATCGACTATTACTCAATAACTAAATAAATGAAGTCTTCTTAGCCGTGATAGTTTCATTTTAAATTCAGCATATTTCCTACTCTCGTGAATTATTTCACATACCCAGAAGCAACCGTTTAGCTGGAAGAAGGGGGGGACACTGGACCGTAACGATTTTTTCCACTTTAAAAACTTAACATTTCACAAATCGATCCCTAAATCGGAAAATGATCTATGAATACTTATAATGTTTTTAAAAACCTATCCAACGACAACCCCACACGATGGGGTAGGCGCGAAAAAAAATTCATTGGACCACTTGATGTGTAGGGCAGGTACCATAATAATTATTTTTTAAAGATTTTATGAACCATATTGTCGGCATCATTAATATGTGTATTCATGCCAAATTACAGCTTTGCAGGTCCTGTATATAGTCTCTGAGCAAAACCGCGGATAGACAGACGGACAGACGAACAGACGGACAGACGGACAGACAGACAAACAGACAGACAGACAGATGGACAGACGGACGGACAGACCGAAACTATAAGGGTTCCTTGTTGACTACGGAAACTTAAAAATCCGACATGTGGCACACATCATATCAGAATATTGATATTTAGAACCGTTATCAAACGTCGAACAAAACTCTTTGTATACTGTCTATGCTGGTACTGCCTCTAGCGTGAAAACATTGCATATTATATATCCTATTAATGTATAAAAAACATAACTCTCCTGACGCAGTCGGATAAAAACAAGAAACACGTGCATAAAGTACCCGTTATCTGGCAGTGCATTTAATAAACAAATACATTGACGTGATCACGTGCATACGGTGTTGAACAGCGGGTAATAATTATATGCATTAATTTTATTGTCAAGCTGCAACGTATAACTGAGTTATACATTAAAATTAATGTATATAATATATTATTAATTTGTATTTTCGTAACTTTATTAATTGGACACGTTGGCTACTGTAAATTAATGCTGTATTTCTAACAATCTTTAATGTTAACATTTGACTAGGGACTGCCTACTGTTCTTAAAATCATAAAATTAATAACGCTTATAATTATTTCAATTTATATTAAACACAAACATAATGACCATATTTCATTAGTCTAGCTTGAAAACAGAACAACCGCAAAGTTTCACTTTGATTCAAAACTGTTTAAAGCTATATTAAAAAGCTTTATTCAAGAGCTTCCATTTTACAAGCTCTCAAGCTTTCAACTTACTGACACAGCAGAAACGTTAACTATCTTGTATATAGTACATATTCATAATTTACTAGCCCAAAGAAAATACTTAGCCGACTTTCAAAAAAGAAGGCTCTATGTTCGCCTGTAGATAATAATACTAATATTTTTGAAGTTTTTACTTCCTCCCGATTGACGTCACGGGAAGGTGTATTTTTTTTTCTAATTTATGGGTCAACGTGTAAAGAAACTTAAAAAATGTTAACAAGACAGATACCGGAGTGGCCATTACTTAACAAAATAAACGATTAGTTTTAATTAGGGAAGTATGACGTCACGCAGGCTGAATATAAGGGTTCGTTCACATTAGTGCTGGTCAGGGGTCCAATCCTCATGAAGTGTCGGTCACGATTCTAGCCGTTACGTTCGTAGTCCCGTCCTGCACTATTTAATGTATCGAATCGAAAGTAAGAGAATTGGGCAACAGGTAAAAATCAACAGATTATTATTGTTTTATCGGTACGTTTTACTATATTATACGTTATATTTTAGATACCATTGCTAAAAAATGCGCATTTTGCTGTCACAGCCCTATTGTTTAAAAAAATCCTTAAAATAAGTTGCACTGCAATTTTTTGCTGCTGCACTGAAATTATTTTAGAGGTTTTCGAAAACGATTCTCACAGCTCCATTCTAATGCTGTCCTTGTCTATGTAGTTGCCGTTTTCCTTTTTTTTTATCGATTCGAATGTCGAGGAATCTATGTGACAGGACCCTTACGAAAGCCTCCCACTGTGATAACGGTTGACCTCATAGTTGCACTTTATACATGGCGTTCAGACTCACTTTCCTTGTAATATGACCTTTGTTGGTAAGAACAAAAGGAACAGCCTCACAAACACCGAGGTAACATAGTTTTGAATGCATTATAAACAGAAACAGCCAGCCCTGCTGTTCGTGTCAATTAATCATCACAAAACTACATTATGCTTACAATATTAACATCTAGGATATTATTAAATGTGAATTGGTTATAAATTATAATCTTCTGCCATGTTTGGCTGACTAATTGTTTTACCAATAAATTAGGTACTTATCTTACCTTCGGTTATAACAATTACAGTGTTTCTTGTAATTAATAATAATTAATGATAAAATTAAAATGAAATGAATATTTAAGGGGGGAAATTAATTTATACAGAAAACACAATTTTTTGGCAACTTTCGCTCAATTACAGTACCTATGTAACCCTTCGTGCACGAGTCCGACTTGCACTTGACCGATTTTTTAAAATATGTATTATTAAAATTGAAACTTGCAATTTCTTAATTTTCTAGACATGCATTAAAATAAAAGTGAAAACTGTTTCAGTTTTCTTTATGAAGTTTACCCTTATTTAGGTATTTAATTTTAATTTTATTATTATTTATTTTTAAAATACAAATATAATTAAGTGTATTGTGAGTATCTCAAGTGCCTACCTGCTACTAATATTGATTACGAGCAAAAAGGCAAAACATTTATTGTATTTAAGCCCCTCTTAAATATTTATTTTATTTTGTTTTGTTTTTCGTATCTGTTGTTATAGCGGCACCAGAAATACATAATCTGTGAAAATTTCAGAAGTCTAGCTATAGCGGTTCTTGAGTTACAGCCTGGAAACTGACAGTCAGACCGACAGACTGCTCACAGACATCGAAGTCTCAGTAATAGGATCCCGTTTTTACCCTTTGGGTACGGAACCCTAAAAAGCAACCGACTGCACAAGGCGCTAAGTTTGTTAAAGTAATACTTGGATGCTAAAATGTGACTGTGCAGATTTTAGAAAAGGCATGATTTTGTAACACAAATTTATATTACAATATGAACCGGATAAGGCTTTCTTGGAGTCTAAAATCAAAAATAATCAAAAATAATAGTTATTTTAAATAGGAAAGTAAGTGTTCCATAGCCATAGAAACTAAAGTTGTAATGTTTGGAAACTGAAAGAAAAGCGAAACAAAAAACTGCTTGTACAGCATTGCGTGTTAAAAATAGGAATTAAATCAACAAAATGAGCCGTTAATGTCATCAAACAGGAGTTATCTTATGAAAGCTTTGACAATCAGGGCGTTAAGTAATCAGCAAAATGGTGTGGCAAGTGTTAATTAATCAAAGATAATTATTGTATAATATTTTCTTGAAAGACACCTGGCCACAATATAATTTTGGTATTGTCCAAGGGTAAGGACTATAGAAGAAAGTTATAAGTTATAATTAATAAGTATCAATGAAATATTATGTACTTGTAAGTCCTACGGCTGTGCAATATTCACATCAAGTGACCATTTTACATCAGGCTATTTGTTTGTCTGTCTGTTAGTCAGCACAAAAAACAAGGGTAAAGCAAACTGTTTAAACCTCTGGTTAAAGTATCAGTCGTAAATGAGATATCGTCTCCGTCGTTTATGACCGGACCACTTAATTTATTTGTGTTCCAAATATATTGTCACAAAAAATCTGTGTGTCACTAATTGCGTATCCATAGCTCTGGTATCAACACATCCGATCAATTTTCTAAGCCCTTTCAACTGTGACGTGTTGAAAAAGCAGCTCTATTTTGACGGGGTAGAGTCAGTATTACAGTGGCTAGTCTCGCCTGGCGCCAGGGCATCTGTCATCGTTAATAACAAGCAATTTGAGACAATTTGGCATTTTTGGAATTTACGAGAGTCGAGGCATGAGCCGTGCGCAGGAAGTGGCAAAAACGACGTTCGCTGAAGCTAGGCGCAGAAAAAAGTTTACACGTTTTTTTGTGTTGCCACTTATATCGAACGAAACATATGTAAAATATTAAGTGGCGTTGTTTCGGTAAGAGATACTAATTAAACACTGCCTCATGCCTCATTAAGATATCCATACTAATATTGCTATGAATATAAGTATGTTTGCCGTCAAACTTAAATCACTAAAAAAATATGAAATTATGGGCATGCAGATTCTTTATATCCCGGTAAATATTGATAGTTTTTATCTCAAATTGGATTTATTTTGAGCATCTTACGTGTGAATTTAGACATTGGATATCGGATACAGTACCTACGAGCTACGGTTTTATGCGTAAGTAAATCAAAGCTTATACAAGAAGGCTACGAAACGAACAAACATAAACATTAATTATCATTAAATATTGAACCTGCGACCTTCTGTTATTAATTAAGACACAGTGTATGATAAATTACACGTTAATTAACGAGACCAAAACACGGGCTATACAGGCTAGGACCGGTATAAATAGTCAGTATACTCAAGATGCATCTCGGTCTCAAGATACGGTTCAGGCTCTGTGATTGGTTGGCCGTCAAAATTTGGACTAATCATAGAGCCGAACCGCGTCTTGAGACCGAGATGCATCTTGAGTACTGACTATTTATACCGGCCTAAGATAGCCTATAGGTACTGAGTACAAGCTTTACAGGGTAGGTATAACAAAATTAAGCTGCGAAACCATATTTACCTGAAAATCTAGTGACCTTTTCTTCTTTTGTAAAGAGGTAAAGAAAAGTTGTCGTCATATTAAAATTTGAAGTCTCATTTCAGTCTATCTCTCTTTAATACATATCACAGAATATAATTATATTAGTACAAGCTAATAATATTATCTATAATTCACGTGGCACAGTGTGGCACAACGTTTATATGCGTGAACTCCTCCAAAACGGCTCAACCAATTTTAATGAAATTTTGCATAAGTAATATGTACATTCGTTAGGCCTGCGAATAGGTTTTTATCTACTTTTTATATTGATACTAGAAACAATTTATATAGCAAAACCAAATTTGCCGGGTCAGCTAGTATTCTAATAATTTTCGATCCTTGCGACCACCTAATGAAGTCGGGGGTTGGTAAGTGCGTGCGTTGCGTGTACTCAACGTATATTTATGAACATGTGTACATAATTAATTTTTACGATGCAACCGATAGAGGTCTCGACCCGCCAGACAATGGGACATGCGTGGCGACGCGTCGACAACGCCGTGACCTTCCGGTGCTCGTCTCCGACTTGACATGGCTCATGTGGACCATTTTATGTTAAACATCCACTTACGTCAGAAGAACAAAAATCGCAAGTTGGATAAGTCTAGGATCTATTATTTTTAACCAATTGTAGAAATAGACTTGAAGACTTAATAAGCCTTAGCCTTGAAGACTTATTTGGTTGCTGAATCAAGTTCATTTCATATACTTCAACTTTATTGTTTCTTAAAAATATATGTAGATATGTAATATATTTTTGACCTGATAAAAGTCATTAGAGCTTTTTTTTCTTCAAAAATAGTTTTAATGAAGTGTAATATATTTTTTATCGTTTTCTCATTATTTTTCTATTGAGCGCCTTCAATTCTTAACGAGCGTTTTGTACTTCGTCAGCACTCTGGATAGAGAAGTGGTAAAAACTGTCAGCAGTTCTGATTGAGGGTGTACGTTTTCGCAGTTACATTACACACCGCAGGCGTTATGTTCTGCTGAAGCCTTAGCAATGCGGGAAGTGGTTGCTCGGAAAACAGCTACCGCGCCACGTTGTTAGCGAGCTTGTTTCAGAGATTCATAGCGATACTTGATTAAGCATACATCATTATTCATAAAATTCAACCAATCACGATAAATATGGAATAAAAAAAAATCAAAATAAAGTGTGATTTGATTATGCAAATGAAGTTGTACAATACGTAATATTGTCTACGACTATGACGTACCTGTGTCCTAGTTCATGCCCATGCCATTTCCTATGGTTACTCTATATGGATGGGCGCCTTCACAAATTTGAAAAAGATAGCAACATAGATTTGCATATCTGCCTCTATCTACCTCTATAGGACTGTAGAAGTGTAGACGCACAGTTTGCACTGATAGGAGTAAGGATTGACACACACTTAAGGTATTTTCGCCAAGCCTACGCAAATTCACTTAGAATTCCTAGAATTTATAATTACAGTAATTTGGGAGAGGCATAGGTACGGCGTATAGCGGCGATTCTCATGCTATTTACCTATTAACAACGGTCGGCGCCCTCCGCACCGCGATATAACGTGATGTATGACGGCTATTCAAATTATTTGCTGATAATATTGTACGTGTGGACACTACCTAATGTCGACTAATTTTTATGACAACGGCAACAGCATAATTAAAGGTTATGACCGAATACGGAACGCCAGGGGCATTCAAAGTAACAGTGGAAGTATAACTGGAGCTGACGAACGAAGTATCGAGTTTTGAGACAATAATGTCTTGAAGTCTAAAAAATCTACACTCTTTAGCTACAATTTCACTAACGATTGTTAAAGTTAATGCTCGAATTAGTATTATATTACCACTTTTGTTTTTCATGTATTTCAGAGAACATTAACAGATGTTGGTGAAATGGTGCATTAAGTCTTTCGAAAGCAAAATTTAAAAAATCTGCTGCTCCTTGTTTGTGGAGAAAGAATAACCTCTTTTCTATTCGTTCATCGTACACCTTCGATGAAACCGTGATGACCTTGATGAAATACGAGTTCTAAATCTAATTTTACTTGCAACATCTCACGTCCCAGTTTTGAGTCTAGTAAATAGCCTTCGTGATATTATCCTCTCCGTTGCGCTCATTGTCTGTACTATCCTTGAGCTTAAACTCGGACAGGACCTTCATGCCAACGACATAAGGATCATTTTCCAGAAAACCTTAAAAGGTAGTTTACGTCTGAACTATTGTAACTAGCGCACGCATAATTTCGATGTGCCCTAGGTAACCCGAGCGCGTCTACAATTTTTGCGTGCGCGACGCTTCGTGACTAGCGAGACTAAGCATTGTCGAATTAGCTAGCATTTGCGAGTCTTCTGCTCACGTGTAAGCTATTAATCTAGTGTATGCGCACGTATCGCTTACCACCGGGAGCTGGCTTCGGCACCGGTGCTTGTTCACACCCCTGCAGGACCCGTTGAAACCCGAACCTAAGGCTAGAGCATAGACCGCGTCCCGACACGAACTTACACGTAAACTAGATTATAGTTCTAAACCATATAATCCGCCGAACAAGCCGATAACCGTTAGAGTATGTGCGTATAATATTGAGGCACATAAGCCCCGACCTATGATTTATACGCAATGCGTATCTGTTTAGCTCGTGTCATGGCCGACTGGTAATATTTTAAAATGTCATTACAGAAAAGTCACTATAACTCATATCACAAGGAGAGGGGTAAAAATAAGCAATGATTTTTACAATCAAGGTGCGATAAATATTATGTATGAATATAATCTGCTAAAACACTAAACAGGGAGGCATAATATGCTAAAGGAAGAAGGACAATAATATTAAGATCTACTGCTTATATTATACAGATACTTCTAAGGTAGAAAAGAATTATTGTCATACTGAAAGTTTTATATTCATCTCTAAATACATCATGATTGATCTGCTAAACGTAAACTTATAAATAGAAAGATTATTTTTCTCACCAGTAGATAGAATATGCGATCACATAACTGTAACAGTCCCTTCGTTATTTAAATGAGCTATTAGCCGCAACATCTTGAGAATGGGTAGCTGTTTTTAATTAACTACTGTTTATTTTAACTGACCTACGTCAAAATAAGGTTCAAATGATTAATCGTTCCTAACTCGAGTGACCTGTAGAGCTCGTGCAGTTAGCTAATGATACGAACTGACATTTGTTTATTAAACTGTAAATATTAATTTACATATAAGTAACATGTCACGAAATTGTTATAATTATAATAATTGTGTTACTACTGAAATAACCTTATTTGATGAAGATTAACCAATTATTGAAATTTAAAAAACTAATAATATTCTTAAAAAGCTGCGTAATCGAATTTTAAATCTTACGAAATGCTTTAAAACTTTTACATTTGAATAAAAAAGTATACGAATAAATTCCTGTGTGTTTAATATATTCTAAGATGCTCATTATAAACTGTAGGTACTTACTGCTATTATTTATTAACATCTAGCAACGGACACACCTCTTTTCTAATTAATATACAATAGCTAACCGACTTGTACGAACTACTTAGGTACTCGGTATTTAATGTAAGCTCACGTTAATTTATTATAGGCGTTTACACGAAAAAATCTGTTCTATGATAGACTGTAAATATGTAAATTGACGTCAACGGCCTAAAATGTACAAATGCTTTATAGTGGAAAATTTTACGACGTATAATCGTGTAATTTAAATTATTATCCATATTTATTTTACATTAAAATGATATGTTGATAATAATTAAACAAATATGATAATAACCTCATGTTAAAGAACTCTTGCCTCTACAGAGCTTGTAAAGTAACTCCGGATACTTATTTTCACGCAATGCAAAGTTAACAAAAAATTTGTATTTTTAATTTTATCTGTACACTACTTATTTAAAATAACTATTCTGATATAATTTCCATGACAAACATTGAATTTGCTTTCCTCGTGTTTGTTCGATTTTATACTATCATACCGTTTTTAATGTAGTTTTCAGAAATAGAGTAGCGACATATAGCGCAAGAGTGGCCGGGGCGAGTCACTATATAGATATAAAGATAGGGCATAGGCTTTATAAAGCAGAAATATTATGTGCGAATCCCGAGGTTAAAAGTCATCGACATACAGAAGTTAGACCATCATTAGTGAAATGATGATTATTAGAAAATCTTGACTGTACTTCGTATACTGTATAGAATGTAATATGTCTAGTAGATACACAGTGTATAGCAGTGAAATTGAAAACAGGGTAGACGGGGGAACCTGGTACCCATGTGTTGATAGTTCGGAATACATTTCCTGCGACCCCTTGGACTAAACTTGACAGATTCTCTACAAGTTTCTCTCCATGTATGTACTTTGATTCTTTGTCTAGGGCTGTATCTTATTATTTTTCTTCTTCATGGGTTGAATTTAAACTTATATAAAATCATTTTATTAAAATCTTTAGGAATCTATAAGTGACTATACGATTAACATGTAAAAGTATATTTGTCTGTCTTTCTATTTAATCGTTATCTTTTTACGCTTATCCCATCAATCCCCAAGCGGCAGCCGGCTGCCGCATAACAATAATTGAAAATCTATTGTGTCTGCGATACCCACGATGGAGGTGTTAAAACGTTAAAAACTTAAAACGATTTAATAGAGATGCTTTGAGGAAAAATTACTAATTTCTACGCAACTCGTTACTTGAGTATCTAACGACGGATTTTTTCTTCAGTCACGTTAAACATCTCGTATGGTTTATTGCGTTAAAATGTACAGTTCCCATCATCCACAGGGCCGACGTCCACTATCTGAAAGTGATCTTTTTATTGGTGCCTTTTAAAACAGAGAAGGATCGATAATTACAATACAAAATATATTTTAATACTTACCGGCGAGTTATTTTCATAAAATAATTCGTGAGATAACAAATTGCTATGGAACTCTTTCACGCGAAACCCATTACAGAACATTTCTTCGCTTAAAATATTTTAGTCATTATGATAAGAATAAAATTTATTCTTATTAATAAATTGTGCGTAGTTAAGGGGTCGTTAACTTGTATCCATTAAAATAAATCTTTTTATTATTATTCGACTTCAGTAGCCCGAGTATCAATTAGTTGTATGATAAAATGTGTTCTGATATCGTTAACGAGGTATACTAACGTAATTAGAAGTGCATACGGTAGCCACAGTGGCTTGCCCCAATTAAATGCTTTCTGGTAGTATAGGTACGTTATTTATTAGTTCACAAAGAAAACAGTTCATAAATCTTGCTAAGCAAGGACTAAGAAAGGGCTGAGATTTGAAACTACCTACTGGGAGTATTGCCACCGATACAGCTAACGCAGATGACATTCGAAAAACTTGAGCTTTGAACAGTTGTGTCGTCGAACGATTAAGCTGCATCCTATACATATTAAACCGCTGCACCGATTGTAATGGGTACTAAGATACATTAAGTTCGCGGGAAACATCCCGGTGCACACCGGAAAAAGGTACGATTCACACGCGAAAAATGAATTGCGGCACAACTTCGATCAACATCGACGAGTTATAAGTAGAATCGCTATTAATTCATTAATAATTCATGGACTATTGGGTCTCAAAAAACGGACCCAACTCGTCCCTAGAGGTGCGCGCGCGACGTGGGGGTGTTTGAGGAAGTAGGGGGAGTGCGGGGGAGTAGAGGGGGCCGGGAGGGGGGAGGGGTTGGTCGTGTTTACGTCCGTTGATTAAACGGCTCGCCGCGGCCGCAATGCGTATGTACGGACATATTACAGGCCTCGAATTCTGATTGTTTAGACAATTTATTGCCCCTGTGCCTTGTACACTTAATTGAATTGGACTGTAGAATAGGCGGGGGTAATCCTGTCTTCGCACTGCCCGTTTTCATTTCGATATGTGCTAGAAAAACCTTCGTGTATATAATAAATAATTAAAGAGACGATTTGATAAAAAAAGAATTAGTTATCTAATGGTCTTCACATGGCTAATTGTATTTGTGTATTTGATGATTGTATTCGCCAAAAAATCACCATATTGTGTAGACGGTATGTCTGACAAAGTATTGGCCTTATTTGCCTATTTGACAAATATGATCAATACCAAAAACACGTACTTATCCGTACCTTTGTCAGTTTTTGACGCACATCAAAAGAGCATCAGATAGGCAAGTAAACAAAATCAAGTAAAAGTTTGGTATTTGACATCCATGTGTGCAAGGCCCATAAAGTTAATAGGTATATTACCTTTATGGGAAGGCCATATTATTTGCCTTTATTTGCTTGTTTGTGTAATTGTGTATACGTCAAAATTTCAACTAAATAACTGATCTTAAGGCCCAATTTCACCAACGCCTGTTAAAGTTAATACTCGAACTGGTATCACGTTACCTCTTTCGTTCTTCATATGACTGAAAGAGAAGACATGACAATATTATAACAAGCTGTTAATAGTTAACAGACGTTGGTGGAATTGCCTTAGGATTGTAAATCACTGATGTCAATGATCAAAATATGAGTATAGGTATACCAGAATCTGAGGGCAAAAAGTGAGAAAATAAATTGACTCTAGCAATACCGGGGTAAAACATTTTCATCCTTTTTTATTCCTTTAGCGGCTTATTTTGTGTGCGAAGCATGAAAATATAAAAAATTTATCCAATGATCAAGGATATTTTTTAAAAATCTGCAGTCAAAAATTGCCATCAGATTCTGGTAGACCCATGAAGGTAATATCGACACTGGAAATATCACTCAATGTAAGGGACAAAACACGACTTTTCAGGAGAGCGAAAAAACAACTTTTTTTTTACAAATTCGTCTGTAACTTTTTATCATTTAGTCCGATCTTAAAGGTGTTTATGGCAAAGATTCTTAGAATTTTGTCGAATAATAATAACTATAAAAAAAATATTTTCGTAAATTTACGCGTTTAGAAAATAGCATGTCCCTTACATTAAAAAAATTTGCTTAATTATTGTCCCATACAGCACTGAATTTTTCAATGTCAACTATGCCATATTAAAGTAAGCACCAAGTTTAATATGAAACTGCGACACAAATCTACTGTAAAGGACATAAAAAAACTATGCTTTGGAGGAAGTTTGATGTAATAATATATTAAAATCTAACACAACAAACCCACCACGACTGGCTGGTCTACCACATAAGGGATAGGATTTCCAGCAAAATAAGAGAACTTGGACAGACTGAAGCATTTCCCTTGGTACCGGGACTGTTCCCATCTACACCCAGAGCCCCTTTAGACTAGGTGGAAATTTGCAAAACCACGTCTCTGCTCTTTTGTCTTACCGAAATCTGTATCCTGAGCCGAATGGAAGATGGATCTTCCTCCCTGTTCCGCTCTGCGGCCTCTTTCTGTGAACCTTACTTAGCGATCGCATACCACAAGTCTAAATGTTCGTTCTTGACCTGGCATTAAGCTTCTCATTTCACCTTATCAGGAGCTACTGCACCATGACCTTCCCCTTCTATGACCTTCCCTTTTATGGTGTTACGCCAGCTATATCTATTATCGGCCACTCGAAGAGCGTCGCAGACAGTCAGCTTAAGTGTGGTACGGATTTGATCAGACCAACGCATGAGACAGCGGCTCCGCCGTCTTTTTCCCCTCAATCTTGCCAATTATCGTGAGTTTTCCATACCATGGTTTCAAGGTTTCCTGCTTTTTTTCTGGTAATGCGACGGAAATATTCTAAGATGCGTTATTAGACAGATGGTAGAGAGCCTTGTTTTTATGTTTAGTTTAGCCAGAATGAATGAGTTGGTTCTGAAAGCGGTTTATGGAATTCAGAGCATTTTCCTCCAGAACCCTCGACGGCGTCGATACGTCTGCAGTCTGCAGACTTCAGAGTCCAAGTCTCGGATCCTTAAAGACAGATGAAGAATATGAGTATGTGCACAAGTTTCCTTCTGGTTTTTAACGAAATGTTCCTGTCAAGCCAGGTTTTATGCATTTGAGACATTGCGCTCTCAGTCATCCCAATTCTTCTACGTATATTTGGTTAACAGGAACCGTTGTTCGTAAAGATCAAAGACAAATTTGCTAACCACTTCCAATTTTAGCGCGCCAGTCAAAATCAGAGTGTTGCTTCTGTCTATGACCATGTTTTTGGTTTCCCTTTATTAATTGAGAGGCCCAAGTTATTGATCATTTGCTTCATTCTCTAAAACAGTTCTTGCATCTCGATTTCATTTGCAGCCAGGAGAGTATTGTCATATTTAATGCTAGCTATATACAATTGACCGCATTACATGTGTATACCTAAAGGCTAAAGGTTTAGCTAAAACACTAAAACTTTATAGAAAACCTTAAACTTTTACGGATAATACTTTTTGAGTAGGTGCCAAAAAAAATATCTTCTTACTTGAAAAATGATATTATTTTAAGATTAAGGTAAGGGACAAATTTTAGTGAAGCTATGACAATTATTATGTATCAATTCTTAACGTAAAGGACATGTTAAGAGAATTGTACTAAGCTAAAGGTTAACGTAAGGGACTGAATTTTATTTTAAAAGCATTTAAGTTATTTTTTTAACACATAAAAATATTTACGTCCGTTAAATCAATTTTTTTAGGAAAATACTTGTCTTGACTTTAAAAAAATTGTACTGTAAAGGACATTTTTTTAACGATAGAAGAATTTCAAGTATGCCAAACGATAGAGCTCAAAATTCTGAATCCAATCATATATATAACTCATTTTCGCCAAAATGTCCCTTATGTTAAGTGATATTTCCGGTGTCGATATACCTATCGATATTAACTTTATGGGTAGACTATACTTCTTTGAAAGTGATAGATAATGTAGATGGCAACTAAGCCTCGGCATAGACAACGAAATCTCTGTTCCACATCCATACTAATATTATAAATTCGAAAGTATGTCTTTCTGTCTGTCTGTCAGTCTGTTACCTCTTCACGCCCAAACCGCTAACTCGATTTTGCTGAAATTTGCTATGGAAATACTTTGACTCCCGGGAAAGGACATAGGATACTTTTTGTCCCGGAAAAATGTACGGTTCCCGCGCGATAAACGAGATTTGGCGCAACAAAGTTGCGGGCATATATTATCTGACGGATATTATTATATCAATAGTATAATTAGGCGTCAGGCGTGAGAGGTAAAGCCGGCAGACACCTGCGAGCTCCCACACTCGAACATGTAAATGCATTCTGTCTTAGACTCCCCTACGTCTATACGATCATATTTCTTCAAACTTTTCTTCGCACCTTCCTCCGTGCCCATGTAAATTTGAAACTCTTGAAACTTATTCAAATGTAACAATATTTTATTTTATAAAATTCAATTTATGGGTTGTAACAAAATTAAGTTAATACTTTAGAGCAGGGGTTACTAAATGGCGGACCGCGGTCCGAATGGTATTGAGTGATACATACAGATTACACACCCTACCAAATTTATTATTGTTAGTCAGTTTTGTTACAGCCTGTATAATTTATCACTTATAGTTGTTGGCAAGAATATTGGATACTTATCACTCAACGGTAGAAAAGCGTTCCAGTGACAATACGGATAAGCGGAATCTCGACGAACTTCTTCGAAAGGATTCTTTTTCTATGGGAAGAGCGTAGCCGCTTTGATTTGCGAACGCGTCTGAAAGATGGCGCTAGAACCTCGCTGAAAATGTTGATGTCCCGCCGAAATATAGTGCTCCAAAGCTTTAAATGAATTTATCTTAATTGAGAACTGTCAAAAATGATGTTTTTGTATGATAGAAGCGCCGTTAGTTCCTTTTCTCGCCACGTTCATTTAAAACCTTGTCGAACTGTAGTAACTGTGATACAATATATATATAACCTAAAAAAGTTGTTTTAATTCCAGTTAAAAAAAAAAGATTTTTTTTAAGCGCAATATTTAGTAATCGATCAGTGAACCACAAACATTTTTGTAGACTTGTCACGAACTTTTGAAACGTTTAGAAGAAATCTGTTGATATTATTTAGCCTTAAATTAAACTTGTTGGTGCTTACATTCAATATTTTGTGTAGGTTTTATTTCACTTTCGTAAGACTCGAAGCATGTGGACGTTAAGTTATTTGAACAATTCCTGGACAATAATTAACGTTGAATCATACTGCGCGGATCTCGGCTATTAATCATTTTTAACGCAACTGAGTACACGGGCATTTGTCATTTGTTTTATTAATGATGTTAACTAACAATGGATTTGTTTTGTACAATAGTAATAAATGAGCGCCGGACTATAATTTAATAAATTTGTTGAAAGCTGGATGTTGAGATGACGACTAGGCCGGTGCGGTGATATGGAGGAAACTTAGGGTATTGCGTAATAATACATTTAAAGTAATTGGAAGTGATAGAGCAAAATAGAGGAAAGCTGATGAAAAACTAAATAATTTGTGTAATGCAGTAATTTTTAGTAGGTTACGACACTTTTGCATAACATGCAAAATATTATAGAAAACTTACAAACACATCTGACACTCACTTTAAAAATGCTCTTTTCGCTGTCACTGTTACCAGTAAAAGAAATGACAAAAACCGCATAAGACTTAACGTCACTTAATTTAACTACCCATTCCGTAGCAGACAGCAGTTGATCTCACCTCAATTGAACCCCAAGTTTGGTAGTATTTGCTTGTGGGTGTGGGGGTAGAACAAACACGTTACATCGGAACTAATAGTGGTGTGTTTGCTCGCGCCGTCGCGAGTTAATAATGTCGCGAATGTCACACATCTCCGATGAGAGTAATGCGGTGTACACGTGAGTGTTAGTGTACATACAATATGTAACACTATGCTTACACTAGAATACACCTGTACATGAAGATTGAGGATGGTGATTTCCAAATAAATGCAAATATCAATATTATGTGATACCATTTACCTAATACCTACCCAGCAAATTGCAAGGTTTCTTGATGTTAAGCTATAGTGTTGTTGATCGGTTAAAGTGTTTGATAAACTCTTGTTAAAACATCAGAAACCATGTCTAATGTACTACAAAAGAAAATCCCAAAGGAATCGTCCATCTAGCTCCTACATCATGATATTATGTGCTTCCACGCATTCAAGGAGAATGTGGAGCGATGTGGACGAATTTTAAAGAAAGATGCAGCACATGATATGTACAGCGCATAATATCTGCGTATTCCTATCCGTTGCAAATAAACAAAATTGTGATACATTCATCGCTATAAATCTATGACGTGAGAAAATGTAAGAATTGATGGTGTAAGAAACCATAAATTCTTACATTTTTGGACCTATATCAACAAATATATATCAAGATTATTTTGATAATGAATTCAGCTGTGATAACGGTTGTGTGACGAAGTTGTGAAGATCTCGGCGTGTCTCGGTGTCAGGCTGTGGTACACTCTCTAATGTATTCTGTGTTTGGAATATCATTATAATATTAAGGAGGTGATCGACTGAACTTCATACAATTATAATTTGAGATTTCAGCTCTTAACTATAACCTTAGAAGTTAGAACTTTCTAAACGCGCACAGCGTCGTGTAAGAAAATCACGACAGGAAACTTCAATTTTTCACGACGGGTCATCGACGGGTGAATAAGAGTATTGTGAAATTTTTATTTCATCTAGAAAAAAAAACACAAGAAATAGAAATCTGTATTACAACTATTATTAACAGGGATTAAATTTTTTGTATTTATAGGTCTTCCACACTAATGATTTGAGAGATAGAGGATAATATAACGCCGCCGAACAGACAAATTTTTATCGCAGAAAATATTTTAAGTCACGAGGAACGCCTAGTTAAACAATAAATACTGACATCCTCAACAATAAAATAACCGGTAATGATTCGAACCGCCTACTCCACATTAAGGTTGTCGAGGATAATAAAATACTAAACTTGCGCTATTCTTTCCTCACTAAAAGAAAAAAAGCCAAAGGGTCAACGACTCGGATGCATGTTCCGACCAAAGCCCATTTTATATAAAAAAAAAAGAAAAAGATCGAACAAAAAAAATGGAATCGACTCATCCGGTGACCCCAGGGCTGTCCGCACTAAATTAATAAGTTTTGTTTGTTTTACGTACTGAGAGTTTACAACTGAAGTAATTGAGGAAGTAAATAGCACTGATTTGTATAGTTTTAAAGATGGTAAAATGTATTGTTTCATTTTTGCTCTTTTTACGACTTTTCCATTTAAAATAATATGTCACCTAAGTATACAAATAATAATCGAAAAAAATAATTTAAAGTTTTGTTAGTCTTATCACTCTCGTTGTAACTCGAGAACGCCTGAACCGATTTGGCTAATTTTAGTCTTGAAATATTCGTGGCAGCCCAAGGAAGGTTTATACATATTAGGATTTTGGAAGGAAGTGATACATAGTTCACTGGGTAATCTCTAGTACCTAACTCATACAATTAGATTTTTTGGGATAGTTTTAAAGTGACTTTGCCTAGATAGTAGGTGTTGGTAATAAGAATTCCTTATTTTTCAAGCATGAAATATTAAGTTCAGCTAAAATTAACCTCTATCACTAAGTGCTAAGTTGAAGAATAAGATTTGTATTGACTTTTACATGAGCACTGTTGTATTATTACCCGGCAAATTTTAATTTGAAAGTGTATGTTATTTATAAATCGATGGTGAGACAAAATGAAATCGGAAAGGTCCGGGCCCTCCGTCCGTCCGTCCGTCCGTTATCTCGCTTCATTCATTACCATCTAGTTATAAGACTCGACGGCCCGAAAACAAATAACGCCTCCATTTTTTGTCACACCACTTAATTATCTAGATTTATATCGAGATAAAACCCAGTCACAGATAAGAGGACGGGTTATAAAAACAAAAGAAACGCTATTACCAAATAAAATACCCTTTTACGATTTCGTATTTGATCGATGACCTAACCGACACAATACGTGATATTTTATTAGACGCATCAATTCTTTGTTGTCGAATTTGCATGAAACATTTTTCATGGGGTTTACTTTCTCGCCCCAGTTCCGGCTGCGGACTATCTGAATATCATTCTATCTGTTCTATCACGGCTGCATTGACAGTACCCATGATTTACTTTCGTCGAGATTAGATAACATTTATTTTATTGTTTTTATTCATCGTAATTCTAATGCTTTGAATATAATAGAAAAATTACGACACTTTAGGACTTATTTCACCACTTCCTGATAAGTGACGAATAGGCTATCCACCAATTAACTTGACAGATCAAGTATGGAGAATCTGTCAAAAAAGTTGTGAGTAGCCTATTCGGAACTTTATCAGAAAGTGGTGAAACAGGCCCTTACAATAACTTTAGGGCAATATTAAACAGGGGTCATCAAACCTACCTGGAACAAGAACTTACTACGTGGTCATTACCTTTATTTTTAGTCTAAGGGTTAAATCAGACCGCAACGCGTTGCGTAGATGCATTTCTAAATTTATATGGATTTGACAGATTTTCAAGACGTCTCACGCAATTGAGATCTGTCAAATCAGTAAGAAATGCATCTACGACGTACGCGGTACGACTACAGAGCTGACTGCAGACGTTGCGGTCTGAATTGACCCTAAACTCAAGAGGGACTTTTATAACAAGAAGGATATTATATATTTTTAAAACGTCTGTATAATACTACATTAAATTAAACAAATTTCATTTTATTTACCGTCCTATGCATACCAACTGAATATTTAATAACCTGTCTAAGTATTAGGGATCATCAATGGAGAAAGAGTGTCCACTGTCCAGTGACAAAAACCTTACTTGTTATATTTAAAACAATTAAGGGCAATTAAGGCATATTTATTTTAATTAAAAATAAGTTAGATACTAGATAAAGTGAGCGCGGTCAGGTGTCCCGCACCGGTGGTTCCCAATAACCGTATATCATGAACCAACAACCAAACGTCAATTAAATGATATTGACCATTCATCCATTACCACACGAGTCTCTAATTATTATTATTGATTAGCTTTAACATACAAAAAACAACTGGTAGTTTAATAGTTTAGAATGTATACACTTAGTAATAAAGATAGGTACTGAATCATTGTTATTACTCATTAATTTTGTCCCCAATTTATATTTTTTACAAAAAAATTGTTTGTATTCTATGTAACTACTGATTTACAATATATATTTTACTTATTAAATTAAATTTTTTTTTTTTTCTTATGTTTTAATAATTTAACTTCGAACATTTCTTATTTACTGTGTCCACCTCACTAAAACTTAAAATATTACTAGAGATTGCCCAATGGCCGAAATTCAACCTCACATTAAAAAAATATAAGTTTAAAATTTCAACGCTTTTCGACTTGATATTCTATTGTCAAAAAATTGACTTTATTATTTTTTTGACATAATTCCTGTGACAGTCTCAGATAAAGTCAAATGATGCCAGACTGTCCGTGTAGTAATAATTGTATTTAAGATTCAATTAAAAAAAAACTAAATCTATTTTTAAATTGACAACATTCATCTTCAACCATAAATAAAAGAGTACAATAATTCGTGTCTACAGGCTTCTCCTAGTGTGTGTTGTTGTGTGTGTAATGTTTTATTTGTTAAAAAAATTTATGATAACGGCATAATCTATACTAATAATATAATAAAACGGAAGAGTTTGTTTGTTCGTTTGAACGCGCTAATCTCAGGAACTGCTGGTCCGATTTGAAAATTTTTTTCAATGTTGGTACTCATTTATCGAAAAAGGTTATAGGCTATATTTTATCACGCTAAAACTAATAGAAGCGAAGAAATATAGGAAAACGTGGAAAAAAACGGTTGAAATTATTTGAAAGGGCTTATCTGACGAACTACTGGAGCGATTGTTCTGTTATTTGACACAGACCACGTGATGGATCATATGCTATTCTTGTGGACTAATTTGTTTGTGAAATATCTAATTTACGCGGGCGAAGCCGCCCGGAACGTCTAGTTTCAAAATAATATTAGCTCGATGCACTCCTTCAATCACATATATTTCTGCATTATCCTTCAAAAGGGATCCAAAGCTTTTCGCTCGCGTATTAATAAATACATACAAGGAGAATTACTGAGAAGATGAATTTATTTTAATTTTCACATTTTTTAAATTATTGCTAATTCAGTGTTTCTTTAAATATTTGAGATATTATTTCTAATGATTCCTTGTTGAAGCTTAAGTACCTTAAGCAGTTCGAAAGTCTTAAGTCTACATCAGATGTTTGAAGGTTAGATTATATGATTAAGTAAGCTGTAAGTAATATTAGGTTTGGTTCACTTCTTAGGCGTGACAAGAAACCATAGATCTATGATATAAAAACAGTTATTTTGTAGGTATCTAATTGATTTTACCAAACATAATTAATTATTATATTATAACTAGCTGTCCCGGCAAACGTTGCTTTGCCATAATATATTTGCCATATTATTTTATTGAAGTGACTAAATAAATATGTCACCATGGCAACGTCGATCGCTATCCCGTCGCACAATGGTCGCCGTCAGTCTCAGGTTGTAATAATTTACTATTATTTATTCAACAAATGCACTTATCAATGTGTAAAGTACCCAGTAGCCGATTCTCAGACCTACTGAATATGCATATAAAATTTGGTAAAAATCAGTAAAGCCGTTTCGGGGGAGTTCGTGGACTAACATTGTGACATGAGAATTTTGCATATAAGATAATATCTCATTTTCTTATCACTGTATTAGAGAGCAAAAATATGTGGAATATATACGATTTGTATCAGAAAATTTCAATGATTAACAACGTCTAAATTTCGTACATTGCCTGTAGCTTGTATATTACAATACAAACAAAACAACTCCGAGCACCCGCCGAATAACTCGGAACATATTTACATCATTGACTGTCGATTTTCAATTAACGGTATGCAAAATAAAACGCTTGAATGAGAGAATTCCTTAAATTTAGGCGGCAATATTTTAGTTAGGCCGTGTATGTGAATATGCGTGTGTGTTTGTGTGTGTTTTGTTGCGTCTTTTGTGCGGTTGGTTTTAGTTAATTACTGAGTCCTACTAGCACGGTGGCCGCGGCACAAAGCGCTGATGCCTTCGATAACCGAGCCAGTTCTCATCCTCTTATTTGAACGCTTTTAATTAGTTAGGAAAATATTCTCAAATAAATCCCCGGCCGTGATTGTTTGCGGCCCGCCGCTGCTGCCCCGCGCCCACGAGTGCCCCGGGCGAGAACCGACGGTTGAGCGCTTCTGTATCGATACGTAATTACTAATTAGCAATAAAACTAATTAACTATGCCATAACTTTTATAAACAAGTTACTTAAAACAATTATTGCTTCATAAAATGTATCTACGACTGGTTTTATTCAGAAAAAAATGTATTTACAACGCATTAAAATACATTATGCACATAGTTAGCTTTTTAGCTAACTACAAGACGTAGGAACTAGAAGATTTTGTCAAAAATGTCTAAATGCATAAAAAATATATTGTAGTAAAATCTTAAAGAAAATTTAAATCCATTGAAAGTATATACGACTAATATTATTCTTGTGCCCATAGTGGTATAATAAATACAATATTATGTTCGTACTTTGTAATTTATGAATTAGGAGTGTATAAAATATTTAAACTGATTGTTACATATGTGTGTATTTAAGAATCGCCAAATAGTTGGCCGTAAAGAATGTGTACCTACGCATACTTGTTAAATTCCACACGTAACCGTTATTAGGATTCCGTATGTTGAGTGTTAAACAGACGGTCTGTTTTGATAAACTTAAAGATAGACAGACTTTAGCCAAAGACTGTAATAGGCGTTTGGTTGGAATTTTATGTATTTTTAACATTATGTACCTATTCCTTTTAGAGTAGACTTAATTTATAATATTAATTTTAAAAACTTGCGATATATAATTACTATGTAAAATATCCCCGTACCACTAACATTATGATTTTATTTGTACGGAACCTTTCGTGTTCGTCTCGCACTTAGCCGGTTTTAAAGCCTCCTTGTGGCAATAACTCATAATGTAACAATTAGTAGGCATTTTCCACAACATAAACCCCTTCACAAGCTCCCAATTGTTTTGCTAACTGTAACATATTTATGAATTTTAACGAGCCATTATGATAATTATTTTCTTTGGAAACGATCTCATTGTGCTTACATAATGTACCACTCAACCGATAGTGTGTAATTTACACTTTGTATACATATTAACATTCATTCATTGTTTATACAACTTATCTTTCACTACTATCACAATTCACAGTTATACATTGCATAGCTTTTTCAAATATTCTGTACCTATATGTATTTCATGAATCATGTGTAAAAGCCGAGCTTTGTGAGCGCTCGCGTCGTCACACATTGACAGACTGATGATAACACATCTACATTAATATCTGCAATAACTAAAATTACTATGTTAAAGCACAAATCAATAGGCGTGATAGTTTTTCCGTAAAGTGTATTACAAAATGTAAAGATTGTGGGATATACTAGGGTCGCTTCTCTCGCCCTGATTAAAATCTTTTTGATACAAGCAAATGAAAACCCCTTTCTCTTTATAATATTTGTATCTATTCGATCATACTTCATACTAATTACTAATATGCTAATATACTTACTAATCCATACTTAATATTATAAATTCACCAATCAACCGCTGGACGGATTTTGCTGAAATTTGGCATAAATATACTTTGAGTCGCGGGAAAGGACATAGGATAATTTTTATCCCGGAAAAATGTACGGTTCCCGCGCGATAAACGAGTTTTGGCGCAATGGTGCAAATAGCGCTCTTACATTTCAGAAGGCTTTTTAAACTTTTTCTAGGCTTCATTCGACAATATAATTATTTTTAACCCCCGACAGAAAGGGGGGTGTTATTAACCCCCGACAAAAAAGAGGGGTGTTATAAGTTTGACGTGTAAGTCTGTCTGTCTGTCTGTGGCATTGTATCATCTAAACAGGTGGATAGATTTTGATCTAGTTTCTTTTGTTTGAAAGCTGACTGTTGACACGATCGAGAGTGCAGTCGTTTGGTGGGCATTTTATTTTGCATTCTAGTTCGTGACATTTATGAATAATGGAATGTTGACCTGGTGCTGCAGCATCACCTGGTAATCAATTGGATACCCGACTCCTCACCAATTTAGAGCAGAGGTTTTGTGTTTGGGCTCATTTTAATTGCGACAACTAGTAAAACCCATAATGGCCTGACCGCTAATGTAGATATTAATATGTTTTATTTCACATAACATTACATTTAGTTTAAGAGTCAAGCTCAAGGCGATACAAAATGCAAAAGTCGTTGTTGGCGGTCCCCCGACACACCGTGACAACAATAATTATTATGGACTAAAATATCACTTTACACTTAGGAATTATTTAAACATAAAGTCAGTAAGTAAATATTATTTCATTACTTTTTAAAGTTGTTTGGCGGATTTTTTTTAATTTTTTTATTTCATTTTTAATTATATTAGACTAATCATTATTTAATTAATATTAACTAGAGATCGCCCAATGGTCGAAATTCAACCTCAAATAAAAAACTTAGTAATAGGGTCCCGTTTTTACCCTTTGGGTAAGGAACCCTAAAATTTAAATTATAAGTTTCACAACTCTTTTCTATTGATATTCTATTGTCACAATATTGACTTTATTATTTTTCAGACGTAATTCCTACGACTTGTCTTTGCTCAGATTAATAAAATCAAATGATGACAGACTGGCCGTGCAATAATTATTATTGTATAACAGTATTTAATTTTCAATTTGGCAACGGACATCGACCATAAATAAAAGAGTACTTACTATTCGTGTGTAGAGATCAACTACGATAACATGGCGCGCCCCTCCAAATGACTGTTTCAATGTGTGTAGTCACATCCTTATGAAAGAGTTTGTATGTAGTAAGTATTCAACCAATCACAGTACACGTAATATTTCAGTTAATGTCACTTATTATCAAGATTTGTTGGTCAACTAATCATTACTAGCCAACCGCGCAAGACAACGCACTTCAAACGTTTTGAATTTTGGAGGGGCGTGCCATGTTATCGTAGTTGATCTCTAAGTATAAGCTTGTCAATCAAAATCTCCTAATATGTGTGTTGTAGTGTGTGCAATGTTTTATTTGTTAAAAAAATGTATGATAAAAGCATAATTTCAAAATTATATTAGCTCGATGCACTCGTTCACCATATAAACTACTAACTACTGAAATTTCACGCTCCTACGTTTAAACATTTTTCGTAAAAAGGGTGCCAAAGTTTTTCACTCGTGTAATAATATCTATAACGGTAAAGGTATCTATATACTCCAACAGTAGAATACGTTTTCGCTAATGACTTAATTCGTGTGGTTTGAACCGGCAACCCCTCGCACAGTTAAATATTTCATTGTTAAGGTTTTTTACAAAAAGGTCTCGAGTCACCTGATGTTAAGTGATGACCCACATTCCCGCGGGTGTCGTTACTCGTTAGCTTTTAACAAATGTACGAGTGTACCTATGTAAATGTACGAAATAAGGATACATTTGTTACAAATGTTGATTTATTTTGTCGAAAATGTACGGTGATGTCTCGTATAAAGCCTTTCGCAATTATTGTGAAACATATTATGGGAATGTTGCTTTTCTGATCCAGATGTGGTAGTAATTGACATAACGTGATTTGCCGGCTCGTTTCCTGAGTATTTAGTCAAACTGTTTTCGATAGTTTCGACAGTTTAGTTACGAGATGTAAGGAATTGAAAAACATGTTATTGGCTTGAATTGACATGATATCTGCAGGCGATGCGTTTAGTCAAATCTCATACATTTTGATATTTCTTGTTATTATGGTATCGTAGCTCTCCAAAGCAGTTTGACTATATGCCTCGTTCCTAAAAGAAACATTGAAGCAAATGTAGCCTAACAGGCCCCCACACTTTGTGTGGCATATAATTAGCCCTCGATAATAGTATTTTAATCACGAGTTAAGAAAACCACACTCTGATCATATCTTTTAATTGCTTTGTAATTGTTTCTTTGTCGTGTAAACGTATATTTAACTTGAGTATACGTTAAGTAGGTTGTTATGATTAGTATAAAACGGCTATCTGTTCTCTCGCTAGGCCGACTTATTAAACGCAAGAATTTGACTGTCCGTTGTTACTTAACGTCATGTTAACAATAGTTACAGTTTACTTGAAATTTAAAAAAAATATATTATACACACCTTTTTTATGTTCGAGCTGTTGCAAATACCATAATTAGATTGTTGTGGTGGTTGTGTTGATGTTTTTTATTAAAATTTTTAGGATAAAGAGGTTGACAATTTATCATCAATTGATTTATCTTACTAATATTATAAAGCCGAAAGTTTGTTTGGATGTATGGATGTTTGTTATTCTTTCAGGCAAAAAAAAAATCAAACTTTATAATAATATAGCTTATACATCAGAATAACACATTACACATAAGCTACAATTTAACCGATTTTCAAAATGGTGTTATGTTCATTTTTTAATTCAACGATTACTCCGCCGTTTGTGATCCCATTTTCATTTTTTTTCTTTTGGTGTACAATGTACATTCTATCATCCCAATTTGGTACTATATTCTCAAAAGTGGTAATCTAATGAAAGGATCCACAAGTAAGAGAGGGAAATTCTCAAAATTTATTATAGCATATTATGTGTTATTCTGATGTATTAATAGCTATATTATTGTAAAGTTTCATTAAAATCCGTTCAGTAGTTTTTTGCGTGAAAGAGTAACAAACATCCTTACATCCACACATCCATACATCCAAACAAATATATCGTCCCATGATTATGAGCCTATTATATGATTGGTACCTACTTTTCATAGTCTTTTAGATCGAGATTTAATTTTGTAAAGCGATTTAAAAGAATCTACACTAATAATATATACCCGAAGAATTTGTTGATATTTTTGAAGAATCTCATGAAATACTGGTACGATTTAAAAAAAAGAAAATTTTTCAGTGTTAGATGTTCATTTATCCAAGAAGGCTCAATCATTTTGTCATACGAAAATATTTAACATGTTTGAGTTATTTTTCAGCTTAAAATAGTAATTACCTAGGTTCCTGAACAAAAATTAACTTCAAAATATTTAAACACTAAAAAAAATGTTTTGTGTATAATTTTTTTTTTACTAAATTTACTACTAAATATTTAAACACTAAAAATAGAGTAAAACACTAAAAAATATATAAATAAATAGTAAATTTACTACAAAAAATTTCAACTCTAAAAAATATTTTTTGGTATTAAAATATTTTGTAGTAAATTTACTAATTATTTATAAATTTTTGAGTGTTTTACTCTATTTTTTAGTGTTTAAATATTTAGTACTAAATTTAGTAAAAAAAATTTATACTTACACAAAAAATTTTTTTTAGTGTTTAAATTTTTTGAAGTTAATTTTTGTTCAGGAACCTAGGTAATTACTATTTTATGCTGAAAAATAACTCAAACATGTTAAATATTTTCGTATGACAAAATGATTTTGGTATTACGTATGTATGAGAATTTCGAGGGTTACCCGGGCTCTTAACACGCGTAGAGATAAACTACAAAAACATGGCGCTCCCCTCCATATTACTGTTTCAATGTGTGTAGTCACATCCTAATGAAAGAGTTTGTATGTAGTAAGTATTCAACCAATCACAATACACGTAATATTTCAGTTAATGTCACTTATTACCAAGATTTGTTGGTCAACTAATCATAACTAGCCGACCGCGCAAGACAACGCACTTCAAACGTTTTGACAACGTTTTGGAGGGGCGCGCCATGTTATCGTGGTTTATCTCTACCTAATAATTATTATTATTGTGATGGTAGATCGCAAAGAAAGTGTTAAGTTTCCTATGAGTTACGACCTAGCCAGGTCATTACTGAACGCCCTCAAAGCAGATGTCCTGTATCGCAATATATTTTATTTTCGAAATATAATATAATTAGCATAATTATATATTTTATAAATAGTCCGGTTTTGCACCTTACGAACTGGTATGAAACCTTACTTCGAGTATTTTATGTTTCCTTGAGGTGTAACGGATCATTTTGACCTATATTATACAACTTTCGCCGCTGATCAGTCTGTCATCATTACCTATTGTCTAGTTTTAAGTCTCTTTAGAAGTCACTGTAACCGCCCACCACATTGGGCGCCATAAAAATTGTGGAAATAGTGTAAGAAGATTGTGTTATAATATTATATCAGTGTGCTATAACATCTACTAAGTAATTACAAAAAACTTAACCAAATGATATTTCGTCTCTCTTAAATTCTGCAGTTATTTTTATTGGAATTGAGTAGAGATCAACTACCTACGATAACATGGCGCACCCCTCTAAAATTGAAAACGTTTGAAGTGCGTAGTTGTCTTGCGCGGTAGGTTAGTTATGTTTAGTTGACCAACAAATCTTGGTAATAAGTGACATTAACTGAAATATTACGTGTACTGTCATTGGTTGAATACTTACTACATACAAACTCTTTCATTAGGATGTGACTACACACATTGAAACAGTTATTTGGAGGGGCGCGCCACGTTATCGTAGTTGACCTCTACTTGTAAAAATCTTACGTAGTCAAGTAGTAGTACGATTTATGAAGAAGAAATAACTAGTTAAAATGAGTCACATTTATTTTTAGTTTACCTCAAACAGTTTACACTGTTTACATTTTTCCAATCGTATTGGAATTTTGTACCGGAAATAAACCCGAACGTTGGGGATATAGAACAATGAAATGACTAATGAGAGTCAAATCCTTTAGAAAAATCAAAAGAAAGAAAAGTGTTGTATTAACAACATATTAATGTTGTTAAAAAGTTTGGAAAACTAATCAGTATATTGCGTAATTTCTGATCATTAATTAATTCTAATCACCAGTGATGTTTCGTCCAAAAAAGTTTTATCGATGTTAAACGAAAGGAGACAATAGTGCGTCGAGTTCTCGATCCGACTATCCGAGCATAAATCTTTTAATAGGTATCTGAGATGTTCGGGGCTCACGACACAGCTATTCCGCACTGTAAACCAGACTGCACTACACTATATACTAAACTAAACTACACTATATTTCAGCGCTGCGATCGGCGCCCACCGCGGAGAAATGTTATTTGTCAAATATGTAGAGATTTCAGAATAGTTCGCTCTAAATCCTGATTAACATCTGTTTTATCTCGGCTATAACTTAGCACGTCCGTTCGGAGAATTATCTTAATAATTTTTCTATTAAGTATGTTTACAGTTTTAAGACAATTGTAATATTATAACGAAAAAAATATTTAAAATACTTAGTACTTTTATAATAATTCCCTTAATACTGGGAACCCTACAGCTTGTTCAAATTGCAACGCACGTAAAATTCAAATCGCGATGCAAAACTGTTAAAATGTGTTGTTAAATTGCAAGAAATTAATAATAACGTGCAAAACGTCCGTCGAACGCGGAACACCTTTGTTCGTGCAAGGTGTTTGAAGCTCGTGCGGGTCACTCGGGGACTAGTCCTTGCCCGCACTTTGCTTTTAACCGACTTTTAAAAATAAGCAGGAAGTTATGTTATTTCAGGTATGGTAATAAAATTGATTTCAGATTCATCATTATCACCGATTGATGTAACACGGGTTTCTTCTCGATGTCACTGTGACTGCGAAAATTCTAGTGCAATTAGCGTGACTAAAATATATGGTTTAAATAACAAATACAATATATATATATATATATATATATATATATATATATATATATATATATCGTTTTATTCAAAAAGTAGGTATCACGATTACACTTTTTGAAAGTCGGAAGAACGTAGAAACTACGATGCCTCACCGCCGCGCCGGTTCGGGAACTAAGCCCTGCGCGAAAAAATCTTTTACTAAAAAGATGGAAAATTACAATTTTAAAATAATATAACAATGTTCTAACATTTACAAAATTAATTACAATGTCATACATTAAAAAAAATGTAATTTAAGTCTAATACGTACACCTACATAATACTATTTTGCAGTATCGTGAGAGCAGGACCATGACAGCTCGGACAGGAACGTCTATTCGGTATGACAGTTATGACAGCTAACTAGTGTTGTAACACCTAAGTTTTTATCGATAAAACATCACTCACTCTCAAACCAGACAGGTGAATTTCATTAATATCATGTGGCGCATGAAATCCAATGAATAAAGTTATCTTTAGCAAAGTTAAAAAAATTCCAACGGGCTAAGTATAATAAAATTAAATTAAGGCTAATTTTATTTGTATTTTTAAAATCTACTAATTACTTATTTTTTTAACAAATTGTTTAAATTTTTATCACTTTTTCGTCGATCAAGTGTTTGTATTGTAACGAATTTAAAACAAAAGTAGGTACTGTACTCTGTTGTGAGAAAATAGCGGTAATCCTCATCAATTATTTATTACTCGGAATATAATGCGTAAGTGTATTATATATTATGTGCTGAGTCAGGTACCCCGCTATGCAGAACATTTTTACGGGGCGAGTCCAATCGATCTCTACATTATAATGTGGAGTCCAAGGATTGATTTTATCGATAAAATTATCGATATATTCGATTATATTATATCGATAATAACAGATTTATGTATCGCACCTCCGGTGCAACACTGTCACTTATGCAAAAATGCAGTTTTTCAGGAGAAGCGTTTAAAACTTTGATACCTCACAAAACAATGACCTATATATATAACGTAAGAATATATAGATGAGATGAACAGCTTATACTACAACGTCAACTTTTAACTTTACTTTTTGATAAATATCAATCACTTTATATTGTAAAATATATACTATACCATTATTTAAGCCTTCCAACCCCCTCAGAAGTGACGTTGTGGCTCTAACGAAAAATTATAACTGTAGTTGTGACACAATGAGTTAAAAAGAAAACAAGAACAAATTGTTTACTAAGTTTTATTTTAAATCATAAACACGTACTGTTATTAACGAAAAAATAAAATAAGTAAGAACTCTTCAAAATAAACATAAAAAACTTTGTACTTCTTAACATTTCTACATAAGTTTAGTACTAACTTCCACTTAATAAAGCAGGTATAGAGTGCGTGAGCTGCAACCTAAGCAATTTCTTCAGAAATGTGTTTAGGATGCCTAGATGATAAACATACTGAAAGTCTCCGCCCCCAGGGGGTGAGCCGGGGTTGGGGGAGGGGGTTCAAGTTCCCGTTTTTGAGTTTTTGGCTCATATCTTTAAAACGGTACATCGTAAAGAAAAAGTGTCTTCTACATAATAAAAGCTAATAAAATTTACTACAACCATGTCATTTACACTATGTATCTATCTCCAATAATTACCATGCTATGAGCTTCTAAACTTGTCGAATTTCAAAAACACACAATCAACTAAGGCTAGGGATATTTGTATTTTATGAAAGTTATCAGGATTTTTGAAGATATTCAATAAAATAATGATAGCTTATTTTATGTTCTTTAATAAAACATAAACAAAACTCATCTTTATTTCGTTATAAAACTGAAAATTTCATTAGAATGAGACAAAATCTTTTACATTTTTATTGATAATAGTCAAAAATAATAATAAATAATTTAAATCGATGCTTAGTATGAGTATTTTTGCCTAAAATACATTTTTTGAGTCTTTTTTCGGTATGAGGCCCCATGTTCTTTGTAATTTCAAGTAATCTTTTTTCTGGTATCTAAGTATCTTACTAGAAAATCTCTGAAATATATTTAACATTGCATATTCTAGTCACAGTCAGTAGATAGATATTATGTCAGAAAACCCTGGAGACCAGGCCAAAACCAGAATAATCTGGTCAAATTTATTAAAAACAATTGTATTAAAAATAAGGACAAAATGCATTTACAATGTAAAAAAGAACCTAATAACAGTGCACTGAAAATAACATATAATAGATATAAAAATTACTGTAACAATTTGCTAAAAAGATTAAAAAGAGAATATGAGCGACAGAATAAATACCTTAAAGACACCAAAAAAACCTGGAAGCTGATTAAAAATTTTAAAAATTCCAATAATATTAAAAAGCCAGAAACATACTTACTTAAGACTAGGAAAACACCAGCATCGTCCATTAATTACGTAAATGAATATTTTGCTAGTGTTGGAAAGACATTAGCAGACAAGATCCCTCAAAATCCTAATAATGATTTTCGTCCAGGCAAAAAACTCAGTACTCCGTTAAACTCAATGTTTCTATCAGAAATATCAGAGCAGGATATTATAAAAATCATAGATTCGCTAAAAAGTGAGTCTGCTTGTGGTTGGGACTCCATACCTACAAATATTATTAAATTGAATAAGTATAAAATAGCTCCACCTCTAACACACGTAGTAAACTTATGTTTTACTACAGGTATATTTCCAGATGCTTTTAAAATTGCTATAATTCACCCTATCTATAAAAGTGGTGACAAAAATTGTGTCGGGAATTATAGACCAATTTCTATCTTTCCGGTTTTTGCTAAAATTACTGAAAAAATAATAAATACCAAACTCTTAGATTACCTCCACAAAATCAAATTTTTATTTCCCAATCAATATGGTTTTAGACCTTGTCTATCAACGAAAAATGCTGTATCTGAAATAGTCGAACTTATAGGTACAAAACTGGAAAATAAAAATAAATGCATTGGTGTGTTCTTGGATCTTGCCAAGGCATTTGACACGGTCTCCGTTCCCATCTTACTAAACAAACTTGAATGCATAGGTATTCGTGGTGTCGTACATGACTTGTTAAGAAATTTTTTGACAAATCGCGAGCAAAGAGTAAATATTTCTGACCACTGCAGTTCTGACTTACTAGTCACATATGGCGTCCCGCAGGGGAGTGTACTTGGTCCTAGCTTCTTTCTTATATACATCAATGATTTGTGCGAACTTAAGATTCCCAACTGTAAAATGTTCACATATGTAGATGACACTGCCTTATTGTTCTGTGGAGATACTTGGTAAGAGGCTAGGAACAAGGCAGAAGAGGGCATCCATGTAGTTGGCGAATGGTTGAACAGCAACTCACTTACCTTGAACGTCACTAAATCAAAAATAATAACTTTCGGTATGTCTAAACGTAATTTACCTAAGGATTATAGTGTGAAGGCTCATACATGTAATATGGGAGAAGCGCGAGAGACCACTTGCCAATGCTTGCCACTAACAAGAAGTCAGTCGCTTCTTTACTTAGGTGTGACCCTCGACCAGATATTAGTGTGGAGGGATCATATAAGTTTAATCTCGAAGCGCGCTAGGAAATTGATTTATATTTTTAAACAGTTACGACACATAGCGGATCTTAAATTGCTTAAAACAGTATACTATGCCTTGGCACAATCTATAATGACATACTGTATCGCATCGTGGGGAGGTACATATAAAAACATAATATTGGTTTTAGAGCGCGCACAAAGGGCTATACTCAAAGTTATGACACTTAAACCGTTCAGGTACCTCACATCCGAACTATATTCCGAATGTGATGTTTTGTCAATTAGACAATTATTTATTAAAGAAACTGTGGCAGCCCAGCACTCTAAAATTAATTATTCTAGTGTAGAATCATCATCCCGCCATAAGAGTAAAGTTTGTCCAACAATTCAAATTAAAACCAGTTTCATAAAGAAATTTCAATCTTATTTAGGACCTATGCTATACAACAAAATAAACTCTTCTATTGATATTTATCATTTATGTTCAACAAATGTAAAGAAAAAATTACCACGTACTTGAAATCACTAAGTTACAATGAATGCGAAAATTTATTCCTAACTGTCACATAACATTGTACGTAGAGATCAACTACGATAATATGGCGCGCCCCTCCAAAATTCAAAACGTTTGAAGTGCGTTGTCAAAACGACTTGAAGTGCGTTGTCTTGCGCGGTAGGCTAGTTATGATTAGTTGGCCAACAAATCTTGGTAATAAGTGACATTAAGTGAAATATTACGTGTACTGTGATTGGTTGAATATTTACTACATACAAACTCTTTTATAAGGATGTGACTACACACATTGAAACAGTAATTTGGAGGGGCGCACCAAGTTATCGTAGTTGATCTCTACTGTACCTAGTGGGCAGTGGCAAAGTTTCCGATCCCAAGAAATAGTTTGTAGGGCTAGGTACAGTACGATAATACGACTGAACAATAATATTATAACATGATATTACTTTAAATATTGTCCATGTATACTAATAACACCACTCCTCAAAACATAATATTTTATAAAATGTCACGGGTTTATAGTTTTCGTAGTCACACTGTTTTTTCAATATGAACCAGGCACAAAAATGTGTACAAATTTAAATGTACCCTCATATCGTAGCTATGTCAATTCTATTGTTTTATAAAATAAGTATTTTGCGACGTAATTATTCGAGTTGTATCTAATACTCCTAACAGTTATTTACTTGTGAAATTCGACTCTTAAGTTTTAATACTAATTTGAGTAAATGTCTCAATACTAAGTATAAAATGTCATATGAGTGATGAGTGATGTCTGTAATTCTAATTTCCGAAAGTGAATGAGTATTGTGTAACTATTTTGTGAGGAAGAAACTGGCATCTAAGATACAGGCTCAGCCTAGTTTAGATGCCAAGGGAACCTGCATTTTCTGTAAGTTATTTAAAATCACAAATAGCAAAACTTTTCCTTACTTCTTAATTAAACGAAATATCTCGTTGTTACTAACACATTCTTAGCCTGTAAGTTAAAATAGTTTGTTTTAGGGTTTATAAAATAATGTATAAATCAGAAAACAGTTTAGTCCCCTTAGGATGTAACTGCTTGAACCAAATTTCGCACACATCATTATGATATAATTATGTACTTATAATCCACAATAATAATTATTGTAACCTAGCGTAGTGCGTATAGATGTACCTAGTGGCAAAGTTTCCGATCCCAAGAAGTCATTCGTAGGGCTAGGTACTGTCTGTGAGTACATGCGTGGGTACCTACGTAAGTAGAATGTTATAGATTTTATTACTATCGTTATAAGCACTGGCAATCAGTGAATATGAGAAATAATATTTGTTGGTAAACATTCTTGTGTAGACATTGTTTACTTCAAAGTATTGTATAATTATTTTGTATTACTTATTACTTATTTACACAATGTCTAATATGAGTGAATATGTATCATCCGCTTGTTTCTGATATCAATGTGTATCATAAATCATAATGCAATATACCTACTTACAATAAATATGGGTAGGTATACGTCTTATTGTACGGGGAAACAAAGACACAATGTATGTATGGACTACTAATTACTAACTAAAAATTTCTGCTCTGTATGGTTTCCTAATGAATTCCTATATTTTAGTTCTTAACTATTTTGTTTGTAACCCTCAGAATAATATGTAGAAAGCCCGTACGTGCAATCTATACCTATATTGTGATACTGATTAAATTAAATTAAATTAATTAAATAAATAAATACCAGAAAAAGAGATTACTTGAAATTACAAAGAACATAGGGCCTCATACCTAAGAAAGTCTCAAAAATGTATTTTAGGTAAAAATACTCAATGCTAAGTATCGATTAAAATTAATTAATTTTTGTGTATTATGTGGCACATTTATTTAAAAAACGTAAGGATTGGAGAAACAAAGTCATTTATCAACAAAGGTCATTGTAGTACAAAACTAAACATTGAAAGATGTTTAAATATTGGGGAAATAATGTCACAACTGTACCTTAGGTCACTATTGCTCCAGAATCAAAATGCACTGGCAGGAGGACCGCGCACAACTGACCAATAAAACGATGTTGCTCCCAGCGACGCGTGATTTGCGCCAAAACTACAATGACACTCACGCCCTCATACGAAAATTATACATACTACAAAAGTAACGTTATCGCACCAAGTAAAAGGGTGCTTTAGGATCATTTTTAGACATTTAACTCATTTTTGCATTTTTTGCAAAAGTGACAGTGTTGCACCGGAGGTGCGGTATGTTGATAGGTATTAATGGTGATTATTCAAGAATCTCGAGATTAAAGTACCTACTTACTTGAATAAACTCAAGTGTGGTAAAAAAATTATATTTATACTAGACGTTCCGCACGGCTGCGTCCGTATAAATTAGGAATTATACAGAAACCGTACATTTTCCCGCCAAAAATATCTTATGTCTCTTCACGAGATTACATCTGTGCCTTTACATAACTTAAAAATTCATCCAGTAGTAGGTACGCAAAATACGCGCCTTCAAATATTTTTTCTGGTTTTTAGGGTCCGTACTCAAAGGGTAAAAACGGGACCCTATAATTGCTTAGACTTCGATGTCTGTCTGTCCGTCTGTCTGTGTCCAAGCTGTATCTCAAGAACGGCTGTAGCTAGACTTCTGAAATTTTCACAGAATGTGTATATCTGTTGCCGCCATAATCTAAGGGGGGCTTCCCATGCAGAAAACGTGATTTTTTTGCCCTTTTTTTGCTCGATATCAATAATGGCTATAGGCGAGACGCTTGATTTTTATAAAATCCTTAATTATATTTGTACTTTAATAATTAAAAAAATAAAATTTAAAAAAATTTTCAAATCGGACCAGTAGTCCCGAGATAAGCGCGTTAAAATAAGCCCTGTCAAATAATTTCCCCCTGTTTTTTCCACATTTTCCTCTATTTCTTCGCTCCAATTAGTCTTAGCGTGGTAACTGATATATTGATAGATAAAATATAGCCTATAAATAGGCTATCTAACACTGATTTTTTTTTAAATCGGACCAGTAGTTCCTGAGATTAGCGCATTCAAACAAACAAACAAACTCTTCATATTATTATAGTATAGATAAAAAAAGATGGGTTGCACTCCGGGAGTGCCGGCAGAAGTGAAAACTTGAATATTAACGTTGTGCATTATTTTTTCAACCCATTTTTTATGAAAATCGATTTAAAAAAAAATAATAAAAAAACGATAGTTTTAATTAATTAATCGAACCCTTCGAAACCAATCGATTAAAAAATATCGACAGTTGAAAAAAAAAAGCTGCTGTCAGACAGACTGCCAGACACTACTCGCGACAGTTGTCTTGCAGGTGGAAACGCGGCCTTAATCGGCGCATCTGCTAAAGAACTCATTTCCTCGACTGTATATTTCTGCTAAACAACTCATTTCCCCGACTGTATATTTCTGCTAAACAACTCATTTCCCCGACTGTACATTTCTCCTAAACAACTCATTTCCCTGACTGTACATTTCTGCTAAACAAGTCATTTCCCCGACTGTACATTTCTGCTAAACAACTCATTTCCCCGACTAACTGTACATTTCTGCTAAACAACTAATTTCCCCGACTGTACATTTCTGCTAAACCATTTCCCCGACTGTACATTTCTGCTTAGCACAATTTTCCCCGACTGTACATTTCTGCTAAACAACTCATTCCCCCGACTGTACATTTCTGCTAAACAACTCATTTCCCCGACTGTACATTTCTGCTAAACAGCTCATTTCCCTGACTGTACATTTCTGCTAAACAACTCATTTCCCCAACTGTACATTTCTGCTAAACAGCTTATTTCCCCGACTGTACATTTTTTTTGTTACATAATATTTTAATCTGCTAAACAACTCATTTCCCCGACTGTACATTTCGTTCGAGTTCGAGTTCGAGTTCGACACAAAACACTACTCTCCAACCGTCTTACGCGTTTTGTATGGTTTTTCGATCAACACGAAAATCTGGCGCGAGTTTCACAGTTTTTACCCATCCCACAAAAGTGCTCAACGCCGCTAAATAAATTTTCACTTTAAAAATTATGTGACATAATGGCGCGCTACTAATTTTATGCTGGTTAGTTAGTATATTGTACTAATCTTTTTTTTTTTTTTGTTTTAGTCAAAAAACCTCTTTAAAGTGTCGCAAAAAATGTGTAAAATAGTAACTTTATTAAAAATTATTATAGCTCTATTCAAAATCTAATTATAACTTACAAATAGTATATAATAGGCACTGTATAATTAAATACAGACTTTATTCTCGTGGTTCCACCTGCTTCTAATCAGCTTATAGTCAGGCCATCGGAAATGGATATTATAATGCTATAACAGGTAAAATACAACATTGTTAGAAAATATTATCAAGAATATTATTTTCGCGATCGTTGTTCTCTATAGTCATTTATAATTATTGAAAACTTCTTATGGTCATGGTATGAAAAATATTACTAGTATAATTATTAGTATACTTACCAAAATATATGAACGTAACATATTTATTAAATACTGCTAGATAATACATTATATAAATTCGAAAGTGTGTCTAGGACTCTAGCAGACCAAATTAATATCTGTATGCCACGATCTTTATGAAATAGAGTAAACATCGCACTCTAGAGATCAACTACGAGTACGATAACATGGCGCGCCCCTCCCCAAATGACTGTTTCAATGTGTGTAGTCACATCCTTTTGAGTTTGTATGTAGTAAGTATTCAACCAATCACAGTACACGTAATATTTCAGTTAATATCACTTATTACCAAGATTTGTTGGTGAACTAATCATAACTAGCCTACCGCGCAAGACAACGCACTTCAAACGTTTTGACAACGCACTCTTCAAACGTTTTGAATTTTGGAGGGGCCGGTAATTACTGTGTTTACATGATAATTTTATTATAAAGTTTATATTTAATAATATTATATCTTCACGAATATTAAGTCCTGAGCAGCACTGAAGAGGCTCCAGTGACGTCTATAAAAATGTTGTGTAAAATATTATGTCCTTGTTTTTTTTTTTTTTTTTAATTGACCCCCTGATATATCCCATCTCAGTCGGGGTCACTCCAAGTTCCAAAAGTGAGCACTGAGCAGGGAGCAGGTGCACGTGGTGCGAGCTGACGGAATTAATTGGACACTATTTCGCTATCGCTACCAATACATAAATATGAATTTATTCCATCGTTCACAGCTATACTACCTCTAACATAACCTCTATTCGAACGAAATAAATACCACTCTGACGATACTTGGAGTTCTCTCGGACTGTAATTATATCTTCATATCGATTAGAATACAAATATCCGGGCTGGGATTATTTATTGTAAGCGATTATCATCGAAAAACTTTATTAAATGTCTGACGGTTTGCTTTGTTTTAATTAACTAATACAAGTCTCGGGTGCTTTGCTACATTTTTTGCTACTAGCCTGAAATCTGAAGCTATACCAAATTCTATGTCATAGCCATATTTTAGGCTAAATTTTACCAATTGGGTATACATTGAAACCGATAAATTAAATTTATTGTTAACTTTTGAATACACACAATAATTAAGGCATATTGTCTTTGGTATACTGGAAGTGTTATCTTTAAAAATGGTAGGATTATAACACAATTCGAAGTTTCAATTCATTCGAATGTAAACGTAGCTCATAGGGCTACGTTTACATTCGAATAATAGAGTCTATGAGCTACGAGCTTATGACTCATAAGAATTAATTCTTTTTCTTTAGCTGCAAAAAATTGTATTTAAGTTGTCTGTACAATTAGACAGAGAATTGTAGTTCAATGTGTTCAGAGTATAAATTGGATACAGCAAATCCGTTACAAAGCTAAAGGAAGAAAGTATCAAAGTAGATGTCGGAGTGCAGTTCTCACATTGTTCGACAACTGAACAACATCGTATTGTATGGCGATGCCTGAGTTAGTGCCTACTTAGCGCTTGCAGGGCTTCGTCTAGATAACCTAGGCTTGAATCTGTCATGTACATCGGTTTTAACACGTCACTTTTTATTTAACTATTCGTATTTACAGGAAGTTGGACTTTGTGAGTGCGGAAGAATCCTGGGCAGCGCACAATTTGATGCTATCAATTTTTTTTAAATATTATTATGTGCCAATTCAATATCTGGTCTAAATTAATCGCTATCAAAATTTGATTAAAATAAAAAAATCATCTTCAAATCTAAAAGAAAACAAATATATGGTTATAGGATTTATAATTTTTTTAGGTGCTTGGAATATTCATATATGTACTTCATTTAAATAATATAATTTTTCAAGAGTCCAGGGACTGTGCGAACTGGTTAAAGTTGTTGATGTTAAAAATATAATATTGGAAATAGAAACAAAGTGTTGTTTGTTTTAACCGCGTCGTTATCACGGCAATCCAATCGCGTTGCGGCCATAAAAAGTCGATTTGTGAACCGGCCATTCGCTTTACTTTATTACAATATCGATAATAATAGGAAACAAAATCGATTATTTCCAATTAAATGGTGTGTGTACAATTATACGTTTCTGTGGTTTGATTTACAAGGCGCGTATGCAGTCCCCCCTTGCGTGTCCACCCTGTCATTACTGACGGACGGACCGATTTAGAAAATGATCCACTGAAAATTTCCACCACGTAATTGCATTCTTACTATTTTTAAATAAAATCGATACGCTCGTTCTATATTTTCCATATTACGAGGTTTGTTTACCATTGTAAAGTGAGGCGGCGAGATGTATTTGTACAGTTAAAGCTACACAAAATTTAACTAAACAGCTGAAACCGCAGGCTAAAATATAATTAAATGTGTAATGTGTATCTTCTTCTGTGGTAAAGAGAGTTCAGTTTTGAAGATGTTAGTAAAAATGCATCGTATCTCCTCGCACGTTGCAATATGAAGTGACCGTCAGATAAAACACATATTTTTACGTCGTGCGTCGTTTGGGTTGTGCTTTGTGTGAACGGTAAAGGGTTAGGTTTCCAAATAAAGGTCATTGATCTTCAGTTAAAACCTCTCAGAGGTTTTCGGAGCTTAGCGTGGACTGATAAATCACGAATATCCTACATTCATCCTATACAGTATACACCTATCTACCTGTTTAGAAAAATTACGAACACGCAACTCATGCTAAGCACTGACATACGGTTTTGCTCGATAGTTTTACTCCAAATTGAGCAATAACCACCGTCTGGACCGCCAAAACTGACAGCTCGAAGGCTCGCTTCGAGCCGGCTCGGTGGAATTAAATATGTCAAATATGTCATTTCCTACGATTTGGAGTAAAGCTGTCGAGCAAAACCGTATGTGAGTACTTAGCAAGCTATACTTAATTTTATTTTCTCCATCAAAACCTAAATTCTAATTCCATGGAGATGCAAGCTGCCGTTGCCCAGAATATATAAAAACACAATATTTCTATTGAAATTTATATTAAACTACCAAAATATTGTTCCAATTATGATATAAAGCAATTTCATAAGCCTTATTAATTATATTTTGACCGTTGTCCGTCAACGCATACTGCATGGCCCGGAAACCGTCGCGTGCGCAGCTCCTACATTATGTATTATTAGTTATTATATTAAATGCTGCGGCGATAGCGATCGTCAGATACGATACGTCGCTGTATAAATACGACACGATTTAAACACGTTATTAAAACATCCAGTAGCGGAAAATGTCTTTGTTAAATATTCACTAGTGTAATAATTTTTGTTGTATTTTTAGACAGTATTCTGAAGTAACTTTTTGTGCTAATATAGGAGGAAATGTTTGTTTGTATCCGATCTATAGCACCAGGCCGAGTAAGCTCTGCAACTAGCGTACCGATTTTAACGTAGAGTATTTTTATCGCGGTACAATATACATTTCCCGGATACATTTCGACTATTTCAAAATAGAAAAAAATATTAAATTGAAAAAAATAGGTTAGTAATCTTTTAAAAATATATATTATCATTGCGTTATTTAAAGCTCTTGAAGCTCTTCATTAAAACAAATCCTTTGCTTTATAAATTATAACAAAGCTTACATTTATTTTCCAAATGATGAAAATATATGATATTTTACTCATTTAGTAAGCACTCTTTGGGTTTAAAAAAGTGAGCCATTTAAAACAGTTCTATGTTCGTCGCGAAAACTATGGCAGTGGATGAAACTTTTTGAACGAGTGTGAAATTTTAGGGTCTTTGTATATTTTGTGAAACGGATTGAGCAAAATATTATAGTTCTACTACATTATTAATATCTGACGCCAATGGTCGTACCTACTGCCAATTTTTATGGCTATTGACTAACTAGTAATGTAGGAAAAAACCCATGATACTGAAGATATTATGGACATATTAATCCCACCAAAACATGAAATGTAAAAGGAGCCAAGCAAAATATTGCATAGCTATTCAATACTTCTGTCGTAAAAAGTTTTCAGATCACATTCAAGCCAAGCCTTCAACTTATTTTGTAATTTAAATCAACATTCAGTCAATGTATCAATAGATTTCTTTATTTTATAATTATTATAGTGGCTTGGCAATGAGCACTAGAGAAATAATCAGCTACTAATTGGATTTATTGGGTACCATCAGCCACATGCGTCGATACATAATAAAACACTTTACGCTTGCCGTCTGTGCAAGTGTGAACTCCTCCCAATATGCAGTTTTATATTTGTTTCTATTGTGCTCATTGCCAAGCCACTATTATATTAATAAGTATTTTATTAATAAGTCTTCGCTGTTTGTCCGTCGTACATCCGTATGTCATTAGGCTGGATCTCGAGAACCGCAATAGCTAGGTGTGAAATAGCCGCGAACCGCTTCGAGAAAAGTATGGTACGGCCGTGCCTTTGCTAAAAAGCTTGGCTGGGGCAATGCCGTGCCCCCAGATTACACAATGCGACGAGTCGACTTTTGTTTCCTGTCTTGCTGGTTGGCAATTAGCATTATTGATCCTGGCGGAAAAGGCTTAGCAGTGATGGGAATGTAAGCCAATGCCCGTAAAAATTGACCTTTACTGTTTCACCATCCTGCCCATAAGTCCCATAACCCAAGCCTCACTTGAGAAATTCGCGTCGTAAATCGTACGGTAATTTTAACCCAAGGTGTAGATGGGTTAATTTTTGATATTCGGAGGTATTGGAGTGTGTCGGCAGCTGACCGGTGTCGGGTTGCATGCGGGCGACGCGGGCGACGGCGGAGGACGAGGCGGGACGGGGGGCGGGGAGGGGAGCACACGTGGCCGCGGAAGCACTTCCTAACACCTGAGCCGCCGCTCGTTCTCACGGCTAATGGTACCTGGAAATTGCATCACTGTCCGCTCGACCAGGTAATGTATGCGTAAAAGCCTTTTAAAATGTGTCCTCTTAATTGCCACTTCGAATGGCGACGAGCTCTTTGCGTACACATTGTTCAAATATCAACAGGTACTAAGTAGGTACGGAAAAGTTTCTCAAAATTATCTTTACACATGTTAACAATCTTTAGACAGTTTAAGTTATTACACAAATCAGACACAAAATTATAACAAAATCCATACGCGAAGTTCTTCACTCCTTGGTCCTCCGCTAGATGAAACTGATATCCCAACCTTAAAACCTAACCGACCTAATCTCAGATTAGTAATCTGACCCACGCATTACACCGTACACGCGTGTAATTTCATTTTTGGATGAAGTCTAATAACGAAATCTTCAAGCCATAATAGTTTTTTTTATTAATTTCAATCCTGTAACTGCATTCTGCGGGGAATTCGACGGTAACCGTTATCGAAGGCTCTCGAATAAAGTAAAGCAACAAGGCTCGAGTTTAATTATGGAACAGTTTGTATGTAACTAATTTAAAATGCGCATAAGGTGATCCCAAGTAATAAAGTCCCAAGACCCGGGCCCGGGGAGAAATCGCGAAGTATTATTAATTGCTCACATTTGCATGTTCCAGATTTTTTAAGTTCACTTTTAAAGGAACGATACTACGTGGACATCACCAAGATTCGAGATCCGGGAGGCTTGGCATGACCGCAGTAGAAAATAGAAATTCAAAAGAATAGGAACAAAAGACAGATCCTTTCCAGGTTCTATTACCCATTTTCCACTTTGTCTATTCTTTGGCTGGAAGCAACCCTTCCATGAAGAAGTGTTCTAGTGTAACTTTTGTTTGTGCGTGATGTCGAATGAATCTTGAGCAGTTAAGTGTGTGTATCTTGCACAGACAACTGGACACCATAGGGCCAGTTTGGTGCATATTTCTGTTAGTGAAGATTGATTGAATTGACCAAATATTTTAGGTGTGGGCGGGGGACGCGACCATTCCATTAAAACTCTTTTGAAATAAGAATTATTAAAGAACTGAGTAAAGGATGAGTTGGTTGGGTATAGAATATATTAATATTCAAAACGGGATAGTATAATAATAATCGGCCAAGTGCGAGTTGGATTCGCGCACGAAGGGTTCCGTACTTAGGCTTCCGTACGTACATAGAGCAAAATTAGGCCAAAAATTGTGTTTGCTGTATGAGAGCCCCCTTAGTTTTTTATTATATTTTAATATTATTATTAAATATTAAAGTACACATACAACTAAGAATTTTTTGAAAAATTCAAGTACCTACCTGTTGCCATTATTGATATATAGCAAAAAATGCCGAAAAAATCACGTTTGTTGTATGGGAGCCCCCCTAAATATTATTTTTATTTTGTTTTTAGTATTTGTTGTTATAGCGGCAACAGATTTACACATTCTGTGAAATTTTCAACTCTCTAGCTATTACCGTTCTCGAGTTACAGCCTGGTGACAGACAGACGGACAGACGGACAGACGGACAGACAACGAAGTCTTAGTAATAGGGTCCCGTTTTTACCCTTTGGGTACGGAACCCTAAAAATTATAGAAATGACGACATCAAAACCACCATTAAACCATGCTAAAAATATGTTTGTTTACTTGTGATTCCCATTCTCACGAGAATTCCAACGAAATGTTGTATCATGTCACCTCCCACTAGTACGACTCAACACCTCATGTGTTGAAATACGTCAAATGAAGACCGTGGATTGTGCCAAAGAATCGAATAGCTGTTGGCCACAAATTCCATATTATACCCCAGGAAAATTAAACATTGGACCTCGGAATAATTCGCATAGAGCTGAAAATTGGTAGAGACATTAAATACACCATTATAAATAAAACCTCAAAGTCCCCGGCGATCCTCCTTGTGCTAAAAATTTTATTCAAGGTCAAAGGTATGAAAATGAGGTTTTTCCCGTTTTTTTCTAAATTATACATTTTATCACAAAAATAGGTAGGACAAGATTGTAGATCATAGAATTCTCTACAAAAATATTCAGATACTTTTTTCATACGTCTTACCATTCCTTATAAACGACGTGCTTAAAGGAAAAACCTCATTTTCATACCTTTGACCTTGAATATTTTTTTTTGCACAAGGAGGATCGCCGCAGACTTTTGAGAGACGGACGGACGGACGGACAGACAGACAGACAGACAGACAGACAAACTGTCAAACGGTTTGACTCAAACACGTAAATTTTGGTTTGACTCAAACCATTTTGATCGTTTACAAAGCTAGTTTGAACGGTTTGTCAAACATTTACGTGTTTGAAGCTCGTTTGATGAAATTTCATATTTTTGTTGTGTTTGACGCGCCGTTTGATCGTGTTCCGATCCGTTTGAACAAACTTTGAACTATTCTTTGGAGTACATTATTTTTAACCGACTAAAAAAGAGGAGGTTATCAATTCGACGCACAATATGTAATATTTTCAGAACTGTCCAGTTTTCGTATATATGTTAGTCTATATCAGCATCTAAATTACTAAATTCCTCGTCCACCACAGATCGCGCGCGTCTCCTAGCGTCCGCCGAGCCGGAATCAGGCTACTGGCTCCAGGCAAACCCATCATACAATACCGGAACACTATTAGATAATCATACATTCAATCTATCACTCAGTTTGCGTTTAGGAGCCAATATCAGCGAACCCCATCGCTGCCACTGCGGCGCCGCAGTAGACCGCCAGGGTCATCACGGCCTGTCTTGTCGACGCAGTGCCGGCCGCCAGTCCCGCCATGCTTCCTTGAACGACGTGATCCGCAGGGCCCTTGTCTCCGTCAACGTGCCGGCCACTCTTGAGCCGAACGGTATCGCACGTGACGACGGCAAAAGGCCCGACGGAATGACGCTCGTTCCGTGGAGCCGTGGGAGGCCTCTCGTATGCGACGCCACCTGCGTGGATACGCTGGCGGCGTCCTACGTGACGGCCACAACGAGAGAGGCGGGAGCTGCGGCAGCACAAGCGGAGACAAACAAAAGAAGAAAGTATGAAGCACTGGGGAGTGATTACTTTTTTGTACCTTTCGGGGTTGAGACCCTGGGCCCGTGGGGCCCTGGTGCCAAACTACTATTCAAGGAGTTATCCCAAAGACTGGTTGAGAAAACTAACGATCCCAGAGCTGGCGCTTACCTCGGCCAACGTATCAGTCTTGCGATACAGCGAGGTAATGCTGCCAGCCTCTTGGGTACATTGCCCGCAGCCTCCGACTTAGATTTAGTTTTTTATATATAGTCTTTCTTTTTTTTTTATTATTATTCCCTATAATAATTAATATAAAAATTATTTACTTACTTATTTATAAATTAGTTAATGTATTTTTTAACGTATTTGATGTATTACCTCTCAATGATTAATTTATTTTTAAATATTGATTGATATTAAATGTAATAAAATATATGTTATCAGCATCTGAACAAATGTGCAAAATTTCAAAAGTGTATGTATGTTTTATGTTTGTGTTCACATATTTCTGGAACTACAAGTCCGATTTAAATATTTTTTGTTGTACTATAGGTACATGTATTGTTTAACTTGGGAGACTTCTGCAAATTTCATCAAAATAGGTTTAGTAGTTTTTGAGATAGGGAACTTAATTCTCAATTTCGTACAATTTTTAAGTCAGTTTTATCTTTTAAAAAATAATATTTATTCATCACAAGACGTGTACTCCACAGCGCGTATTGAACCAAACTGCGCAGTGTCGTTTGACAAACCGTTAAAACCGACATCAAACGGTTGCATCAAACACGTAAGGTTTGAATCAAACCGTTTGATCGTCTCGGGGGGCCTTTATGTGCATAAAATTAAATCTCAATGAAAAAAACACCAATTGAACATACAGGAATAATTAATTTTGAATTTCGAACGCCAATTTTTTTTTTACAATATTAAGATGACAAAACAGAATGTTTAATATAAGCCCTCCATTCAAGACAATCTTTCTAAATTCTACAAAAGTATAAGAAAACAATAATATTATAACAACAATAAATTGTTACAAATATATACCCAGTTAATATTTACATTTAACAACTAATTGATTACGATAATATTATTTTATTGTGACTCCTGCATGCAGGCTACGTGTAAAACAGCCATAACATACCCCGGTAAGTTTTGCCACAGATTATGTCTCTTGTGGCAAAAAGCAATGATTAGCGTCTCTAACTCCCTGCGTCGCTGCAAGCTGCTACTAAACGCTGTAAAGCGCTGTAAACTGTTCATGCTTTTTAACGACTTTTAAGGATAAATTTCAACAAACTATGAATTACATCTTTCATAATTTTCCAATAATAATTCAAATAATAATTATGCGAATTTTCGAGCAGATCAGACTAAGGAATCGAGTTGTCCCATACTAACTTTATCCCCCCTTTTCACACCCTTAGGAGAGGAATTTCTAAAAATCCCTTTTTATCGCACGCCTACGTCATACGAAGAATACTCCCTCCAAATTTCAAGTATCTACAATTACTGGTTTCGGCCGTAGCGTGATTCCATTTTCATGTCATTCAGGACAAAGCCTTTTATATAATGATATAGATAAAGTACCCAGTAGCCGATTCTCAGACCTAATGAATATGCATATAAAATTTGGTAAAAATCAGTAAAGCTGTTTCAGAGGAGTTCGTGGACTAACATTGTGACACGAGAATTTTATATATAAGAAGATTAAGTCGCACGGGCACGCAACAGTAACTACCATAATATAGGTACACTCGGGTAGAATAAAATATAATGAGACCTGAAAATAACAAGCTTTTTGCTCGCACCTCAGCTTCGCTACAAAAACTCCCATAAGGATTTATTTTCCCCAGTCTTTACTCGATTTTCAAGGATTACCATTAACAATGTAAGCATTAACACGAGTCGAATAAAATTTAATGCCTCACAGAGATCTTTGTCACTTTCGATAAAAAAGTTTCCGAGTCGACATTATTATGAGAGGCATGTGAACATACGACGGCCGGATAATTGTTAACAATCGGGCAATAAATATGAACAACTGTTAATTATTTAAGTAGCGTATAAAGTATCTGCTTAGGCGCGGTGCACACTGGCTGGATATAATTTACACGAAAAAGAAATGTTTTTATATTTTATTAAAACTAACTTTTAACTAAGAAGAAAAAAAAATTGATACACCAATTAAACCTTCAGGCTTCATTACATTACATTTCAGCCCGTACCTACACTTCATCAAAGTAGCTATTAAGAAGCTTCGTCGAAGCCTCAGCCTCAGTCTAAGTAAAAATGTTTGTTACAAACATATTTTGGGCTTCTCCTCACCAACCGTATAACTCATACATAATATTATCAGTAGCTTCACCTACGGAAGGTCTAATAAGTCCTTCTCTATAAGTAAGCGAGTCATGATGGTGGAGTGTAGTCCAGGCGCAGGACATATTACTGTTTATGGGTGGCTCATAGGAACTAATAAATTGGCCGCGTTAGAGTTTTTGTCGTGCTCATCCGTGGAACGATTTCATATTAATTTAATATCATCGAGCTCGTGTATCAACATAATGTCACACAATTATACTTTACCTGTAATATTAATAAGCCAATTATGTTTTTTTTTTTCACATAAAATTTTTTTCGTTCAGAAATGCTACCATCGGGAGCTAAGTCCTATCAAAATTGTTCCCAAAAAAGGTGTAATGGCATTAAACGATAATGGCCCTGGTAAATCATAAATAAATACGTATAACAATAATTAGGTAATGATAATAATAGTAAAATAAATCTATATACAAACTAGATAGTATAAAAGCGGGCAAACATTATAATTAGGAGTGATAATATTTTTTAAATCTAAAAGGCTTATTTTAATTCCTTTAATTCACGATGCGTGTAATAAAATATAATGATACACATTATCATATTATTATCGTTAAAAAACTCTACGACGTTTTTATCACATATAAGGAGGTTTAGAAATGAAGGTTGAATAGACGCTATGTCATACTGATAGTTAAACAGTGTTAACTATTTGAACCCGTACTATATTTTAAAAGTGAATTATTACAAAAAGAAATAGAGATAAAATGCCTACAAAAGTATTTTTACTAAAACATTCCATGTACAAATCTGTGTGATAAATTGAATTGATTTTAATTTATATTGGTGACGTAAGAATCATTCTCACAGCTGATATTTCGTTGTAAAATTACTCAGCAGTGTAAGCGCTATTATAGTATTGACCCAACTCGTTGATTCGCGATGATATCGGCTAGTTATCGTCGGTCGTGTCGGGACACTTGTCTCGCTATCTGCGGCCATCGGCGCGCCCCCACTAATCGGCCTGATGTGACAGCTAACGTCACTTTTCCGATGCGCGTACGCAGGTCACGCGAGCTGTAAGGCTGGGTGCATACCCGCCGTTTGCGACGTGCGTGCCCTCCGCGCATTATTTTGTTGCAAACCGTCACTTTCAAATGTTATCGTAATAAAATTCCCTTGTAATTACTTTCCATTTTAATTTTTTTAAAGTAAATTACCGCCATTTATCGTGTAGCCTAAATGTGGCTAGCGAATGATCACAGTAATACATATAATATTATTTAAGTTGAAGATTTTCCTTATGCTTAGAATGAAATAAATTTAATACCTGAGTGTTTTATTATATTAACCGTATACACTATACGGTACGGGTAGCGTTATTCGACATCAAATAATTTTTAAATTTTGCGGAAAATACCTAATGCATACCGTAAATTTAAAAAATAATTTAATATGCCACGTACTCGACGTAAAAGAAAATTAACAAATATTCGACCAGAAATATTATATTAAATTCAACGTACACACGTCATATCAAGCAGATTGTGCTGAGTGTACTGACGTTTGTAACTTAGCCTCGAGTTGCAGCGTCACGACATACAAGCCGCGACGTGCCGCGACGTGGTCGCGCCGGTTCACGGAGAAAATGACAGGTTACCAAAAATAATTAGGCGGTAGTGTTGTGTACCACGCCTTATCACCCACGCGATCTACATCGCTATTAAACTGACCTATACAAACTAGGGTTTTGAAATCCTGACGTGGAAATCCGTGACTCCTAGAACTGAATGGAATCTGTTACTCTGACTTTGATAATATTATGAATTGCCATTGCCACTCGTTTCGCCTTTCGAGCTAGTACATGTATTATATTACAGAAGACAGTAAGCGTATATTGGAGTAGCAACGTATTATAGTCGAGGAGACAGCGGACGTATATTTTTGTGTATTGGGTGCGGGCAATAAAGTGTGACCGCATTCTGGCCGCAAGCCATAGCCGGGCCATTTCGGCCATTTCGCCAGGCGACTTGTGGCCACTGCAACTGCCCTTGGCAGACGAGTTGGCTATCGTAAACTTAGTATATTTCGCCCGTTTTAACTGACTATATTTCACTATCAATTTGCGTTTAGTTGTTTAGTGCGTGGGTTTAGACTTTAGAATTTAGATGACTGGTTTTACGTAATAATGCGTTTATGAAATTATATTCTCAATCGTTACTAATGATGACTCTTGAATATTTGAGGTTTATTCAATTAGTATTTTATACTACGGCGTAGCAGCGTAGCAGTATCTACTCTGAGGATTTAAACTTTTCAAGATCAGTCTACTATAATAATAATAATTGTTTTCCATAAGTTCTTTACTTTATAGAACCACAATAGCCATTATTTTTAACCAATTTAGTATTTGAGTAAGAATTTAGTCGTTTGAAGTAATTTAGTCTTTGAGTAAAAAGTTAGTAAGTACAGTGAAAAAGAGTTATACATACTAGATAGGAATTGCACAGTATTTTTGTTCATCATTGTTAACTAGCTTACCTTATCTCGCTCTGAAGTACCGTTAGGTATTATTAGTATCAGTAATCATTATAGGGTAGATCTATTTTTAATAAATTTGTTTGATATTAAGATTTTTATTTTTTGAGGGTTTCTGTCGTAAATTTTTAAAATGTTTTAATAAACAATGCGTGTAATATAATATTTGAAAGATTTAGCAGATTAGTTATTCTGGTGAGGACGGGTTTGTTCGCAATGGTCCGAGTTGGTGGAGCGAACGTAACGCGCTTACATTGTAACAGCGCCGCAAAAACGCGCACAATATTAAAAATTATAACAACATTTATACTTTTTGTTACAAAAACACTGTTACTAATTATTTATGCAAATATCATTCGGTTAGCGAGTCTGTAGCAGCTAGGTTTTAATTATTAGGATAATGATCTAGCTTGTAATTTATAATTATTTTAATTGTTTTTAATTTCGTGTTATTCTCGGTATTGATGTTTTGTATTTTAATAATTCGCGTTTGCTTAAAATAAAGATAGTAATAAAATAAGATGCTACTTTGTTTAGCATAAATGTTTTGCTAATTTTGAATGAAACAGTTACAAAATCTAGAGCGAATATAAATTAAATAGCTAGTTCTTTTTCTAACATAAATTTGTAAATTGGTTTATCTCGAGTTATCTGTAGCACACCAGTGAAGTTGATAAACAAGATACATAGTAATTTATAAGCTAAATCTCAAAAACTTTGATTAACAGCACCATTAAATTGGGTTTGCTAAGTTTGCAACATTGTGCGTGCACACTATCAGAGTTAGACGGGAGTCGGGACGCACTAGAAACTGACGAGTCTTATCTAGATGAGTGTTTCGCAAATATCGATTTCTTAATATAAGTTGAAGTACTGGTCTCAAATATTGTCAAATCATAGGCTGAATACTAGTGTAAGGAAGCTAAAATTAAAAAAAAAAACAATAATGTCAATACTAGAGTCAATCACTAGTAGTCGCCGACTGCAAATGATTTTCGGTGCAAATTGTGCAAAAAAAATAAAGTTACCCCCGGGCAGTGAGAGAACACCTCGACCGCTCGTCGCAGCATAGGTGAATCAGTATCACCATCCAAATGAACATTATACTCTATTATAATAATAAAAAACACGACCTAACTAGTCCCTAGTCCATAGAGAGACACTAAATCAACGAATACATTTTATTTTTTGAATGAGGGCAATGCGAATGTAAATGATATTGTAGAAAAGGAAATTCACACACTTGTAGGGGTTACATATTCGGTGTCAGAGTTTTAGCGAAGTATTTGATTTCGCGGCGATTGCCGCTTCAATAGAAGCACAATAAAAACACTACCACACTTTATTTATATTTTAAATCGTATTTGATTAAATGAAATAATCATTTGAAAGTGCAAAATATGGGGACCTTCTGTCAGTGAGTCAATACAAAAGGTGAAACGGGACGCATCTCAGGAAATTCTGCTTGCGATCGTTGTTAACTATTTTAGATCATAGGCAAATCTAATTTTACATGTTTTTTGTAACAAATTATAATATTGTTTCCTCAATATTTCAAATACCTGTGTGTAAAGTAATTAAAACACGCCTATGACTTTTTTAATTTTATTTGTAATATACATACAAATATAAATTAAAAATATGGCAGAAATTAATACAATCGTGGTAGATCACCGCATTATAATAAAAACTTTACAGGTAACGAATGAACAAAAAGAGTAACATAAAAACAATATAAGCTATCGATTACCTACGTGACCATGAATTGGTAAGAAAAGTGGAATAATACTATATTATTTCCAAATTACCAAATATTTGTGAAATCGTATTCATAAACGCCGATGCTCAAATGGCGTACCTACTATCTAGTGTGCCTCAGCAACTTGAAATGATATTTTTGCTATCGGTTTTACGCCTTTTTATCGCATACAATCTATGTACAAAATAAATAGTTACGGATTTAAAATTATGTTTTTATTACAATCTCGAAATCGGATAATTTATGTAACTTGTAGTTTGTACCTTTGGCAAAAATCACAAACATTAAAATACTTCTGTCCGTTTAGTTTTGGTTAAGTAATAACAAAAATAAAATTGGACTCACATGGTGAGGAGAAGGCGAAGTACAATTAATGATGAAATCGAATATTATCAGATGCCTGAAAATGTTGAGTTCGAAGCCATCTCTAGTCCGTTCTACGCTACGCACAACTGAGTTTACTGATAACCAGAGATACAATTGTAAAGATGGTTAGTCAATTCTTGATATTTCATACAGTTAGTGTTTTTGTGTCCCATCTTACAGGTGGTTTAGTATACATACAATTTAATTAAATAATCAACATTATAATTCTGCACTTTCGTAGTAACGCGTACAAAGTACATGTCTGTCAAGTTGTACAAGCTTTTATACTAACTTGACTCGATAGAACTTTTGTACAGATATTGACAGAACTTTAGGGATATTTTACACAAAACTATTTTGTATAATGATTAGCCTGCCGTGTTTAGTGCACTAATGCTCCTTTACGAATGATTGCTCCTTTAGCTCTGGCTGAGCAGTTTAGAGCGTTTTGGTCGTTTTGTACAGCGTTGTAATACTACACCCAGTATTAGCACTTCGACATACTCGCGAGTTCGAGGTATACTTCGAGTGCCGAGATAATCCGTAACAATCGTTTAATAATAATGAAATTAATATAATTTTGAACCCTTAGCAATATACACTTTTACCAAGAATCAAGCTAGAAGAAAACATAATTTAACTACAAGGTCGATGAAGGTATACGCGGTGTAAATCTTTTTAATTGCAGACGGGCTAATGTAAACCGAATCCCGAGGAGTAAAATACAACGGCGTCAGATGTAACAGCCTATTAGCGTACGCTTACTGAAGTTATTCTTATTTCACAAGTATTGTCGATTCTGTTATCACTTACCATCGTCGACTGCCACTATAATACCGCTCTACATATCCCTTCTCGTCGCGCGACGTTTCTCGCCAACATCTCGTACGTGTGTTTTATCTAAAAGCGCACTCTATATCGTTAATCAGCAGGGCGATAGTGATCACTAGCGCCTTTGGCAGTCGTCGCGTTGTCCGACTGGTTCGCTATAGCAAAATAAAACGGCAACACGACTCTGACGAGCTGCGCCGTCATTTGTTGAATCACTCGTCCGCCGGGATAAGATACAGGCTTAAATGATGTTGTTCCGAGACCGATATCTTCTATCACATAATTATTATTGATCGCCCTGCCTTCCTATTAACTCGGTGATATAACTTTTGAGTCCTTTAATTTAAACGTAATAAATTTATTATGGATTTGAACCTCTACACAAATTCCTTAATTATTTCTAATCATACTAGCTTTTAATAATTTGAACACCTTTAAGGATGCAGCATAAAGAGGTTTTGAAAAAAAAACAAGTACTTATAACCGAAATGCGAGGGCATGGGAGTTCTCCCGCCGAGTCGCCGCGCCGAGCGACACGCACGCGGGTACTATCAGACTACCTTTACTCAAAGCAGTCAAATTTTTGAGCTCTCACAACTTGCAGTCTGATTGTAATAATATGTCACTAACAAATTTATTTATATGATTTAATTTTTTTACAGTGTATCTTAAGATTTTACGAGTATCTAGAATTTTCACTAACTCATTCGTACCAGAAGGCTTTAATTGTGTGCTAAAATTTTTATCAAGCTTGTTGCTTTCTCCCCAAAACACATTTAGGTGTAGAGTCAAAAATTTGGATTATAAATTATTTACCATTACGCCTCGGTTCAATTTGGAATCAAAATGTTTTTGTTGTGCTAACATTTTGTACGAAAGGGTACGGTTAGGTAAGCTACTTAATTATGCTTATCACTAATGATTTGTAATGTAAATCAAATATTTTTGAATCGTCATAACTCTCTGACTATAGAGGCAATTCAAGAGCTTCTTTTACATATTTTTTTCTAGGAGTCAACTTTATTTTTTATTGTAACAATTTATTTTATCAAAAAGATGTGGACATGTGCTGTGTCAAGAGACATAGACGCCTTAATAGTCGATACAATCGATTTATTAAAAAACATACAATTTGTATTACTACACTCATAAATCATAATATTTAAAATATTATGTATCTTCAAATTGACAAATTAATATCTGACATTGATTCATAATTAACGATTTAAATGTAATTATTATAATGATTCTGTTTTAGGGTTCCGTAGTTTATAGTTTCGAAACCCATATGAACGTCTTGTCTGTCCGTCCTTTTGTTTTCCACACGCTAGAATAGTATTTACAATGTAGTACACTAACAAAGTGGTAAAATTAGATAACGATTAAAAAATCGGCCAGTGCGAATTGAACTCGCACTCGAAGGGCTCCGAACTATTATGGAGCAAAAATAGGAAAAAATGTGTTTTTTTTCCTATTTTTCTAATTTTAGTTCCAAATCTTATCTAAATTCATTATAAATTTTTAAATTATAAGCACAATTGAGTATTTTGTGAACATTTCAAGTACCTACCTGATGTAATTATTGATATCGAGTACAAAATAGCAAAAAAGTCTTGGTAATAGGGTCCTGTAACCCGTTGTTACCTTTTGGGTACGAAACCCAAAAAATTGAGTCTTACATACGTCTACCCCTACGTCTAGTGAGCACTATCATCGAATAGATATAAAATATCTAATAGAAAAAAATGTTGCCAACAAAATTTTTGATTAAGGAATTTATTTGCACCAAACGACTGTTTTCTTTTTAGTTATATGCTATTCGAACAGAGGGTTCTGTTCGTAGGGTTTCATACCTACATAAGTCTAAGTCCAACTTGGCCGGTTTAAGGTTTTCTAGGACTGTGTTAGTTTGACAAGGTGTTAATGTGTGCTCCGGTACGAGCGGTCTACCGTCTAGGCTAGTATAATTATAACGAAGTGACCGAGCCATATAAATATACTAAGGTGCAGAGTTTGTGCAGGCTCTGTTCAGTAAATTCACCCAGAATCTGAAGCTTGACTTACCTTCATAACATCGGATAACTTTTTGATAACGCAAGCCAGTCTTGGCACAATTTTACATAAACGAATTTTCATTGGTTAGTAATTTATTGTCACTTAGCAATTTTGATTCCACCTCTATGGTAAAATTTTATTAAAATCAAAGTTATTAATTATATTTAAATTTAATTATTTATGATTAGTCCTATATAAACAAACATTATTTCCAAGTTTAATTTTAATTTCGTGGGACTTCTAGAATTTTGTAGAACATCAATAAGACGAAATCAAGGGTTTTAATTATTCTACTTTCTTTCCTAATATAATAATACTTAGAGAAGACAACTAAGAGAAGCTAACCGACAAGGAGAAAACAGCGTACCATTCAAAGGGAGTAGAAAATTATTATTATTATTTATTATGTTCAATGAGTACGCTATGGAAAACACGTACTTACTAAAAATCCGTGTATTATAAATTAGTATCCTAAAATAATAATATAATCAGTACGTAAACCCAGTATGTAAAATACAATTCTAAAAAATCGGCCAAGTGCGAGTCAGACTCGTGCATAAATTGTTCAGTGCCGTTATTGCGCAAAAATATCCCAAAAATTGTGTATTTTGTATGAACGCTCCCCTCAAATACCTATTAATTTTAAATTAATGATTAATTGTTAAAGTACACATAACATGATTAGCATTTGTGAAAATTTCGAGTGTCTACCTACTGCCATTATTGATAACGAGGGCAAAAAATAACGTTTGTTGTATGGGAGCAGCTTTTTTTTTTTTAGTATTGCTTGTTATAGCGGCAATAACACAATCTGGGTAAATTTCAGAAATCTAGCTATAGCGGTTCTTGAGATACAGCCTGGAGACAGTCAGACGGATAGACAGACATCGAAGTCTTAGTAATAGGGTCACAACTCCCGTTTTTACCCTTTGGGTACGGAACCCTAAAAAGATGATTTTGTGACTCATCACAACATATAATATTAATTCAGACGATGGTTTGTTTGGATCACAACATATTATTAGGTTACATTTTTGAACTAATTATAATGATTATTTCTGGAGTTTTGACGAAGTATGACAAAAAGCGTTGGATTTTTCTCAGAAAACAGGTGTTGGTTATTAGGTGATACAGAGATAAGATTATCACGTTGGACGAGGAAGTATTTGAATTAATTACTCTGCTGCAATAGATATTATGTTGATATCCTAGCTGCTAAGTGCTGGCACAATCATGAAGGCGACGCGGCATAATATAAGTTTTTTGTCACATTATCTGATGACGCGGCTGCACCAGTTTTTGAGGCGGGCTTGAGTTGATTTGGACTAGTTCTCTATAATAGCACATTAATTTTCTGAAGGAAAACTTGTCATTTTCATATTCTGATGCTTTATGATCTCTATGCTAAGTACCCACATACAGTTTTGCTCGATTGAGCAATAACGTCCAAAACCCGCGGCTCGGACTTTCGTTCACACATTCAGCATTGCTCGATAGTTTTACTCTAAATCGATACATTTAATTCCATCAAGCTGGCTCGATGCGAGTCTTCGAGCTGTCAGTTTTGTGGTCCACACAGTAATTATTACTCGATTTGGAATAAAACTATCGAGCAAAACCGCATGTGAGTACTTAGCATTAAACTAAACGAATTCTAAAAGAGGCTATAAATATTGAATTTTTTAATGGCCAAAAACTGCTGTAGTCCTTGATGCTCACGTTCAAGTTGGCAGCCTGTACTTTATACAAAATAATTGAGAGTAGTTTATTTTTTGGGAAATTCTGAAAAAGGAACTATATTTTGATTAACAGTAATATACTGTTTGGTACTTGAATTACTACAAGTAGTTCAATTTGAGAACGTTATTTACTTATTGCTGTTCTTTGAAATCGATCTTTCTTTGCCTTCTTTAATAAGAATAACATACCGGCTCGCCGTTTAGTTCGCCAGCTTTTTCTTGAGTTCGGCCCTCAGCACCAAGGCAAGAAGTCATTGTCTATTGATCCGTATATAAAATACGTCAGTTTGTCCGGGGTAGAGATAGTTTATGCACGTTTTGCATGTAACATATCACCGTTTAGATTACACGAAGTATTACGAAGTGAAATTATTCGTTGCGTGTGGAACACTTCCGGTATATTATAACGTCTTATCGATACATATTTCATCATTTTTAACGTATTTTGCAGTCATCGTTGTGACTAGAGTGCATAAAAGTCAGTTAAAGGCATATATGGCATGGCCATCGAATCGATCGGCCGTTCGGACTGATCGCAGGCTAACCTGACTGGATTCATCTGCCACCCGTGCTTTGTGCCTTATAGTAATTATAAGGACACCTCCTTATAATTACTATAAGGCACAAAGCACGGGCGTCTTCGTTGCTGACTTTAAACTCAAGGTATTTAATAAAGATCTATTACATAAAGATTCAGTGTTTATTTCTGTGTTTATTTCGCTGAGACAATCCCAAGGTTTGCTGAACACACGAGAGCACACTTCGTTTACAAGTTACAAAGTACTGGTGAGAGATCTCGCGCTGGACCGACATTTCACATCATCTACAAAAACCTCTCTCACTTCTGTGTCATGGTCTCTACATTACTATAAAACCGGCCAAGTGCGTGTCGGGCCATGTGCAATATAGGGTTCCGTAGTACCGCTAGTTTCTGAAAATTGTTGTATGGTCAATGAATGTACATATATAACGTGTTTTACACTACTATTACAACATCATCTCAATTACTTTCAAAGGAACTTACTTTCCTTGTTGACTACGGAACCCTAAAAACAAGGTGGTTATTATTTTTTTTATTTTATTTGAAAGCGAAATATACATAAATCCAGTCGGAGTGATGGCAGGCCGGTCTGATCGAACTCATGGACTCTTACACGAGAAGGACAAAACGACTCCGGCTTATGTGGCCAGCCCAATCCCATTTTAACTTCGCCGCCTTAATTCATACATCTTTTACTCAGATTTGTGAGCGCAGTAAGGTGTTTCTTGTTTTGTCGACAAATTTCACTCCCAACATACTGCGCTCCATCGTTCTTTGGCAGACCCCGAGTTGGGACTTTTACGAATCTGTCAATTACCAAGTTTGCGCACAGTAGGTTAGAACGGGCAGAATACACAATATATCGACGAGTCTGTGCTTCAGGGAGATCAGTAAATCTCCCTTCATCAGCTTCTTCATGGACCTGTAGCTCTTCCAGGCGTTTTCGATTCGTCGATCGACTTCCTTTCCTTGTCTGTTGTCAAAAGAGACTAACTGGCCCAAGTAGATGTACTCGTCGACATAGTGTATTTCTTGTTCGTCTACCTATACCCTACGTCTCGTGCTGTTGGTCATAATTTGGGTTTTGGACCTGTTCATTGTTCAATATTAATTGTAAGCCCGCCCCGAGGCTTGCAGAGCTTAAATCTTGAAGCATGGCTTGAAGTTCTGCGACCGTACGAGTAAAAAGAACTTTACATAAACATCGTGTATACCTTGTACATCGTGACAAAAATCATGGTCGAATTTTCCCGTCCAATTTTCTTTATAGTCCGGGATCCCTAGAACATTTTTTTTAAACAGAACCCTAAAACGGAACCCTAACGAGCTGGGTTTTTGTATATTGGTAGGTTAATATTTATACATAATTTAAGAGTAACATTGTCCTACAAATAGAACAATCCATATTTTGGGACCATCAAATCAAAGTATGAAATCCTTCCTATCTCTGTTAGCTACCACTTTCGACATTTTTCGCAAATAAAATTGTTGTTCGTCTTATCAAAATGAAACTACTCACAAAAAAATTTGCTTGATAGTATAAAAAAATTGTTCTAGGAATCCCTGACTATTACAACTTCTATATTAAGGTTTGCGTCTATAATAATATTATTAGACTCCATACAATATTTTAACTCAGAGTTTATAATTTTTAAGAAAATTGGATTGGATTTTCAGTATTTTATTTATAGATCAAAAGTTTCCGTGGGCCTCAGGCGGAGCCCTAGAGCGTAAAGAGTCATTATTTTTTTCATTGGGGATATCATATTAGGGATGAAAGTCTTCATCAATTAGTGAACCTTAGAACAACTAATAGAGAATATAAATTCCAAGCTCAAGTATTTGGCTTGTAGTCGATATTGAACAAAAATATTTAAAAGGTCTACCTAAGTTTATTAAATATTAATAATATTAATATTAATAAATAGGTGCTCCATGTAAAAGGATTAGGAATCAATGGTAGCTGGTATTCTGTATGTTTAATGCTGTATAATATTATGTAAGTCATTCGAGATATTCGAGAACCTTTTATCAGCGAGTTGCAGATGCTGTTTTCATATATTTTTATAATGTTACAATATTAATATTATGACGTTAGTACTGTACAATGTATATTGTCTTTCATACAGTCGTATCAAATTAGAAAATGGTATTTTCGTACAAAAAAAATTGCTGCAATTAAATAGTCTAGAATCGGTAAACTGTAGTACCTACACATAGACTTTTCCTCACATTCTGATAAAGTGCTATTCTTCTACATTGACGTACGTCTTCGGGGCTTAATTAGACAGGTATAGGATAAAATATTTAGAGTCAAACCTACATTTCTTCAATTTGCTACTTTTGTAGACTTTAACAATATTACAAACGGGAAAGAATGGACATACTGACAGATTTTAGTGATAAAATGGCGGATTTTATTTGTCTAACTGTCACTTTGTCTATTCCAGTAAGATTATAAAGTACTATTCGTAGAAAGAAACCGCTTCTATGATGATATTGCTAAGCCTGCTGGGGTAACTTCGATGTGTTGTATTACCAATTAGTTACGTATGTAATTGTATAATTAGCAAGAAATTCAAGTACCCTGATCTCGCAATTTTAAACCAACATTCTTCCACAAAATAACTTCATTCCACGAAGAACATCAGAGCGCCTTACGTTGATTTTACAGATGCATCGATCAGGATACGGATAGCAGAATCGGAATCAATTCCTGCTGATGTAGAACAACTTCAGTAGAAATGCAAAAGAATTCGGAAATTATGTTGGTAATCCATCGATCGGGGATTCTTGGAAATGCTATTGTATTCAATTGTTGTCGCGATCACCGGTGCTCGTATAGGGCTTGACGGGTTGGGGAAGACTAGTAGATTTTAGGGACAAAATGTCAAATATTAAATTCCAAAGAAAGAAACCTTTCCTACACGATGCTAAGCTTGCTAGCTCCTATAGCTCTACCTTTGGACCGGCGACGTAGAGCATTGACCTCAGTATGTTAATAGTTATGCAAAATGTGTTTTTTAGTCTGCAGTGACTTATATCGCCTTGACATAGGCATACATAATATAATAATAGTGCTTAGTGTTAGTTTTAGTATAAATGTTATGTACGTTAGTCTATAGCTTTGTCCACACTGTGCCTTTTTCTGTTCGTCAAAGGCATGCGTTATAGCGCATTCAACAGCGAACGTGAGGCATGCCCGCGACGCATGCCCTCTGACCGTATCCAAAACTTCAAAAATGACAATGTTGGCGTTGCGTTCGTTGACGCATTCAATTATTGAATGCGCCAAAACGAAAGTTGAATGAAAGAAGATGACGAAAATTGAAGCCGAATGGCATAGTGTGGACATAGCTTATAAGGTAGGTAAGTATATATATTATGGGTCAAGATGCCTGGTTTAAATAAATAAATAAAAAAAAATAAAAAAAAATTGGTTGATATTTTTTTTCAACGACGATTATTAAAATTAATTCCATAGATATGCATCGAATAAAAAAAATGTTTATGTTTTCTATCAATTAAAGTTTATCAAATGAAGGTCAAATAAACTCTTTGAAGTGAAAACTTAAGTTGTTCGCTCTTTTTGCGATGGGTAAAACTCGTAAGACGGAAAAAGAGTTACGCCGGCGTGATATAGGAGAGGAAGTCATATCCAACTGTCTTTCTACCGTGCGCTGAAAATATATGCCTGCTCCCACGGTTTTCACTTCTGTCAGCACTCCCAGAACCCGTTGTTATATTATACTAATCACGTTATGATAGACATTATAATGTTTAGATTGATCTATTTGCATACTATCATTATAGCGTCAATCAGCCTTATCAGCTTGTTAGTGATAAGATGCTTTGGATCACACCACGGGTTCAGACTTGCACGTTTTCTCGAACGCTACAGCAGACATCGCGCACGTCTGAACGCGCCGTTAATCAATGTATATCAATAGGCTTGATGACTTTTTTTTTCTTATTGGTAATTATACAAAACCACTTTCATAAACGCAATATTTAATATACCAATCGAACAAAGTTCTCTCCCGATCCGTACAAACTACGAAAGAGTGCCGTCAGTCTTTCGTAGCACTTTGTATGGAGCGTTTCGGGCAGGTCTATTTTATGAGATATTTGAAATTGTCATATCTTGGTGAATTTTTAAGCTATCAGAGTCCTTCTTTCAGCGATGCTTCTATTTTTTAAGGGTCTTTCAATTACCAATAAGAAAAAAATAGTTATCATGCCTATTGGAGTTGTCATATTGCATCCGATAGTTAGACTACATACGGTCAGTTTGGCATCAATTCAGTCCATCAGTTAGGTCAGGAATGATGTGAGAATGATAATAATCTAAGGGCCAATTAAGATCGTAATACAACGCATATTTGCATTTCTAAATTTGTATTGAATTGACAGATTTGCATGACGCCTCACGCAATTGAAGAGTCTCTATTCGATAAATTTAGAAATGCTTCTACGCGTCGCGTTGTGGTTCAAATTGACTCCAACCGGTTGATTGACGTACCTACTGATAAAAAAATTTTTGTACTTTTCAGCCATAATACTTCTTTTTTTTTTTCCTGCGGTTCGCCTTCAGCCGTATAGAAGAGGGATCCCGGATCTAACAAGCACAGGACTCCCTCCACGACTGGCCGGTCTACTTCGGACCGGACTTCCACCAAACTAAGGGAACGCTTAGGCAATAAGCGTTCCCTTAGTTTGGTGCACGGTCGCACACCTCAAGGGTATGCTGGGCCGTGTCCTCCGCAGCGCCGCACTCATGGCAGGCTGGCGTTGGCTCTCTCCTGGCGACCTTACACAGGTACTCACCGAAGCATCCGTGCCCGGTGAGTACCTGCGTAAGGCGGAAGGTGAGGGGTTTCTTCTTGCGGCGCATCCACGCCACAAGAACTGGACGCAGTGCCTCATCGGTACGTTTACCGTACCGGGTCTGCGCCAGATCCTCTTCCCACCTCCTCAGCAGCCACTGCTCTCCGAGTCTCCGGAACCGCCTGAGCTCTTCCCACGAAGGGGCTTCGCCATTCGACCTCCCCTCAGTGATGAGAAGGATTTCATCGGCCGGGAATCGAAACCGGGCCGCCCGCGTGGCAGGCGAGCATTCTACCACTGAACCACCGATGCTTAAGCCATAATACTTCAGCCATAGTCCATCAGTCTCAGACTGATGTACTGAATTGATGTTAAACTGACCGTGTAACCGAAGTTTAACGATAGGAAAGTTAGATGTCAAAAATATTGGGATTTGACTTAATATTACATAGGTACAACGCTAAGCGTGTGGTGCTTGCGATGCTATAATATTATGTATTATGTCAAATCCTATAAATTTTGGATATCAAACTTCGCTACTTCGCTACTTCGAAACTAGCGAAATACTCAAAGATTGGTCAATTAATGGTGATCAGTGACCATACTTGACACTTTACGTTTACAATAATCAATTTTTAATATTATAATTATGTACAAACTGCGTTCGTCTGTCTGTTACTTCTTCTCACTCAGTCACTGAAATGACTTTGATGAAATTATGTTTAGACACATTCCGAGTCACGGGAGAAGACATAGATAGGTATACCGCGCGGGAACCTTACAGTTTTTGGGGTTAAAAAATTTTTGTCCGAATAATATATTATAGTGGTCCTCTTGCGATAAACCAATTTTGGTACAACAAAATAGCTAGTAGAGATCAACTACGATAACATGGCGCGCCCCTCCAAATGACTATTTCAATGTGTGTAGTCACATTCTTATGAAAGAGTTTGTATGTAGTAAGTATTCAACCAATCACAGTACACGTAATATTTCAGTTAATGTCACTTATTTTATTACCAAGATTTGTTGGTCAACTAATCATAACTAGCCTACCGCGCAAGACAACGCACTTCAAACGTTTTGACAACGCACTTCAAAAGTTTTGAATTTTGGAGGGGCGCGCCAAGTTATCGTAGTTGATCTCTAACATGTAGTTTAAGATATTTTGACGAAGTCAGTCAACGCTTGCAGTGTGAAGTGTGCGGCGAGCGGCGACAGTCGGGATGTTTTGTTTGGTAGCTATGATATAATATTATTAAAAAAAAGGTAGATATCGCACTAGCGTGTACAGTCTTAGCGGCCAATTCAACCTAATTAGTGTAATTTGAATTAGTTGCATGTTGGCAGCGAGTGAGTGACGAGTTGTGAAGTTTTTGACTTAAAATGCCAAGCTGCATTTTCAGAAAGTGTAAAAATTATTATACTAAAGTAAAAAAGGATGAAGCAGTTACGTACCACAAAAGTACATGAAAACATCTAGAAATTAATTTTTTGTTTGGATATTTTCCAAAATTATCGACGCGCCGATGCGCCTGTCAAAACATATAGTTATCCTTTTCTATACCGTTCGTTACGTATTATCTGTCGCATTCATTATTGTAACTATGGTAACCTATAGATATGACAGAAGTAAGTACGTATATGTCGTATAGGAACAAAATCTGAGGACCAATTTGTATGAACATACGCCATCTTTATTAAAACATCATTGTTTGGTAGCTCTTATCGCCCGGGAAAACTTTTCCCGCACTTTTCTTAATGTATCGAGTTTTTCTTTAAAAGGAACTTTACAAGTTGTTTTTCCTTTTAATTACAGTGCAGAGTTAAATCTGTTGTGCATTTGTAGTAATTAAATTAAATTAAAGCGACCTCGATATTGTACAGAATTCGGAAAACTACTTATCTCAAAAACTACTTTGACGAACCGATTTTAATGAAAATTGGTGTATTCTCTAAGTTGAGCATTACCTATAAACTTTAATCGGGCTTGTAGTTCCGGAGATATGCGAACACAAACATAAAAACATACATACACATACACTTTTGTTTGGCACATTTGTTCAGACGCTGACATAGACTAACATAATAATATTAACTAGGCAGTTCTGGAAATATTATATACATATGGGTCGAATTGATGACTACCTACCTTTTTTTGAAGTATGTTAAGAAAAGTTTTTTTTATATATAGACGTATAAGTTGTAAAAGCCTTTGAAGCTAGTTGTTTAGAGCTTTTCGTACTTGGACCTAATAAGTAGGAAAAGCTTTTCCGCAAGTTTTGTTGATTTCGATTAGTAAGCTAAAACAAAACTTTTGGATGAGCTATTCGTCACTTATTGGGCTATTGTCAACTTACACACAACACAACAGGCCCTTACTTAAAGTTTGTCGTACTTGTAACTTGTAAGTTAGATTGGTATTGGCTTCTTATGAAAGTATGAATGACTAAATGAGCGGTGTACGCACCTAATCAAGTGCACCCTCGTACATAATACATTGATGACAATACAATACAAGTGTTCATCTATATTCTGTCGGAAGTTCAGCAGTATCTGACTATGCAGTATGCACATCTGACTATCTAGGGTCTACTCACTTCCTGCTGATTGAAAAAGTCATCCTGAGTCTCGTCGGCGGAGCAGCCCATGTCCTGGAGAAGAGGAGTCACGTGTCGCTCCCAGTCATCCATGGCGAGCGTCACTCACACTATAGTCATCGTCACTCACGAATTTTCGCGCCAAAACTCGCCGGCCGCGCGACGGAGAGAGAGAGGGAAAAAACCGCCAAGGAAAAGTCGGCGTAAGTGTCAGTTCGTCGAGTCGCGGGCCCCCGGCCGCTCGCGCGAACGGAACAGGAGTGAAACGAGCCAAACGCCCTCGCGTCCGCCGCCGCGCGTCCGTCCCGCTCGCGCGCCCGCTGGCCGCATCGCGCCGTCCCACTCCCGCGCGCCTCCCATGGGCGGCGGACTTTCCCGCCGACCGCACCAACATGGCCGGCCTGAGACCTATGTACCATATGACACTGGCGTACTCACAGACCACTCACTTTAAACTTCATACAACTTTTGTACAAGTTGCCGACACGAAAAATTAGGAAAACATGCGCCCACTAATTAGAGCGATTCCCGCCCTCAACTTCTTTTACTCATCGCAAAAAAACGGTCTTATAATTTTCTTCTCATATTTTGTATTTATTTCTGGATACAAGTTGAGGAGACAATATGACAGTGGATTATAATTTTACGATATTTTATAATTATCTATCACTTACAAGGTAGTACCTACAGAAAAAAAAAGTTTGCAAAAACCACTGAGGTAGTAAGTACTACGTACGTAGTACATACTATGTCAGTGGCAAAAACTTGATTTTTCAACTTCTGAAAAGGTAAAAAGAAAGTTCAATTTTTAATCAGAAACAATTAAAGAATTTAACATTGCTGATGAAAAAAAGAGTAGGGACAAAAAGCATTAAGTAAAGCTAATACCAATCCACGACGCGATGTAAGAATTCATAACTCGCAAGTCACTTTTAAGCGGCCGCCCGCCCAAACGTAACATTTCCGTGAAAAACACTACAGACTATTGAAAAACTAAAATTGCTACGAAAGTTATTATTATCTTAAATTCTCTTAACTTTTTTGCTATTTAATATGATAATATTAATTTGTTTTCCTACTTTAACTTTAGTTGATAAAAGCTTTAAATAATTTTCAGCAAAGCAAAACATACCAAATTTTATGTAGACGTTAATATAAGCACTAATTGATACTTCTACTTACTACTACTTTAATAAGGACATAGAAAACTATGACAAGAATGAGATACATTATTATTGTACGTTTAGTTATAGATCTTTGGTATTCTTAATATTAACAACTTGAAACTAATTATTCATTATATTTTTCAGGACATGCTATAGTCTACTAGCTGAAATATCGACGCTTTTATTTGACTCTACTAACAAAATAAAACTTACAGCTATGTTTAGGAAAATTGGAACCTTATTACGTGAGAAAATATTTTACAGATCCCGGAAGGTTGGGAAAAGGGCGACCGGGGTATGCGAGACTCGCCGAGTGCGGTGTGAGTACCTATCCGAGTACATTGTACCCTGCACTAGAACCCTGAGGTAATCCTCGGAACCTTAGGAGAGCTACGGAAACTGTAATATCTACCAGCGTCTCTACCAGCAAAGTCCCAGCAAAGAGCAGAAATCCCACTCGGGTGGCAGTTGATGAACCATCGAAGAAATTGATTCAAAGGCAGTTGACATAATAATTATGTCGTTTGATCGGGTTATTTCAATGCAATATAAGCTGGGAACAAATTATCGGACAAACGTCCGTGGACGTTTTAATCGGACGCGGCTTGTTTCTATCTGATTAATACAAAATACACTAAATTACTGTGCACATTGTCTGACATAAGTCGCGGACGCGACCTTGAGCGTTCGGACGTCCGAACAGAATCTGGCTGGCCGGATGTTTTTGCATCCGCGGACGTCTGCCATTGACATAAAGGTTAGGTCTCTGACGTCCGCGGATGTCGCATCCATTAGCCGCGACTTATGGATGCGTCCGATAATTTGTTTCTAGCTTAAGTCATGAAATGTCGGCTGAGTTTGACATAACCATCCGCCAACTTCTCTAATAGTAGACGTCGCTGCACAGGAGCACGTCACCACAAAATATATATTAGTAGTACCAAACGTCACGCATTGCGACTCACTTGGAGGCTTAGTGCCTTGGGAAGCGCCATCCCCACACCACCACCCCGAGCTCCGCAGCAAATCTATTTATGCCAGGCGAAGACTTGCTATCCACCTGCATATATCAAAGGGTTGGTTACCGCAGTCCATCCTGGCTTACAGGAGTAGCAGTGGTGGGAATGTGTAGAGGGCGTATTGCCCCGTGTTGTATCCACCTATGCATCTCTTGTATTCCCTTCTGGAACGAGCAGTAGAATGGAAAGTACAGTGAGCCTTATCGGTCTAAATTCTCAGGAGCCTAAACTGTAAGTCTAGCATCCTGAATACTTGCAGACTAATGAGCCCCTCCGCCACGATCAGCCTTTTAAACCTTGAGGATTTTTTTAAGAAATTCCAAACGTAGTAATTTTACCTTTAACAAAAGCCTTTGTGCAGTAGTTTTTAAAAAATATCGAAAAGTTTAAAATTTATAAACATGAAGAATGTGAATTAATTTAACGAATTTCGCCAGGAAATGTTCTTGGCAAACTTTTACGGCTAATTCATACCAACATTAAAGCAATTAGATAATTCTAATAAACATACCTACTAAATATTAAATATACGAAAGTGTGCTATGTCTGTCTATCCATTACCTATTTACGCTTAAACCGATTTTGCTGAAAATGAAACTTATGAGGATAAATTTATTAGAGATCTGAGTAACATAAAAGGAAATAGAGATAGATTTTTAGCAAAAAGAGGCAGATCATGCGATAAGCTTTCTGCGCAAAGCAACTTGTAGCAGTGCCTCATGTGTGAGCAAAATCTACAAGTACATAACTTGTAGATTTTGCTCACACATTTTGGAGGGTTTGCCTCGAAATCGTGTTGGCATCGACTATTATTTGTTTTCATTTAAAAGTGTGTTAAAAGATAATAAATAGACAGACTCAACGCTAAAAACTGACGTACCTATCGACTTATTTTAATAGCAGCACGGACTGCGGTGCAACCGCCAAACCGCGCGGACGCTGGGTCTGCGGTAAACTTACCATAATTTGCAAAAAAGGCAAATTATGGTAAGTAGACTAAAGAAAGTGACAAGCAGTAATGGGTAATGGTTCAAGTTTCACCTTTAAATTTTCTGTTCACAAGAAAAAACGTAGAAGAAATTAAAGTATTAGGCACCTGTATTAAGAAGTTCACATGAAAACAAAGCAAAGTTGTGGATGTTCCCGCTTTTAATGCATTATTATTTATTTAACAAGATTAAAAATAGTTGCAGTAGATAATGCCAAGCCTTGTAAGGTAGTTATATTATTTTGATGAAGTAATTAAAATTTAAACCTGCAATACACAACTTAACAGATTTTGTGAATGTAGAGCTGGACTTTTAGCTTTTATTATTATTATTACGTTTTTTATTTTAAAAAATGTTTTTTTCTCTTACAGTTTGTATCGAATTCCAAATTTGGTGTACACCGAAATGAATATGTTTACTCCGAATTAGATTGTTGTTAGCTTAAAGCTCTCGTCTCTGGATCCGTAGAGGCTCTACGAAGTGAGAGTTGAGATAATCAATGTTTGGTACACTGTGAAACCTGAGTGCAATGCATATTATGAGAGTTTGCAATTTTTATACCCATAAAGTTCAGCTCTATGAATTAGGAAAATCTTAAATTATAAGTGATACGAATATTTTGACACTTTCCACCTGCCACCAGCGTAGCATAGTCACTATAGAAACGGTTTCTGTCAACGGAAGAATCGACATACTGACAGATTTTAACGACAAAATGGCGGATTTCCATTATCTGTCACTTTGTCTATTCTTCCGTAGAAAGAAACCGTTTCTATAGTGACCATGCTACGCCTTGGCTACGCCTGCTGGAGGAGCTATATTTGTGTGTATAATTATGTAGAGTCGCGAACTTAAAAACCATCGTATGATAAAAAATATACTTAGTTTAAAAAAAATTAATTCAAATGTTTCATATAAGAAGGGATTACCACGCAAAGTATAATAGTGAGCTTAACGAACTTTTGCGTGCTTCAGGATATGAACCTTACTGCGAAAGAAAAATGAACATAAAAGTCTCGTAATATGCAAAATCAAATAAATAAAGAAGAAACAGGAGAATAATAAGAAGAGATATGAGATTCAAAATTATGAATGACGCTGAAATTATCTAATTAAATGCAATAGTCTTAATTCCAACCTCGTGAAATCGGACCTACAAGTATCCTAAGCTATACTTAGGTTAGTCTAACTGAGTTCTAAAGGCTAGTTTTAGGTAACGTGTTAAAAGTTCGATACGTACGGGAGTTTGTAGGTTGAACAAGAATTAGACATTTAACTTTTAATTGGCGGCGTGTAAGACGCGAAACTAGCTAAGTGTTTAGCTGTGTCAAGCGCTCGCGTAATTAACTTGCTGTGTTCGCCGATTGCTGGAAAAATACACACAGGACAGATGATTATTGTGTATAGTCGTATCAACAGATTAGAGTAGCTCGACTGTTCGAAGAACCAAAATATAAGGCTTGTATGTAGCTCGGAGCTTTGAGCTGTCTGCTATCGTCTATAATGTATTCAAGGTTTTGATCATGCTAAAATCTAACAAATGAATGATCATTTGAACAGACAGTTGAAAACGAAAATATAATAACGACGTCGTTTCTACCACCGAGTCCACCGGAGTATAGGTGTGAATTTCAAAGACCCGATCTAACTTTACTTTTTAAATTAATTACCTACTATAGAAAACATGCGGTATGTTTTACAATACGACATCACAAATAAGGAAACAGTGATGAAATCGGTGATTTATACCGATACCAGATCACGGCCGCAACCCCGTTGCGCCAAAATTCGTTTATCGCGCGGGAAGCGCACATTTTTCCGGGATAAAAAGTATCCTTTGTCCTTTCTCGGGACTCAAAGTATCTCCATACCAAATTTCATCAAAATCGGTTTAGTGGTTTCGGCGTGAAGAGGTAACAAACAGACAGACACACTTTCGCATTTAAAATATTAGTATGGATATGGAAGTATGGATTACAAGCGCATCTGAGACCAGAGTGCCTACTGCCCAGTCGAATTGCATTCGCCACTTTCAATAGCGAAGTTGGATTTCAAAAAAATCGGCTAAGTGCGAGTCGGATTCACGCACGAAGGGTTCCGTAAGTATACAGATCAAAATTAGGCAAAAAATTGTGTTTTTTGTATGGGAACCCCCCTCAATTTTTTATTTTATTTTAATATTATTATTAAATATCAAAGTACACATAATATTATAACAAAAGAATGTGTGAAAAATTCAAGCGCCTACCTCTTGCCACTACTGATATAGAGCGAAATAGGCCGAAAAAATCACGTTTGTTATATGGGAGCCCCCCTTAAATATTAATTTTATTTTGTTTTCAGTATATGTTGTTATAGCGGAAACAGATATACACAATCTGTGAAAAGTTTCAGAAGTCTAGCTATAGCGGTTCTTGAGATACAGCCTGGAGACAGACAGACGGACAGACAACGAAGTCTTAGTAATAGAGTCCCGTTTTTACCCTTTGGGTATGGAACCCTAAAAACGTATGGAATTTGACATATTAACACTTGGCAATGTATCAAATCCTATAAATTTTTGACATCTTAGAACTTCGCTATGGAATCTTGTGAATGCATTTCGACTCTCTGATCCGATCAACAACAAAACGGCTGGAATCTGGATGGAAAAATCTGAAAAAAGAAGATTACGAAAGGCCATGCAATCGACTTTAATGGAACACTATAACGCCTTTTAAAACTGTATTATTTTAGGAGTTATTACTATTATGATATTATGAATTCCCAACGTCGTGATATGCCACGTGGCGACTAATCACGACGCCAGCGCGTGCCACAACAAAAATAGCTAATGCAACACCTGTGCTGAATTGTAAAGCAATTCGTGACAGTGGACTCGTAACAAAATATTATTGTACCAACTACTTTGTCAAATACATTATGCTTAGAGTGCAAATTACCTTAATGGTCTTTAGGGTTTTGTACCCAAAGGGTAAAAACGGGACCTTATTACTAAGACTTCGATGTCTGTCCGTCTGTCTCCAGGCTGTATTTCAAGGACCGTTATACCTAGCCTATAAGCTAGACTTCTGAAATTTTTACAGTTTGTGCATATCAGCTGTTGCCGCTATAACAACAAAATATACTATAAGTAAACAAAATAAAATAAATATTCAATTCAATATTCCCATACAACAAACGTTATTTTTTGCTCGAAATCATTGAAAGATTTGAAATATTCACAAAATACTCAAGACGTGTAAAATGAAAATAAATTTAATAATTAAGGGGGGCTGTCTACAAAAATACAATATTTGCCTACTTATTCTTTAGCGATACGGCACCCTACGTGCGCGAGTCCAACTCGCACTTGGCCGATTTTTTAATGTCCTGGGATTGGCGATGCATAACGAGTTCAGTTATAGACCCCAACTAATCCGACTAACGTTTTGCAAGGCAGTGTCAGGTAATCGAATTTGTCGGATTATCATTGCTTCTAAAATCTGTGAAGTAGTCCAATAAAATTACGGCTCAAAATGGGTTAAATAAACAGGAACGAACACAGTTTGGGGATTTTAAGGATCGATAGGGGGGGTGTGTTCTGAGCATAAATTCCAATTTGAGGGGTTCTACTGAGGTCAGCTCAAGGTCATTTCGATGAAAACGCGTTTAATCCGATATCTCGAGACTGATCAGTGTTAGGAAAAAAAATGTAGAGACCTTTTCTCTTCCAAATTAAATTTACTAACTTTTTTATGCGTGAAACTTTTTTTAACATTAATATTTTTCAACTTATTACTCCCGCAAGGCAAAAATTTTACTTTTTTTTTACTATTTTTCGTCGTTTTCTCCCCAACCATTCAAATTTATTAAATTTTACCGATCATCAAAGTCTAGAAATTTTAATTATGAACAATTGTTTTCTTTAACTTTTTTCCTTTTAACGCTTTTTAACGCTGCGTATATCTGACCCATAGGCTACACGTGTAGAATGACTGACAATACGCTTTAAAGAGCGTTATTTTTGCGTCCCTGCTACATCGTGCGAACCTACGTGCCAGCATATTGCCGCGCACACATAGCGCTCTACGCTTGAAATGACCTTGAGCTGACCTCAGTAGAACCCCTCAAATTGGAATTTATGCTCAGAACACACCCCCCCCTATCGATCCTTAAAATCGTACGTTCATGTTTATTTATTTCGTAATTTTATTGGACTAAAAGTACCTATACTGTACTCGACCAAACAGGCGGTAGCGGTCATTGACTTCCTGTCAAAAACTTGTCATTTTATTTAAAAACTGCGATTGACAATGGAGTGTCAGATGTTGTCAATCTTGGCTTTGTATAGAAAATGACAAGTTTTTGACAAGGATTCAATGACCGCTACCGCCAAGTTTCGCCGAGTACAGTATAACTGCCTGAGGTTTTCCCATACTTAATCTGATTTTATTTTTATTTTTCTGACACATTACAAGATCAAAATAATATGGTTTTGTCTGAATTACAAATCATTTTCCTGAGTAAACCCCGAGTACCTACGAAGCTTCTTGTGTTTCTAGTCGTAAAGTTTTCAATTTTGTCTATATTCTTGAAGATTTAGCAAAATACTGTTTGTGTACTTTAAGGGCTGTTCCACACGTACCACAACAATACCACGACCACAACCACGTGGTCGAGCGTATACTTTGAGTATTAGTGTCGGGAGACCGCTAAAATATAGATGATTGATTTTACTCAGGGCCATCCCCCGAGCAAACGACCTTGGCCATACATTTGCCGCGTCGCCAAGATCGCACCAAAACCCTATTTTTAGGATTCCGTAGCCAAAATGGCAAAAAATAGAACCCTTATAGATTCGTCATGTCTGTCTGTCTGTCTGTCTGTCAGTCCGTCCGTATGTCACAGCCACTTTTCTCCGAAACTATAAGAGCTACACTATTGAAACTTAGATTTGGTAAGTAGATGTAGTCTGTAAGCCGCATTAAGATTTTGATACGAAAATAGAAAAAATATTAAAAATTTTAGGGGTCCCCATAGGTACAACTGAAACAAAAAAAATTTTTTTTTCGTCTAGCCTACACGTATAGGGTATCTATGGATAGGTCTTCAAAAATCATATTGAGGTTTTTAATATCATTTTTTTCTAATCTGAATAGTTTGCGAGAGAGACTCTTCCAAAGTGGTAAAATGTGTGCCCCCCCCCCCTGTAACTTCTAAAGTAGGGGCACGATAATTCTAAAAAAAATATATGATGTACATTACTATAAAAACTACCAACGAAAATTGGTTTGAACGAGATCTATCAAGTAGTTTTTTTTATACGTCATAAATGGTAAACCTTAATTTAACTTTCATTAAATCAAATGAAAAGGTTTTTGATTTATTTTTATTAACCGACTTCCAAAAAACGAGGAGGTTATATGTTCGGCTGTATATATATTTTTTTTTTTATTTTTTTTTTTATTTTTGTATGTTCAACGATTACTCCGCCGTTTGTGAACCGATTTTCGAAATTTTTGTTTTGTTGTATTAGGTTTCACTCCAATTTGGTACCATGTTCACAAAAGTGGTGACCTGATGATGGGATCCAGGAGTAATCGAGAGAACTCCTCGAAATTTATATGGAAACATATGGTGATTTTGGTTTTATGTGAAGTGTACTAAGAATATGCTACCAAAAAGTCAAATATTGGGTCAAGGTATACCATGGTTTCGAAGATGCTGAGAGAACTCCTGACTCTTTATAGATACACGTTTGGGAGTTTCGGCGTTGTTTTTAAGAACAGAAAGCATATGCTACCATGCAATTCAAATTCATCATCATCATCATCGTCATCATCATCATTACCACGTCGTGTTAAGGTCACCAATGTCTCATGGCACAAAATAGATAATAGTACAAGGCATAGGTATGGATACAATAATAATAATTATGTACATAACAACACCAATTATTATAGGCTGTTTAATATACACGGCGGTCGGCGCCGCAGAGGCAACGGCGACGCGTACTTAAACATCGTATTCAAGTTCTAACTGGAATGTCAGGGCATGCGGCATGCCGCCAGAGTAGATAGAATGATAGAGTATGCCGACTTAGAACTGATGTAATTTTTTTAAGTTTGACGTATTATGACAAAAGTCGTCGCTAGGGTCGTAACCTACAAATTTAGTTGTTTATATTTTGGCACATGCAAAGAAAACTGTCAGAATTCAATTTCAAAATCTTATTTTTAAAATTAAATTATACCAGCCAGCGCGCCAGCCTTTAACTTATCCCGGCGAAACACGAAAGAAACGACAGATATTAATACTCGTCAGTCTCATAGCAGTCGAAGTACTGGTAGTTATGTCTATTGTGATGCCGCGCTGCGAGTATTTTGCAGCACGTGTTCACTTAGATCTTTTTAAATGTATTGTTTAAATTTATCTATCTACCTGATATTTGGGCCTTGGGGTATGCCGTATGACTCATATCAGTCTTAACAAATTGTAATAAGATACGTAGAATATACGCAGTACCACCGACGACCACTTATAAATTCGCGGACTATGACGGAGGTCAACTTAAGGTGAACGCAGATTTGGCCGCACCGCACGCACCGCAGTCGCCGCATTCGGAATTCTTTATATGAAGTTATAGGCAAGCTCGCATACCTACCTACCCGCGCCGCAGTCTTCGCAACTTCATAATAATATGAAGAATTGCGAATGCGGCGACTGCGGTGCGTGCGGTGCGGCCAAATCTGCGTTCACCTTTAATAACAATTATACGAGATCAATTACCACTCAATATTATGATTTATGTTGTCAATTCAATGCTCACTGCTCACACCAAGCTCACTGTTGAGTTGTCAGACGTCAGTTGCTTACAAACTTTCAACAACACAACGAAAATCTGTTACAAGTTACAACTACCTATATAAAACTTCTACGTACAAGCGATAGCGCGACACAGGAGCGCCTCAGTGACATCTAGTGAAGACAATATGAAACTATTTTTTATACAATTTGAATTGGCACTAACAGTTTACCTACTAGGTAACTAAAAAGAGTGAAAGGTAAAAACAATACTAAACTTCAACTATTTCTGTACTCAATCTTCATAATTTTGAAGTCGGTGCCAGTTCCAAAAGTTTCAAATTTTCTGTCAAAGAAATAAAGATTCAGCTATATCTGGTACCGACTTCAAAATGATGAAGATTGAGTACAGAAATAGTTGAAGTTTAGCCGAATTCGGGAAAAGGCACTACATTAGATAGGAAAAATTATTTAATACTTTTTAGTTCATATTATAAGGATGCTATTAATATTGTTTTTACCTTGGAAGTCGGTTTTAATATATTTTATAAAAATAAATCAAAAACCTTTTCATTTTATAGAAATAAACCTTATTGCTGCTGCGGAACCCTTCAGTGGCGAGTCCAACTCGCACTTGGCCGGTTTTTTTTACTTAATATCTTTTTCGTTCAAAATTGACCTAAAAAAATTTAAACGTGGAATATGTAGTTCATGATATTGTCGATCTATTGGCGTGTGTTTTAAATAATTACAGTAATTTGTAATAAGGAGATGCTGAATGTATGCTTGAATTTTAATAAATCGGTTTTACTTTGGAAGCTGATATGATTAGCAGAATAAACAAAAGTATAAAATTTATTATTTTTAACAAAAAATTAAAACCGACTTCCAAGGTGAAAAATAATATCAATAGCATCCTTATAATATGAACTAAAAAGTATTAAATAATTTTTCCTATCTAATATGTAGTGTCTTTTCCCGAATTCGGCTAAACCTCAACTATTTCTGTACTCAATCTTCATCATTTTGAAGTCGGTACCAGATATAGCTGAATCTTTATTTCTTTGACAAAAAATTTGAAACTTTTGGAACTGGCACCGACTTCAAAATTATTATGAATTGAGTACAGAAATAGTTGAGGTTTAGCTGAATTCGGGAAAAGACACTACATATTAGATAGGAAAAATTATTTAATACTTTTTAGTTCATATTATAAGGATGCTATTGATATTATTTTTCACCTTGGAAGTCGGTTTTAATTTTTTGTTAAAAATAATAATGTCACTCTTTTTAGTTACCTACCCCAAGCGGCGCAAATATGAGAACCTCAGCGGAGACCTCATATTTGAACCGTTTGGGGTAGAAACCCTAGGTGCATGGGATCCAGGGGCATATAAGGTTTTTGAGAAATATCTTAGATATTAGGCTTATTGAAGCCACCCGAGACCCCAGAGCCGGGAGCTACCTGGCACAGCGGATAGCAATTGCAATCCAATGTGGCAATGTTGTCAGCTTGCTGGGCACTCTGCCAGATGGGGACGACATGGGGAAGTTTTTCTTTTTATAATTTTATATTCTAAGTTTGTATATGTTTGTATATTTTATTTTAGTTTGTATTTTTAGTAATTATTTCCCCACCTATTTGATTTTTGTGTTTAAGTTTTATCTTTTCTTTAAAATCTCACATTATAATGTTGTTAATTAAGCATTAATTAAACCTAGTAGGTAAACTGTTAGTGCCAATTCAAATTGTATAAAAAAAAAGTTTCATATTGTCTTCACTAGACGTCACTGAGGCGCTCCTGTGTCGCGCTATCGCTTGTACGTAGAAGTTTTATATAGGTAGTTGTAACTTGTAACAGATTCATGTTGTGTTGTTGAAAGTTTGTAAGCAACTGACAACTCAACAGTGAGCTTGCCGCTTGGTGTGAGCAGTGAGCATTGAATTGACAACATAAATCATAATATTGAGTGGTAATTGATCTCGTATAATTGTTATTAAGTTGACCTCCGTCATAGTCCGCGAATTTATAAGTAGTCGTCGGTGGTGCTGCATACATTCTACGTATCTTATTACAATTTGTTAAGACTGGTAAGAGTCATACGGCATACCCCAAGGCCCAAATATCAGGTAGATAGATACATTTATACAATACATTTAAAAAAATATAAGTGAACACGTGCTGCAAAATACTCGCAGCGCATTTTCATTCCGGTTAGAACTTGAATACGATGTTTACGCGCGCGCCGCGCGGCGCACGGCAGCGCGCGGCGACGCCGCGCCGTTGCCTCTGTGGCGCCGACTGCCGTGTATATTAAACGGCCTTAGATAATAATTGGTGTTGTTATGTACATAATTATTATTATTGTATCCATACCTATGCCTTGTACTATTATCTATTTTGTGCCATGAGACATTGGTGACCTTAACACGACGTGGTAATGATGATGATGAAGATGATGATGATGATGAATTTGAATTGCATGGTAGCATATGCTTTCTGTTCTTAGAACAACGCCGAAACTCCCAAACATGTATCTATAAAGAGTCAGGAGTTCTCTCAGCATCTTCGAAACCATGGTATACCTTGACCCAATATTTGACTTTTTGGTAGCATATTTTTAGTACCCTTCACATAAAACCAAAATCACTATATGTTTCCACATACATTTCGAGGAGTTCCCTCGATTACTCCTGGATCCCATCATCAAGTCACCACTTTTGTGAACATGGTACCAAATTGGAGTGAAACCTAATACAACAAAACAAAAATTTCGAAAATCGGTTCACAAACGGCGGAGTAATCGTTGAACATACAAAAAATTAAAAAAATAAAAATAAAATATCCACAGCCGAACATATAACCTCCTCGTCTTTTGGAAGTCGGTTAAAAACGTAGCAAGGAATGTTGATATGCTGAAAATTATTGCTGTATTTTTATTACTTATAACTTTGTGGCTTTCAAATTATGAGTTTATAAGCCCCTAAACACGGTAAATTACGGAATCTCCGTAGGGAACGCCCTTAACAATATAAACACTAGAAAGACCGGAATTCTAAACTTCCTAGAAAGACCAAGAGCGGTCAAATGACCCATCGTATGTTATAAATTATTTTGTGTGTCTTACTATTTTGCTTTTTAACCGACTTCCAAAAAACGAGGAGGTTATATTATGTTCGGCTGTGGATATATATTTTTTTTTTGTATGTTCAACGATTACTCCGCCGTTTGTGAACCGATTTTCGAAATTTTTGTTTTGTTGTAATAGGTTTCACTTCAATTTGGTACCATATTCACAAAAGTGGTGATCTGATGATGGGATCCATGAGTAATCGAGGAAACTCCTCAAAATTTATATGGAAACATATGGTGATTTTGATTTTATGAGAAGCATCCTAAGCATATGCTACCAAAACGCAAGATTTTGCACTGAGATATACCATGGTTCCGAAGATACTAAGAGAACTCCGGATTCCTTATAGATACAAGTTTGGGGGCTTAGGTGCTGTTTTAGGAACTGAAAGCATATGCTACTATGCAAATTACATTCATCATCATCATCATTACCACATCAGGGTCACCAATGTCACCAAAATTAAACATAACAAATTCATCCTTAAGTCCAGAGCATAAGGTACACATTTGACATTACTTAATCGCCCGATTAAACGCCCGATGCATGTCCTCGGGCTCTGTGCGGAGGCGAGAAACGGCGAACTTCCCCTGGTGGAGTAGCTGTATAATGAGTATTTTTGTATGTTAAAAGGAGACAAGTATAGGTTTAAGCTTAGGACTTTAAAGGCTACTCGATAAATCATTAAAATCATGCTAAGGTCTTTCGGCCTGATAACGCAACGATTGATACTTTTTTCCATTCCTTGCGGGTAACGGGCCGAAAGGCCCGTCATAGATCACAAGGTCACTCCACCCCTTCCCGCACTGGTGTAACTAATTGAATTGTTTACTTCATATTAGTGTTGTGACGTAAATAGCGGGAGCGGTACGATAGTGCATTTACACAGTCGTTTGTTTCCGTTTCAAGATTTTTTATTGGTGTTAAATCATTAATAATGCCTCGGTCAATTAAACAGTGTAGAAAAATGCTTGAATAATCGTTCCAGCAAGGAAGAAATCGTAAAAGTGAACGTTCTGATATAGATTATTTGAAAAATGACATAAAAAATAATAATTCACACAAAAATCCTTACCGGCCTGTTACTTTTTCAAAATAAAAAATATATTTTTGTTTCTTCAATAAATGATACTTATTAAAAATAATATGTCGATAACTAAAACTCCCTTAAATAAACCTATAATTCAGTGCGGTGTCGGGTTACAAGACCTTACATATATTTTTACATGTATCTCTCAAATAAATAGTAGAAATCCAGGGCGAAGCCAGCACCATGAACACTAACTCTTCTACGATCAATATTGATTGGTGGATTTCCAAATTTTTAAGTTTTCGCATAGTTACAGTCATTTATATTGGTCGATACCTTACTGGGCCAATAAGCCCTATACAGCAGCGGCGGAGAGTTTAAGTATAAGGCTAATCGGCCTGTTAACGCACCATATAAAAAACCGTCTCTTTTAGTCCCGCAGCGAAGGTGTTAAGGGTCAGTTCACAGCGAACCGAAGCGAGACAATCAGTGACTTGGCGATACAAAATTCAAAAGTCGCTGTTGGCGGTCCCCCGATATACCGTCACAACACAAATAAATTTATGGATTAAAATATCACTTTACACTTAGGAATTATTTAAAGTTAAAGTCAGTAAGTAAATATTATTTCAATACTTTTTAAAGTTGTTTGGCGAGGGTTTTTTTTTTTTTTAATTTCTTAATTTAATTTTTTTAGGTTTTTTTCATATCACTCGTAATCAATAATGGTGACAGCTAGGCACTTGAAATTTTCACACATAACATAGGTCACAGGTTATAACTTATAATTTTAGAATACTTAACATTTAAAATACAAAACAATAAAATGTTAATTAAGTAAATATTTAATCCCATACAAGAAACACGTCTAGTTTTTGTCTACTTTCGCTCTATACCGGTACGGAACCCTTCGTGCGCGAGTCCGACTCGCACTTGGCCGATTTTTTCGTTTTTAGAGATTAGGTATTAGAAAAAAAGAAAAATTGTTATTTATACAATATAAACAATATAGTAGGTAATTGTAATATATTTATATTATTTACAATTTTATTTCTATACGGCATTTCAAATTTATCAATGCACACATGATGCGCACGGAGTGCGCTGGCCAACTTCCAGCAGGCCGCGCGCTTGCCGTGCACTACCTATTTACACGAACCGTTTCGACGCACTTTTGACCCCCTGTAGCTCAGTGTGTATTGCGAGTGCCAAGATAAAATTATACCTACGTAATTATATACTGGTACTTAAGGTGACGCCGCGTTAAAGTAAGAAACCGTGTTGGATATGTTTTAGATTGCTTGTTTTCTATGAGAGGCCGGGCCGGCCTCTCATAGAAAACAACCAATGGAACAGCAAAAATGGAAAGGGCGTAAGCGATAAAATGGTTTTTATCGCGTAATTTAAAAACCATAAATACATTTCATATAAGCTATGCACATATTAAAGTGTATGCTTCAACCAATTTATGTACAAATTTTGGAACCTTAAATCACTCTCCTCAGTTGGAAAAATAGGAATCCCTTTTTTTACAGAGGTCTTTTCGATTGATAATTCTGTGTTATAAAAGTTGTCCAATCGTGTTATGCTATGGGCAATTCAAAGACAAAGACATGATGAATACTGACAATGAACTTTAGTTTCTTAGCTTTAGTCATTGCTGAGAAAAATCGGCATCGCTATAGCCAAATTATCAAGGCGTCGCCTTAAGCAGTATACCCAATTTCATGGATATAGGTTAGGTAGATCCTGAAATATGTCCCTGTAAAAATAGATAATTTTGGCACTGACTCACTGACCGGTAATCAAAACCTCTAGGCCACTTCGACCTGACCGGGCATAACACCTCGCTCGGTCGGAAGATCTTCCTTTGGCCGCCACGCATTTATTCCCACAATACTCTTAAATTTGAACTTGACAGGTTAATTGAATTATATAAATGTTACGCTCAAAGACCGAAATCGCTCAATGAGCGAAAAAAAGGCTCACAACGCGTTGTGGTCACAGTGAAACAGCCACGACGCGAAATTCACGTCGTGGCTCTAATGAAAACGGCCACGACGCGTTCTGGCAATCGCAAAAAGTCCATAACGCAAAATTCGTGTCGTGGCTGATATGCTATTCGTTTTTCTTAGTCTGTTCTTGATTGATAAATTGTCCATAGGTATGGAAGATTATATTTGAATTACCACGTGTACTAGGTACAAAACATTTTTTCTTTTACTAAATCACTGCATAACCTGTTTACCATTATTATTTATAAAATATCCATACATCCATACTATCCGTACTATTATTATTACTGTATGCCTGTCTGGCATCAACTAGTAGTATTATATTTAAATTATATATAAATAAAAATAAAACTAAATACTTATTATTTATTAAGATCAGATTACCTTATATTAAAAAAAAACAATAACAATAGCACTTTGCGCCAGACAGACAGACAGTAATAATATTAGTACGGATATTATGGAACTATGGATATTTTACAAATAATAATGAAAAACTTGATTTGCAGTGATTTTGTAAAAGGAAAAATATTTTGTAGTACGCGTGGTAATTCAAATATAATCTTCCATACCTATGGATGATTAATCAATCAAGAACAAATCAAGAAAAACTAATAGCATATCAGCCACGGCCCACGACAGGGATTTCGCGATATGGCCTTTTTGTGATTGTCAGAACGCGTCGTGGCCGTTTTCATTAGAGCCACGACGCGAATTTCGCGTCGTGGCTGTTTCACTCTAACCATATCGCATTGTGAGTAATTTTTTCGCTCATTGAGCGATTTCGGTCTTTGAGCGTAACATAAATATTATCTAATTATACATAATACATAATACAATAATTAATCAAGTAAGTATAACGTATAGCACGAAAACCTGCCGAGTTCTTTAGAAGTATTATGGATCCGGCTGTTGATGAAGATGATTACGATCGATGAAGTGCATCTAAATTTGGCATTGGATTGGATTTCAACTCTCTTTTTAGGCCAAAAATTTGCTGATAGGAACTTGGCCCCATTTTAACAGGTATGTTTTTTGTGGGATTAAACTTTATTGTAAGTACTTTATATTTTAATACTAAAAGTACCATACATTACTCAGGAAAACGGAACGCAATATCGCAATTTTGCGCTGACGTCGACGCTATTTTGACACTTGACTTGACAAATGACAGTTGGCAGTTCAACTTCACAGTTTCACAACAAACTTGTTCAGTTTTATTTTTACGAACTAATTTTATCAATAATTATTATTTGTTTTTAAACTGATTTATGTAGTTAATCAAACGCTATGTCGGCTCCTGCAGAATTGAATTTTGAAGAAATACTCAAGTTTATGTTGGCTCACAACGGAAAAGTTACAAATCATGAGTTGGTTAAACATTTTAAAGTATTCTTGATGAATCCAGAAATGCGAGGTAAGTAACCAAACATAACGTTTAGATTTTTTGTTCTTACAATGAGAATATGGTTTCATATCTCACTAATTTGTTATTTCGCTTAGCTGTAGCTGTATGTTAAACAACATAACCTCTAAAAGTTCATTTTTATCTTTCATAACACTTTAAATGACTCACAATTTGTTTTCAAGATGAGGCAAGAAATACTTTCAAGAAGCACGTCAATACATTGGCTATTATTAAAAATCAAAATAATGAGAAGTGGCTAATATTAAAAAGGAAATATATGCCAGCCAGTGGAAAAGAAAATGAGGAAGAGGAAAAGAAACTGGAGCCTCAAGCCAGTGAAGTACGAGAGCCGGAGCCGCCCTACAAGCCTCCTCCACCCTTGCAGCTCAACCAGGACTTCAATATTCTAAACAACATTATACAGGACACGAAGCCATCTTCGCCAGTAGTCAGTACACCTACAGACATAAGTTATAGTGTGTCTAAAGAGAGTTTGATTGTTAGCGATGAGCCGCCTAAGATACCTTCCCGGAGAAAATCTTTGGACAAGTTCCAAACGGAGAAACGTTCGAGTATACCACACATCAGTCCGATCATCAATGATGATGACAAGCCCAACGACACTCCTCCACCTCTCACAACCTCCAAAAGCGAGGGCATGCTGGTTGACAACGAACAGAAGATATCCGTCAAGGAGAGGAAGCAGATGTTCAACAGAATGGCTTCAGAAAGTGATGTGATCAAATCAAACAAACTCAGTTTTAATAATTCGGTAAGTCGATTTTTAGAATTTTATTAAAATCCTATCTTATAGAATGAATAAATACTAAATGGGCTTAGATAGAGAAATTTGGTATGGAAATATTGAGTCCCAGTAAAAAAACAAAAATAGGGTATTTTCGTCCCGGCAAATGTATGACAAAAAAGTTACAGGCAATGTTTAGTATTAATCCTTCGATCACGGATTCTTGGAAATCTATTGTTATTCTATTGTTGTCGCGATCACCGGTGCTCTTATATATGGGGCTTGATAGGTTAAAAAGCCCCTAACTCATAGCCAAAATTTTTAAGCATAAACTGATGAACATACTAAATGGAAAGGACACTTAAGTGAAGTATGTAAATTTCTAGCGAATAAAACCGGCTAAATGCGTGTCGGGCCATGAGCAATATAGGGTAGTACCACTAGTTTTTTTTATTTATTTTTGTACATGGTCAATGCATGTACATTTATAACGTGTTTTACACTACTATCAACATTATCTCAGTGACTTTTAAAAGAACGAAAAGTTCCTTTATACTTCGCCGAATACATTTTTTTAGTTGATTGACTATTAAGGACTCAATAACTTATGAAGTCGTCTTAGCCGTGATAGTTTTCCTTTTAAAGTTAGCATATTTCCTACTTCCATTAATTTTTTCACATTTCCAAAAGCAACAGTTTAGCTGGTAGAAGGTAAAAATCGTTAGAGATTTTTCCACTTTAAAACTTAATATTTCACAAACGGATCCCTAAATCGGAAAATGATCTATGAATACTTATAATACAGTGTAAACTCTTTATAACATTATCCTTTATAACGATAAACTCCCTATAACGTTGAAGTGAGCCCAACTTTGTTGGTTTGCATTAAAACCCACATATTGAAACACTCTTTATAGCAATACACCATTCTCTATTACGAAGAAATGTGTCCATATTTTTAGATAGTAAATATTTACTATTGGTATTGTTGTTCATGTTATGTTATCAGGTAACAAAAAACTTTGAAGCTCCAAAACATCTGAGGTTGGTCTAGCTTTTGTTATCCTTAATTGCCTTGAACACATGCAGCATGACGCATTGTTTTCTCGGAAGTGATGGTCTTCGACCAAGCATACTGGGTACCTATCGTATTATCAGCTGTTTTTTTGTTCTTTCCATATAACGAAAACTCTATAACGACAAAAATGCTCAGTCCCTTGAGTTTCGTTATAAAGAGTTTACACTGTATTTTTAAAAAAACTATCCAACGACACCCCACAGGATGGGGTGGACACGAAAAAAAAATTTCATCCCCGCTTGATGTGTAGGGCAGGTACCATAAAAAGTTGTGTCTAAGATTTTTTGTACAAAAATTAAATTACTTTTGATAATAATAATTAATAATATAACCCATCAATCCCCAAGCGGCACCCGGCTTTTGCATAAATTGAAAATCTATTGTGTCTGCGATTCCCACGATTGAAGTATTACTTAATTGATGAGTAAACTGTACACTGGAATGATTTGATATTTAAATATTATTATAGGCCACTAAAATCATTACCTATCTGCTATAGTTTAAATAATTTATCTTCATTAGATGTGCTTTATTGTGAGGTATTTAGCTATTTAATAAAGTTAGGTAATTCATAGAGAAACTATCTAAAGTTCAGTTATTTGTATTAAATAATATTAACACTTCTTTATTTTGTTGGAGAATTTGGAAATTATGAATATATATTATAATAATATGTAATTAAAGACAACACTTTAGATAACTATAGGGTGCATACAGACTTTATTTTTGACTTAATTCTTAAATAATAATTATTAATTGTATTTGTAATAGTGGATTCTACCATAATACAACGTGGGAATGAAAGCTTTTTCATTCTACTCTATTGTGTTGGAGTAGCTGTGGTAGAATTGGTTAAAAAAATATATTTCCTAAACAATTAAAACTTATTTTTACCCGACTGCCGGGAGGGTTAAGTGTTTAGCGCGTATCTTGTATGTTTGTAACATTCTTCCTTAACTTATATCTTCAGAACCAGAACCAAAAAAAAAAACTAAAATGGCAGATGTTTGACGCCATATTGTGAGGTAAAAAAAATAAAAATTCTACCGAGCATATCGAGTGGGGTATCAAAATAAAGGATTTTAAACACTGATTCTAAATATGTATATAACTTGCAGTTTTAATATTAAATAGAACAATAAATCTACACTAATATTATAAAGAGGAAAGATTTGATTTTTTGTTTGTTTGGCTCGGAAACCACTGGACCGATTTAAAAAATTCTTTTACTATTGGAATTCTACATTATTTTTGCTGAACATAGGCTGAATTTTATTTTGGAAAAAAATAGGGTACCGTAAGATATTTGGGTTCTTCGGACGCAAGGTGTAAAAAATCAACCAGAGAAGTTACTTATTTTACGTACGCTTCCTAAACTATAAAAGATAGAATCATAAAATTTTAAGTATTGTAGAACTTACAAATATCTACAAAAAAGTACGCGACATACTATACCTATCTATGTCGAGTGAGGCACAATAACCATTTTTTTATTTAAAAGTCATGAAATTTTTTTGGACTACATTTAAACGCGTTTATTTTACTCATTATTTTAATCCTTATCAAAATAAATTATTCTATTACTAAGTACAGCTTACATAAGCTTGATCTTTGAATGAATAAAATTGGACATTCGGTTTTGAAATTATGGCGAAATTAAAATATTACGATAGTTGGCGTCACCAAGGCGGGTGCGCGTGCGGGAGGAAGACAATCTGTGCAGAGTGCAGCCTGCGTCGTCGATGTTAGTGTCGGAGTCTGTGGATTGACCTGGGAATAATTTTGCTGACCGAGTCTTTCCTGGGTATGCTTTTTGCAGAGCTCACCGACATCCACGCGGGCGGAGCCGCAGCCGACCGCTAGTAATAAAATAAGAAAAAACTAAAATCCGACTGCATGGATAAGTCCAATATTAATTAAAAATTAACTGACATTACTGAAACAAGATGAAAATTCGATGACAAAGTATTAAAAAAAAACAATGATTTGGTACTTAAAACTAGAAACATACATTGAAACAGTACCAAACCTATGTACCTATTATAACGTATTGTAGGTACACTTTTCTAAGTGTACCTACCATACGATATATCAGCACGGTAGTTTTTCAACTTTTTATTAGATTGATTGTCGAAGTGGTTAGATGACTGCAACTAAAAAGTCGCAAATAAAATAAATTAATTAAAAATCAAAAAACCCGACTGCAAAAAATGTTAAAGCTAAAAAGAACGAAACAAGACCTAATTCTGCAGGAGGCATCGAATCCATGTTTTAATTGATACGAGTTACGACTCTTGCTTACGAGTTTCATGTCAGTATAAATAGAAGGTTACATAGAAAAATGTAGAAGAAGAAAGTGGATAATAAAATGCAGTCGGAGGCATAATATTTTATGATTTATGAATTAATATTAAACTTGGTGCGACATGCCTCCGACTGCATTTTATTATCCACTTTCTTCTTCTACATTTTTCTATGTAACCTTCTATTTATCCTGGTATAAAAATCGTAAGCAAGAGTCGTATCAATTAAAACATGGATTCGATGCCTCCTTCAGAATTAGGTCTTGTTTCGTTCTTTTTAGCTTTAACATTTTTTGCAGTCGAGTTTTTTGATTTTTAATTAATTTATTTTATTAAATGTATTTTTTCGAAACCCTATAGGTCGCTGACATTAAGCATTTGTGTCCTAACCCACAAAATTTTTTGTTGTTAAATTTTGAGTGCGGCCTTGCTCTAACTAAATCATCTAAATAACTTAACTACATTCATAACTCAACGTAATTTTTTGTGGGTTACTACACGAATGCTTTTAACATCGTATATTTGATTTTCACTAAACCTAGTTCATCGGTAACTAATAACAATATACATGACTATTCCATTGACGAGATAGTTTTCGCCCCCCCGTTTTACGTGTATAGATGAAGTTTACCAAAGTAGTCGTGTCATTTCCGTATCTTCCCGATCGCGAGCTAACCCCCGTATTGAAGACGTTAGCGGCTCACTTATCCTCTTTTAATTATGTGGCTTGTTAGATGTTTTGTTAATACGTAATTGTTGAGTGTAATTTTGTTTTTGGACCCGCCCAGCACCTGTTTTCGGCCGGCTGTTTATAAATATTTAGCTCCGGACTGTCCGATAACGCTGCTTATACATTACCCACCTAATAATGACTCTGTTAAGTGGTTTCCGTTGACATTCGTCATGATTAATTTTTTGTCGGGGAACACATCTGTTCTTGCGTGAATTATTCACGCAAAGGCTTAATATTGGCTCGCGACAGCCGAAAATAACACGATTCAATTTCGGTTGTCCTCCGATGAAACATTTCAAGTTTCGGGAACGTTTAGTTGCTTTATATACATATTTTGCCAAAGATATTATTATAAATTGTATTTTTTAATTTCTTATCAAAATCGGCTTATTGTAGAGGTAATAATTATTTTTATATATCTGTACCGTAAATAATTAGCAATCTACATGATATGATACGTAATTTGGTTTTGCCATATTTTTTCTATCGGTATCACATAATAAAGAAATAAAAAACCAAATCACCTCCAAATCGTTGAATGAAACCACTTTACTCCTTCATTATTTATCAAAATAATATATAAAAAATATCTACTGCTTTGCAATACATAAGTTAATAATTCGGTTTTTTTACTTTTTTGAAATATGTATTATATTAAGCCTTAAAAAGGTTTTTTCTCCTATTTCGCCCTATCATGGACGCGGCGAGCGTCGTAACCGCCACCGTACAAGGCGCGCTATTATGAATGTTATTTTAATGTCATTTACGTCGATATTCGCACTGACAGACAATCGACCTGCTAATTTAGGGAGAGAGGGCCCTTAAGGCGCTATATTGTCCTTTTTCCACTGTCCTTTTTGACGTAATACTATAGGACCCTCAGAAATGTTACAAATCTGGTAATGAGACATACATATCTTCATAGCCTTATCTAGGTTTGAGAAGAACTAGAAACACGATTAATGTATTTTGCCTCGATACATTTAATTTTCGAAATGACCTCTTAAAAATACGAAATTTGAAGATTATTTTTAAACGAAAATAGATGTATTGTAGGAAATTATTCTAATTAATAGACACCTTAGCAACTCAAAATCGTATAGAAGCATTTTGCTTAAATGCTCCTAGTTATTTTTTAAATGATTAAAATTACGTTTTTTCGTATGTTTTCCGAGCGAGCCGATAGCTTCTGGCCGCAGCGTATTCACGACTTTATAGTCATACAAATTAAGTATGAAATTTCGATATCGCGCCTTACGATAACGCGTGTACGAAATATGAAGTTTATAGCTCAAGCCCAGTTCGTTGGTCTATCAGTCAATCAGCTTTGCCTTGTACGTTATAATAAAGACAGAAATATAGATGTAGTGGGCACTGGGCAGTAAAACGGCACTAGTAGAGTGCATCAAATGTCCTCATAGTCGTCGGACAGGCAGCCTCCGGCATATAAACGGCTCATTAGGTGGCCTTTTAATGTGCTGCAGCGTTTAGCATTCACAAAGGGCGGGGGACGCTCACCCTTTGGCACGATATACGCCACTAAACTTGCCTTTATTATCAGTTTCAAACTTTATTAAAATATTCTTTTGCCATAAGTAACTACTCGGAGACTATTTAAATGTGAAGTCGTGTTGAATGTTTTGCAATTTTTCTTACAGGCTTATTTTATGTTGTCCTTAGATAATAATTATAAAAATGTATAGTGTTCAGAATCCAGATATATCATAAAGTGGCGCAACCAAGTTATTGAACATAATAATAATTAATAATAAAACAAACTTGCTATTTAAGGGCCCTCTCTCCCTAAATTAGCAGGTCGATTGTCTGTCAGTGCGAATATCGACGTAAATGACATTAAAATAACATTAATATCAGCGCGCCTTGTACGGTGGCGGTTACGACGCTCCACAGTGTTTTAGAAATCCCCAAAATCGGACATTACTAAGTTAATGCAAAGAGTCGATGGCGTCTTATATTTCAAATGAAAGAGTAGAACTCCCGTGTGCGAATTCCACTTCGTTTTTGAGAAAATCAATTTTTAAATTGGTAATTTTTTGACTCCCTAAAAACGAAATTATTTTATTTAAATTAATTACGAGAGTTTGTTAACTTGCTACCCAGCTGATTAGATTAATCATTAAGAGACACAAATTTTGTACTTTATTTCATTCCTACAATTTAAGTAGTTCCTGAGATTTTAATGTTTTAAATATTTAGATTTTTTTTTTCTGCTTTCCTATGTGATTTCCGCACTTTCTGTCCATACTTAAAAATACTTTGGTATAGTATTTACACTATAATATTTTTATTTTTTGTGAATCTCGTCTCATACCAGAGATTTACGAATTTATAATTTTTATTCGCGCCTTAAACATTTTAAGAGCAAAGTTTCATCGAAGTGTTAAAAAAATATCATGTGTTAACTATACTTCGATGAAGGGTTGCGTGTAGCACGGGAAGGCGATGAAGAAGAAATGTTTTATAATTTGACTGATTTATTATTTGACTGATTATTATTTGACTCATTGTAAAAATTGTAAATCTTTTATTATTTGACTGATTATTATTTAAAAAATATATATTTGATGAAACTTTGCTATTAATTTTTTTAAGGCGCGAATAAAAATTAGGAATTCGTAAATCTCTGGTATGAGACGCGATTCACAAAAAATAAAAATATTGTAGCGTAAATAGTATACCAAAGTATTTTTCAATATTGACAGGCGGTGCGGAAATCACATAGGAAAGCAGAAAAAAAAATAAAGTAAATATTTAAAAATATTAAAATATCAGGAACTATTTGAATTGTAGGAATGAAATAAAGTACAAAATTTGTGTCTCTTAATGATTAAACTAATCGGCTGGGTAGCAAGTTAACAAACCCTCGTAATTAATTTAAATAAAAAAATTTATAGGGAGTCAAAAAATGACCAATTTAAAATTGATTTTCTCAAAAACGAAGTGAAATGCGCACACGGGAGTTCTACTCTTGCATTTGAAATATAAGACGCCATCGACTCATTGCATTAACTTAGTCATGTCCGATTTTGGGGATTTCTAAAACACTGTGCGCTCGCCGCGTCCATGGTAGGGCGAAATAGGAGAAAAAACCTTTTTAAGGCTTAATATAATACATATTTCAAAAAAGTAAAAAAACCAAATTATTAACTTATGTATTGCAAAGCAGTAGATATTTTTTATATATTCTTTTGATAAATAATGAAGAAGTAAAGTGGTTTCATTCAACGATTTGGAGGTGATTTGGTTTTTTATTGCTTTATTATGTGATACCGATAGAAAAAATATGGCAAAACCAAATTACGTATCATATCATGTAGATTACTAATTATTTTTTTCAGATATAATTTCTCTGTTAATGCCGATGAAAAGTTGTTTCATCTGCACGCTTTTTTCGAAAGAGCAGTCTTAATATTACAATTTAATTGCATTGAAAATAGTACGAAACAAAAGTTCCAAAGACACGAGTATTTCATTGACAATGGGGCTAGATAAGCATCCAATTTAAAGATATTTTAATAATCAAATTTCATTATCAAGTCCAAGAATAAACAGGATCGATGTTCTCTACTAAATAAAAGTTCGGAATATTAATACGTCGACACCTGGGTAACCTAATTGAATTGTAAAACCCTCCTCGATAGAGGCGGTTTGAGTCTGATCTTTATCGATAGAGCCTTATATCGAGCACGTCGAGTAACCGTACACCTTGCCTGATCCGTCTGTTTCACACTTCACGTGTTGACTGCAACTCGAACCAAATGCATCAAGCTACTCACGAGTCACGACACCTTTTGACGTGCATATATTATTTTCTTCTGTATAATGCTGTCTTAGCGGTTATAAATACGCAAATGGCTTTTGGCCATAATCAAAATGATGAGGATGTGGGATAGCCACAAATATAAACATTATTTTTTTAGGGATCAATCAACATTACGTAATATTATTTAAAAATTATTATTCAACATAACGAAGTGCATTTTAATACAACACAGTTTTTGTTTGTGTCGTCCCAAATAATTATGTTGTCTTGTTTTACTCCCGAAACTCTAACGACATAAATTTTAACCTAATCGTGTAAGCCAGTGTTTCCCAAACTTGTCGGGACCGCGACCCATCTACAAGAAAGTTTAAAGTTCGCGGCCCACCTTGTGTCATGAAGACAAAAAATCGGCCAAGTGCGAGTCGGACTCGCGCACGAAGGGTTCCGTACCATTATAGAGCAAAATTAGGCCAAAAATTGTGTTTTTCGTATGGGAGCCCCCCTTAATTTTTTTATTTTATTTTAATATTATTATTATTAAATATTAAAGTACACACACATATAACTAAGGATTTTGTGAAAAAGTCAAGTACCTACCAATAACTAATAGGGTCCCATTTTTATTCTTTGGGTACGGAACCCTAAAAAGCAGTGGTATGTTGCTCCCGCAGCATTTAACCATTAATTCTTATCGTAGTTCACCACCTTATCATCATCGTCAGCCTACTGACATTCACTGCTGGACTTCGGCCTTTTCTAAATCTCGTCACCACACCCATTTCAATTAAGAAAAATAAACTTCCAGTTGTAATATATTTTTTTTAATTAATTAAATTATTTGACATGATATTTCAATGAGAATTTGAGGGATGCATTTGTTTTAAATTTTTTTACATTACAGCTTTAGCGTCGACATCGATTTTAGTCACTTTTAGTCGTAATGAGTTTGATAGTACGTCCAATCTATTTCGGTGTTTAGTTTTTATATTAACCAAGGCTGAAAACCCACTTCACTTTAATATGAGCTAGTGAAGGGAAGGAGGATTTTCATTGCTTAGTCAAACAGGCATTAATGATAGCTGTCAGCAACTGACAGCCAGAATTTCGTCAATTGGTTGCGATTAAAAGTATTTTTCAGTGAGGTATCTTCTGATAAATCGATAAGCTCTTCACTTGCTTTTGTTGTTGAAATGGGTTAGGTACAAATCGAACGAGTATGTACGACAATCGTCCTATAGTTTCAGGGCCCACCCAAAATCTACCCGCGACCCACACTTACAAGTAGGTACTGGTGTAAGCCGTTTGATCCCCACATTGAAGGTTGAAATTCCGTTACTTTTGATAATTTGGGAATGCAAAACAGCCAACATATTAAAAAAAATGACAAATAGTCGGCGTAACATGATGATAAACATTATGCAGGCGGGACTAGCGGCACTGCACCCAGCGGGCACATTAACTGTACAGAGGGATGTACGCCAAAACAAAAATGTATACTATAAATAATTTTATGATTCACCCCAACTCAAACTTAATTTTTTTTATTCAGAATAAATTTTTGCAAATATTTTCTGAAAGTCTACATGATGCCTACCATCGGTTCGGGAACTAACCCGGCGAGAAGAACCGGCGTAAGAAACTCGCAGGGGGCCCACTTTATTTACCAAAAAAAGTGAGAAAAAAATTAATGTTTTAAAATAAAGTTTACAATGCTGTAACTTAAAATTATACAATGTCAACATACATACATAATACAACAACAACATACAACCGAGGGCGAAACGGACGAAGGTTACTCTTGCGCCTCTAATGGACTGTACGATTGTTGCCGTATCACCGCAGTCCTCAATGTGACTGCTGAGTGCTGATGTATTACACGTGATCTATAAAATATAATATCTATGGACGCTTCACACCACGTCGCGTCAGTCTGGCCCCGTGCTAAGTAGGTGAAGGACTTGTGTTACAGGTACCAGACAACGGAAATATATTTAATACTTTTATACTATACATATATTTAGGATTTTTATTATATGATACACATATAATACTTAATACACATCCATGACCCAGGAAATTTGAAAACTTTTTGTTCCGTCGTCGGCGAGATTCGAACCCGCGACCCCCGGCTTGAGCTTCCAACAGCCCACCAACTGAGTCACAGAGGTCGTCATATATGAGTTTGTTATGTTTTTGTAATATTATGGTTTAGGTACGCTCTTATAAATTATAATACTTACTTGTTGTTATCTTTTGATACCGCCTTAAAGAAAACATTAAAACTTAGAGTCCTTGTAAAAAATCATCTATACGATCGTAGAATTCAGAAAAAATCAACCGCTTGATACAACTAGTCAAAGTATTAGTTTTGTTCCTGGCAACTTCTTTACATCGAAGTACATAATATGTTTATCGCGCGAGAATCTCTTTTATCCGAATAAGAACTATTCTTTTCCCTGTACTAAAAGCATATGTACCCTGTAACATATAGAGAGTAGAATATTTGAGTGACAGACCCGTTTTCGCATTTATAATATTATGTAATATTAGTACGGAATACAATCAATAACTGTCATAAAATTAAATTAGGAAAAAAAACCCGCCAAACAACTTTAAATAGTAATGAAATAATATTTAATACTGACTTTAAGTTTAAATAGTTCTTAAGCATAAAGTTATATAAATTGTTGTCAAGGTGTGTCGGGGGACCGCTAATGTAGATGTTTGATTTCACATAATATCACATTACCTAATATAGACAATCAGCGATTAGCTATGGCGATACGAAATACAAAAGTCGCTGTTGTCGTAGTTTACTTGGCGGTCCGACGCACTGCACCGTGACAACAATAATATTATTATGGACTTAAATATGCTTAAGAATTATTTAAACCTAAAGTCAGGAAATATTATTTCATTATTACTTTTTAAAGTTGTTTGGTGGGGCTTTTTTTTAATTTTTATTTTATTTTATGCTTTTTAAACTTGTGTTGGTTATAGTGCAGAATAATTCCTATTAACAGGATCACATCCCAATTAATGCCATCTATACAATATGTCCTCTTGGATGAGGCCGTCAATATGAGCCCAAACATGAAACCTCCACTTTGGGTTCATACGGAGCTCGGCTCCTATAGAATCCAGGTGATGTTGCGACAGCGCATGCTAATATTTACTGTTTATCTACGTCTTACTGGTTGTCGCAATTAAAATGAGCCCAAACACGAAACGTCTGCTCTAAGTTGGTGAGTAGTTGGCTATCCTATTGATTACCAGGTGATGCTGCAGCACCAGGTCAACTTTCCATTAATGTGTATATGTTACGCTCAAAGACCGAAAACGCTCAGTGAGCGAAAAAATGGCTCACAACGCGTTGTGATAATAGAGAAAAGCCATGACGAGTTCTGAGCATTTAAAAACAGCCACGACGCGAATTCGGGTTGTGGCCCTAATGAAAACGGCCACGACGCGTTCTGAAACCAGGCCAGTTTCGCAAGAGTAATTTTATAGCACCCAAGTGTGTGCGCAATACACAAGAGCACTGTGAAATTACTCCTGCTTAACTGGCCTGGTTTCTGGTTCCATTGAAACCAGAGTGCTTTTGTGTATTGCGCACACACTTGGGCACTATAAAATTACTCCTGCGTAACTGGCCTGGTTTCATTGAAACCAGATTGCTCTTGTGTATTGCGCACACACTTGGGCACTATAAAATAACTCCTGCGTAACTGGCCTGGTTTCATTGAAACCAAAGTGTTCTTGTGTGTTGCGCACACACTTGGGCACTATAAAATAACTCCTGCGTAACTGGTCTGGTTTCATTGAAACCAGAGTGTTCTTGTGTATTGCGCACACACTTGGGCACTATAAAATAACTCCTGCATAACTGGCCTGCTTTCAGAACGCGTCGTGGCTGTTTTCATTAGGGCCACAACACGAATTCGCGTCGTGGCTGTTTTAAAATGCTCACAACGCGTCATGGCTTTTTTCGATTACCAGAACGCGTTGTGGCCGTTTTCATTAGGGCCACGACACGAATTTCGCGTCGGGGCCATTTCACTATTACCACAACGCGTTGTGAGCCATTTTTTCGGTCACTGAGCGTTTTCGGTCTTTGAGCGTAACATATATACATATTCATAAATCATTAGTGTCCCGAACCAGAATGCAAAATATAAAACCAGATAAACCGTGATTTTCAGCAATGAGCAGGCTGATAATGAACTATAGCTAAGAACACTCTCAATCATGTCAGATTTCAAACAAAAAAAAAACTAGATCAAAATCGGTCTACCCGTTTGGATGCTACGATGCCACAGACAGACAGACAGACACGTCAAACTTATAACACCCCTCTTTTTGGTCGGGGGTTAAAATCCGATACCTCCAGTGGCTACCAGTAGCTACCAGTATAGCGATACTGGTAGCTACTGGTAGCCGATCTCTGATTAGCGAATCAAGCGGATAACATCGCTGTCAGGTATGTGCGACAACAATACCTACATTTATAATAACACGTTTACACGAACATCCACTTAGAGGTCGGATTGAGTCGACAGTCGGCAGTCGACACGCGGAAGTCAATAAATTACGAGACAAGACGTAATACGCCACCCGAGATGTGGCCGACACAGGCCGACATCGGCCCCAGTCGGGATCCCGGCGTAAATCAAAACTGAAATAGATCGTCGACACCCGCTTCCTCTCGTCAATCCGAATATTAATCTATAAACGTTTTTTATTAAAGTGCATGTAAAGGACTTTTATTATCCCGCTTCCTTTGGATGCGGTTATTATATTGTCTCAATTTAGATCTGTTACTCGCGAGACGCGCATCGGTTGAGTGATGTCTCATGAGCCACGAGGCCTTAGGGAACATAAAACATTTCAATAAAGCGGAGCAATAAATGTAACGTCCTAACAGAGAAATTGATTGGAAAAAAGGGAATCTACGTAATTTTGTCGGAGTATGTCAGAGTCACGAGTAACGTTAACGTGACATAACCCGACCGTAGACCGGTCCGCCATCAATAAATCAATTTCTCTGATAATGCATGCACATCTCCTTTAACCTTATAATATCAACTCTGAATTTAAATTATTGTATTAGTGTATAGCTATGTCCACACTATGCGCTTTCGTCTTCAATTTTCGTCATCTTCTTTCATTCAACTTTCGTTTTTGCGCATTCAATAATTAAATGCGTCAACGAACGCATTACGCAACGATAACACTGTCATTTTTGTTTTTTTGGATACGGTCAGAGGGCATGCGTCGCTTGCATGCCTCACGTTCGCTGTTGACTGCGCTATAACGCATGCCCTTGATGAACAGAAAAAGACACGATGTGGACAAAGCTTATCGGTAATTGTAATAATCGCTACAAACTGGTGACTATCAATATCGTCCGTGGATGATCGTACGCCTGGCCGAGGTGATCAGTATTCAGCGGATGGTGTTTATGGTCGTGACTTACATTCGATTGTCCTCACAATTATTAGGTATTATGTCGTGTGATGTCGCGGCGCACGTGAACCATTACCGACTCGAAAAAGGTCATTCGTGCGACTCCAGCCAGACACGCTAGAGTAAGCATTTTTATGTATCGGTCAATGAAGTTTTAATATCATTAGGTATGCGAAGGAGCATTTTTCCAAACGTGCCAAAAATTGCCTATCTATAAATTCTGAAACGGTATTAATGCCCCAACGAATACCAATTACGTTCCCAATAATTAATATCCTATTATTTGGATTGTTTTTGCGATTCATTAAAAACATGATTGAAAACTCAACAATTAACGATTTATATCGTCATTGCAAGGATGTGTAAATCTCCGGCTGCCGGAGCTTATAGCACTTCTAATTGAGAGGTTTGATAGCCTATTAAATGGGACTCGTATTCTTTAAAGGTTCTTCTGACTACTAAACGCGGACAATTTCTTTTTATTCGGTCCTATTAAGAACAGCGTTTACGATTACGTTAATCTCGCGTGTCATTGAAGCGCTAAAGGTCTGTCTTCTTCAAACGAGTTCGCTGACAAATATGTTTTATTGCTCCATTTATCTGCTCCCGGTGATGTATGGTGTTTATAAACATTTTTCAACATCCAAATCATCCATTTTACAGCTGTTTAATTTACTGGAACTCCGTTGACTGTTTGACTAATTTGCCGTATCGGTGTAAAGCTTTCAGAATTTCAGCGGTTAAAAGGGTGACTGAAAAAAATGACGCGCTATATTGGTCGTACGCGGAAAGAGAGTTTCGGCATCTTATTTTGTCTACACCTCAACAAAAATCTCGATCAAGAATATGCGCCGTCTTCGGATAAATACTGCATTTAAATTTCTAAGTACCTGCTATTAATCCTCGGCCAATATGAAATGTTCCTGTCATAAAAACAGCAGTAAAAAGTTGGCGAAAATTAGCATTGTTTCGAGTAATGTTGAACAAATGCGGTAGTTGATATGCACGATGAGGGAGATAAGCGATCACGGTCCGCTGAGAGCTGCCAGGAAAATATGACCGATTTCATTGTTCCGGCCGCGGCCCACTTCGAGAATCACTTGCGGCCATCAACGGCGCAATTAACGAGGCTTGTCGATGTGATGGAAAATAACATCGAATTAGGTATTCAAAGATAGTTCATAGTACACGCGTTCGCCTCGCAGAGCAAAACAATTGAATTTTAGCATCGATAATACCCCGTCGAGTGGAATCTCGCCCGAGAAAAAACAATCACAACGCACCGTCTGATTTAAGAGCGAGATACGGCTTATAAAGTTGGAACGCCTTGAATAGATTATGCATGTGATGTACCGGGTGATCGCCACCGGGATACCGGATAACGCCGGGGCCGACTAATTAGAAAGTCAGTATAATAATTAGATTATGGTGGGATGACGTATTGGCAATAAATTTGGAAGCAGCGGGCCAGCAGCGCCGTCAGCTATTATCATGAGCAGGAGTGGACGGCATGATGCGTATCGACCGGCGGCGTGGTGAGGTGGCGTCGCCAGCGTAATGTGGCTTCGCACACCCGACGCCCTGCGGCGCGCCAAGCCAGCCCGCGCTGGGGACCCTACGGCGACTCACTGGCGTCTTCGCTCCGATGCAGTCGACTTTCTTTTTCTCGTAAATTGTATGTCACACTGTCTTTTCGTTACGTTTTTTATGTGAGAGACTGGATCTGGCCACCTGGCGATCACCAGTCACCGATGACCACTTTACAAATTACTCGTGATTAATAAATGCTCTCTACTAATTTAATACCTCGACCGGCCGAGAAATCGCCTACGCACAATATGGAATATGTATGTGTTATTTTATTTAAATAGATCCTCTATTCTTTTGTTTCCATGCATGTTTATACTGTAGGACCTAAATTAAATTCAAGAACATCATTGAAGTTGTTTAAAATAGTCAATTACGCTAGAATAATCTGATGTGTATCTTTTTGTGGCCCTCGTAAATGAATGCATTCTTTTTAGGGTTCCGTAGCCAAAATGGCAAAAAACGGAACCCTTATAGATTCGTCATGTCTGTCTGTCCGTCCGTATGACACAGCTACTTTTCTCCGAAACTATAAGAGCTATACTATTGAAACTTGGTAAGTAGATGCAGTCTGTGAACCGCATTAAGATTTTAATACAAAAATGGAAAATTATTAAAAATTTTACGGGTCCCCATAGGTACAACTGAAACAAAAAAAAAATTTTTTCGTCTAACCTATGCGTATAGGGTATCTTTGGATAGGTTTTCAAAAATCATATTGAGGTTTCTAATATCATTTTTTTCTAATCTGAATAGTTTGCGAGAGAGACTCTTCCAAAGTGGTATAATGTGTGTGTCCCCCCCTCTAACTTCTAAAGTAGGGGCATGGTAATTCTAAAAAAAATATATGATGTACATTACCTACTATAAAAACTACCAACGAAAATTGGTTTGAACGAGATCCATCAAGTAGTTTTTTTATGTCATAAATGGTAAACCTTAATTTAACTTTCATTAAAACAACTAAAATATAAAAATAAATCAAAAACCTTTTAATTTTATAGAAATAAACCTTATTGGTGCTGCGGAACTCTTCATGGGCGAATCCAACTCGCACTTGGCCGGTTTTATTTTATACTAATGTTACATAATTTGCGGGAACTGATAGATTTAGCATTTCCAATAAGAGTTTATTAGGAAACCACAAGCTCGCAGTTAACTAAGTGATTCACGGAATACAACATTTGATCGAGGCCCGAGCTTCAATATTATCTAATCTGAATGTCCCATTTATTTCTGAATCATTCCCAATAGCATCATGATTTTGTTATTGGAACTGCCAACGATATCTGCCACTCTTTTTTACTATGTTGGCATTTTTTTACAAGTTACCTAAGTCATCATTCTGTGGGAGTGCGTCGGTAGAGTGTGATTGATTTTGTGGTCGAAAGTAGCACCGCCTACAAATTAGGTTGACGTTAAATTCTGACAGCAATTGATAACATCTTTAATTCTTTACAGCCGACGCCAAACTTTCTTGTAGACTCACACTACGTTTATCACGTTAACGAAAGTAATCGTAAAGCACTTGCTAATATAGGTACATAAGTTTTTCTAATCCATCAATCCCCAAGCGGCACCCGGCTGTCGCATAACAATAATTGAAAATCTATATGTCTGCGATTCTCACGGTTGAGGTATTGAACAAACCATATGTGATTATTAATGTGTACCAGAAAATAAATACAAACTTAAGTTCGCTTTTATTGCCTATGATAAATAATTACCATTAATTAACCAAAGATGACAATTTATACAGTGTAGTGACTGTTTTTAAAGACGCTAATTCATAATTGTCAAAAACTCGGGAAAGCGCAGTACGAAGTTAATCTTATTATTAAATCATACACATCACATTAAGGATGTTATCTTGTCAATATTGAAGTCCCTTACAGTGAGGGCAATAGTGTGGACATAAATATGTAACGACAGGTGGTATAGTGTTCACGCTGGGCAACGCGCGCCGCCTTGCTCAACCCCGCTGACATAAGGCGCTCGCTGACGCACCACATCTTGGCCTCTATACTCTCCAAACACAAGACTCCTTTTCCCATATCATCCGGATCCTCACTTGGACCCTTCCTCTGCAGCCCTCAATCGCAACGCAAGCCTGAAGACGGGTGAATAGGAATTTATTGACCATTAATTCAAAATATTATTTTCACAATATAAGTATTCATTTATTAATTTTGAAATATTAGGTTCCGATTAATTTATATGTGTCTTTAAGATATTTATTACGTATGTAAATATCTTCTTTATTTATAATACTAATATTTGTTTTCAATATCATCCACCGATTATGAATGAAAGTTTCTGGGACGTTGGTATTGTGTTTGAACGTCGATTGAAATGTTACACATTATTCAACGTAATATCCTTTGATGTTAATTATTGTGTAGACTGTAGGGTTTATGGGTTTAAAGTATCAAATGCATTAACATGGTCGGCACTCGGCCGTTTAATAGGGCAGTCAAATTAAAACATCCCGATAATTCGTCATAACTATATTATTGGTCCTAATTAGCTAACTTTATTATCCTTCTTGTTGGCATCTCAACAAGATTAAAATATGTGCTTTTTTTGTTTTCAGAATGCCGACGAAGAAGACAGAGCATCGGTGAGTACCTACTACTATTTATTTTACAATTATATCATTGTTCATAACTTTAAAGTTATATTACTGTATGTCAGTAACTCAGTACCTACTCTATAGGTTCTCTACCCTTTGATAGGAGATCATATCAAAGGGTTTTCGTGGTTGGATACCGCTGTCGATCCTGGTAAAGGAGATACAGTGGTGGGAATGTGTGGTGGGCCAAAGCCCGATTTAAAAAAAAATATAGGTTCTCTATTCTCAACAATAATATTATGTTCGATAACCGTCCGAGTGTGCTCATATCAAAGTAAGAATGTAAGGTTTACTTATGCACATACAAACAAAACGACAACGAAATCCTTAACTTCACCAGAAGCAAAATTATTTTAGTTCTTGCGAAATTCATTAGAAAAAAAACTAAGCTAACCTACTCGTAATTTGTAGCTGGAACAAAAGGAGAGCGATCCGTTGGACTCGAAGCAGAAGCAGTGGATCCTGTGTGCGGCGAGAGGCGAGTACCACTCCTTGGCCAAAATGTGCAAGGAGAATCCAAAACTAGTCAGGACAAAGGTAAGCTCTAATGATTTTACTGCATGTAATTTATAGCTAGAAATATGAAAACACTGAGCAAAAGAAAAAGTACTGAACTGGCATAGATTGGCGCCCGGAATAAAGGAAGGTATTATTGCAAACTTACAAAGAATTGATATATTTTTTCTAAAATTATGATTAAATCAGGACCCGATCCAAATAACTCGGAAAAAGTAAAAAAAAAAATGTAAACATGCGACGTGAAAGCGATACAAAAAACGGCGAAGATCAGCGACACAGATAATGCAAAAAAAGTGATAAACGATTACGGATGTAGCATGGCTCATCCCGAGCTGGGAGTTTGGATGGCGATAGCACATGTCGAAAAGGTGTGCCTCTAATTGGGTCTTGCGGGAGGACGGCGCCATCCGCCCCGCGCCCCGCACCCGCCGCACCCTCCCCGTACACACCCCCGCACTATCTTGACACATCTCCGGACGCGGCTCGCTGTAGTTTACGAGCCGTCTCAGCCATCGAGCCCCTTTTTTTCATTCAACTATTATTTATGCCGTTTTCGAGTGCACTTGATATATTGTACTCATATAACCCTGGCGGACGCTAATTCCGCGCTGATTTATTCGATGCCGTCTTCGGCTTTTATGACTTCATGTTATTGACAATTATTTCGGCGTTTAACGGGTTATTTTGGGGATTATTTGCTTTATGATACCACTGAAAGGTTTTACCTTTTAAATTTACGATTTTAAAATTAAAGGCTTTTGTTTTAATAGCTTCCTAACCGCCCTCCGATGTTTTAATGCCTTCACGAGCTTTATTGAATACGTACAATTATCAAGGAGTGCGGCATCAGTTCTTTCTACTTTACAAGTTTATCCATTCTTTGCGCTTTGTCTGTCATAATGTTTTTTAAAGCTATTACATAGCTTTTCTTTTTATGTGTTCCTAATCTATTGCGCGAATGCGGCATCCATTCGTGCAATTCATCCATTCGCGCAATTCATCCATTCGGTTTCTGGAAGAGGACTTTGTTAGGTCAGTGCGAGTGAGTAGGTATTCTTATTGTGTACGCAATAAAAAGCGAAATAATAGCCTTCAGTTTTATTGATTCCTTGTAAATGAGGAGTGCAATTGCGTTTTGTGTTTTATAGTCGTCTCGTGGCCGGGCGAAGACTTGTTGATGAACTAATGAGACGTTATTTAGGGCTATTGCATACGAATGGTAGACACTTGAGCACTTAATTCGATTGACTATCTAAGTTATCTATCGGTTTCGCTCTAACCTCCCAAGAAACATAGAAACTTGCATATCGACATTTTGAATCAAAAATTGTGGGAGATTGCTCTATTAAATATGTATCTTACAAAAGGAGTGCTTCCATCGCAACCTTTGCACCTGCCAATTAAAACCCATAAATAACTAATATAAACTTGTTTCATAGAATCCATTTCGTGGCTATAATCTGTTGTTCCTGACAACAATTTTTCAAATATTATATCGCTTTTTCTCCTGTTACTTGTAACAGATTGATATTATTTATGTTGTTATGAGTATACAAAATGATATCTTGTAGATTTTATCATATATTTAGGACGCGTTCGTATTTTAGAATATAAGTACGTTCATTAATTATTCATTCGTATTATTTAAAATTTGTCTCCAATTAGTCCGTCAGTAAGTCTATTGCTCGTAACATCTGCTTTGATACTTTCGGCCGACACATTATTCTGTGCACCCAGGGTTGGCAGATGTATCGGAAAATATATCATTCGAGCCCTGATGGGATGCCGATAATATGTACCTACTACTGATTTGGGTAACCTCGGCGGGCCTAGAATTTGTTTTTGGATTTGGTCACACTGATGGCGTTCCTGGGACGACTCCTTAGCTAGAAAAGTTTGAGAGTTTCGACGATCTAGCAGCCCTGAGCGAAGCTAATAAAGCCACAGTAAATATTGTCAGACAATATGTAACACGTGTTAGCCACTGCCGGCCGACATTTGTCGTCTAACCACTAAAAAACACTTTGATGCTTATTTTCGTATTTGCCCGTATCGCTGATAGAATTATTGATTTGTGGAATCTCGGTGTGTGGTGTATTTTTTTCATATGATCTCGGCGGCTTCACTTATATATGTCATCGGGGCTTCCTACCTAAAGAGACGTGATATTTATTAATCGCGGACCGCCGGCGCGCGCGTTCATCTCAATTTCCGCCCGACGAATTCTTTCAATTTCATTTAATTTATGTAAATTAATATGTGATGCGTTTGAACTGTGAAATATGTGCGTGTCTGATGCTCTCCCAGTTGGCACCGGCTCAAATCGACTGTCCAACGACAATTACACTTTCTGGAATTTCACTCCGGTGGTATACAACCGGTATAAATAATAAATATTATTGTACACGTCTCTACTGCTGCACTAATATTTGTTAACCACCGTGTTCCCTTTTTATTATGCTGTTAATTCATAATTAATTTTGCATAATTTTCTGGTAGTCCCCCAAATAAAACACGCATTCGCTTCGAAGCTTATACACCATCTTATGCAGGCACTTCACATGGCTATTTGTATTTGCGTATTTGATGTATTCACCGAACAATCACCATGTGTAGACGGTATGTTTGGCAAATATTGGCCTTATTTGCCTATTTGACAAATATGACCAATACCAAATACACGTATCCGTACCTTTGTCGGTTTTTGACGCACATCAAAGGAGTCAAATAGGCAAGTAAAGAAAATCAAGTAAAAGTTTGGTATTTGACGTCCATGTGTGTAAGGCCGTATTTGTCTTTATTTGCTTGTTTGCGTATTCATCAATAATATTGCCAAATACAACAAATAGCCAATAGCAAATACAAATAGCCATGTAAAGTGCCTGCATTAGTTAAAATCATCATAGATGACCATTGTGTTATCTCCAAATAGTTAAGTACATATTTGCAGTTTTTTTTTTCTACCCGAATACCAAAGAGCTTAGTACAGAATACCTTTCTCGAGTTACAAATAAGATAATATGATTCGAGATAGGAATCTGAGTGTTTTTTCTATTTGTGCGAGTCACTGCAGGCCGCTGGCACCGGTGCCCTCAACATCAATAGCTATTTGTTTTTATTTTAAATAAAACAAATAACTTATCATGTTTTAATATTTGTTTGTTAGTAATATTCTTGAATAACCTCATCGATTCAGACGTTGAAAGGTTTTAAAGATACCTCCAGCATTTTTTTAATTTATCGACATACCTAGCTAAATTGAAACATGCGTCAAACTTTCTGTCTTTACGTTTTCTTTGAGCCGTCGGAGTCAAAGACCATCTTGATTTTAAAAAATATTGTCATACACTGTCATAAACAGATTACAAAATGGCCCGCAGAATGTGCCTTACTAAATCGTTTTGTTTATATTGATTTTTCTCTGCTTAATTGACTAAAGGACCTGTCGTTAACTCTATTATCTTATACTAGGGGAGGGGTATGTGCTATTTGTGTAGTCACTCGAGCGTCATGGAGATCTAGTAGGTTTTTTACATTAAGTAATTTACGAGCTTTTTTTATTTTAGCGGTGAGTTCGGAAACGGCAGCCATTTTAAAGCCTTGAAAAAGAAAATATATTTAGAAAATTGCTTATTTAGGTAAATTATAAATATATTTTATACAACAAGTTTCGTGCAAAATAAAATATCTGCGAAACTTAGTTAGGAAAATATGAAGCTTTATTTTTTGCATTTTAAAATGTCCCTAGTCCCTACAGGCTTATCTAAGCATTGAATCGTCAGTGTTTTATATGGAGGCTTCTTTGAGGTATAATAAACATCCCCTATCTTAATCTGACAGATCCGATGACATTTTAATATTCAAAAAAACATTTTTTTAACCCACCACGTGAAAAATCTGATTTCTATACTATGATAACTAGACACATGTAAGAAGCCTATACAAGCTTAATCTGACACGCTCGAGCTTGTCCTGAAATCCCCTCTTCCCCTCCCCAACTATTTTATATTGTCGTGACTCTGTCTATCACTGGTTTCTACTGATCAGTCGCAAGATGATATTACTGGTAGATTGAGGGCAATAAGTAATAAGGCCCGTTTCCTCGGTCCACTCCACTATAATTTGATCGGGGATATTTGTTTTGTTTAATTACCGCAATCGTAATCAACCGGCTGGGCCGTAAATCATGGAGCTCTGCTCGCCGACTTTATAAGAACAATTACAAGCTCGTTAACAATACACGCGCCCGACCACGGGACGCTCACCGTCCGGTTCTCGCTAAAACATTCAGCTGATTCGATTCATCGGTAGGATTTTAATACATATTTACAAAATCTATACATATTATAAAACAATGTCGCTTTTTCTTCCCTTATGTCCCTTTGTTCCCTTTAATCTTTAAAACTACGCAACGGATTTTGATGATTCTTTTAGTGTTAGATAGCCCATTTATCGAGGAAGGCTATAGGATATATTTTATCACGCTAAGACCAAAAGGAGCGAAGAAATAGAGGAAAATGTGGAAAAAAACGGGGTAAGTTATTTGAAAGGGCTAACTTGAACGAAGTACTGGTCCGATTTGAAAAATTATTTCACTGTTAGATAGCCCATTTATTGAGGAAGGCTATAGGATATATTTTATCACGCTAAGACTATTATCACGCTAAGACTAATAGGAGAATGTGGAAAAAACGGAGGAAATTAATTGTAAGAGCTTATCTCGCGAACTACTGGAGCAATTTTTATGTTATTTGGCACAGATAAGAAGTAGACAACGTGAAGGATCATAGGCTATCGATTTTAATCATTTTTTCAGTGGCTATATATTTTATAACCGTGCGACGCCGGGGCGGGTCGCCAGTTTAATGTAATGGTTATTTTATATGACAACATAGAGATGAATGCCGGTAATGTAGACTTAGCGAACTGTTAACCCTAATTCAGAAAGACGTAATTAAATTGTAGGCCATCAAGCCTTTTTGCTTTTTACACAGCTGCTAGGAAAGGGTTGTGTTTTACAAAACTCGATACTATAATAAATACTTAATACGCACAATGATACGATGAACGGTAACCTTTGATAAAAATCCACCCCATCACATTGTGTACCTGATCCATAAATTACTGTATAGTTAATGTTACAACAGAAAGCCATAAAAACATTGTCAAGTTTGTGTGCCGTTTGTGTTATTTATTAGGTCATAATATTGTATAATTAACCTCAATATTGTAATCAATTTTTATATTTTATACACATAATGGCTACATTAAAATTTAGTGACTATAACGACAGTCGGCCACCTGGTAACATGATCGATCTAAATATTTTTTGAAAGTAGTCGTCATGAGTCACTACGACGGCCGGAGGATAGAAGAACCGAGAGTCGAGACCTACATCGATCATCGGGAAAACATAAAAACGTGTTGAAGTGTGCTAAATCCTTCTAGGAAGCAATTATACCAGTATCGTACACGTAGGATTTGGTCCAATTAGTGTCGGGGACGCGTGAATAAAGTCCTCCATACGTGGCTGCTAGACGCCGGCTCGGGTGTCACGGCTGGGGTAAAAAACCGCCGGATTCCGCTGCACGCGCTATTAGCGGGCGGGGGCGGGTAGGACTTATACCGACCGAATACGTTGACATCTACGGTCATTAGGACGTACCAAACCCACATTCAAACATCTGGAATGGAAGAGGAGCTTAGTGAAGATGGCCGAGAGGAGAAAAGGAGAGACTAAGAGGAGCTTCTGCAAATTTGTAAACGCTTAATGTAGAGTGCAATCAAGTTGGCACGATCGAACCAACAATTATAGAAACCGAGATAAAATGGTCTACAAGAGAAGGTGATAGTAGACCTTAAGGATCAATTTATAATAGAACAGTCAAAGGGCAGCAAAACGAATTCCCAAAAACTGTACACGGAAATTCAAGAACGTAACGCACACATTACTTCAACTGCAAGAACAGCCAGCGTTGGTCGGACGCATGCTCGCGAATTCGCGCAGATGCGCCAGACGCGCGCGCGCCTTTTAAAATTTCCACTTTGGAGTTAAGGTTGGATTTGCTATGTTCAGTTTTTTTACTTTACTTCGATGCGCTTCGACTCTGCGCTAATGTAAACTGACCCTTAGGATATTAAAATGTTGCAAAGGACATTTTCTAATTTTAATACTTACCTTATTAACTTCTGCAAAAGCTTGAAACTTTGCTGTCCTAATCTCTTTTTACCAAACGAACACTACACCCGCAAACGGCATCTGAAAAATTTAGATCACATTCCAAAACGCCCCCGAGCTCAGATTATACAATGTCAATAGTACGGGAATAATGATGGATGACAAGTGTAAAACAGTATAATAGGGTATATCCACCGGCGTGGGTCAGACGGGCTCATGTTGCAGTGTTGGCGCCGTCACGAGGACTTGGCACGCCCAACACAACAAAAAAAGAAAAAAAACGAACAATACAACAAAAGTTCGCCGGGGTCATGATTCACTTCGCAGGGTAACGAGCGACCATGACAAAATGGAACTGATTTGGATTTCAACATGTTAAGTTTTAGCTCTAAAAGATTCTAGGAATAAAGTAATGCTTGATATGATAGATTCGTCGTAATGTGACCTATACTTTCGGACTCACTCTTAGTACGATGTAATGATAATCCTTGAGCCTTCATTAGGCATATCACAAACAAGGATCGTGTCCATTTGGTTAAAAATATTTAAAAGCTTGTAATAATCTCGTCAAGAGTTAACAAATCGTAAAATAACAAGATAAAAATAATATGGACAATATTTATCCGTTTAAACAGAAGAAACACGGGCTCGGCGCGTACGCCGCGCGGCGCTGCAAGTCACCGTACAATAAGTGATTTTTGTCACGGTGAGGTTGCGTTATTATAATGGGTGTTTGTTTAGTGGCTCTACCTTACTCGTGTATCGAGCTAATCATATATGCCCGAGTTTTGTTTTTATATTAACGTTTCATTATAGAGTTCATAGGCGTGTGATGTTGGCCACGATCAAATTTGAAAGGAGACAGGTCCGCTCTGTAATTTGGTTGTGGCGCCATCGGCGAGGTGTTGGCAACGCTCCGATGTTTTGTGCCTCTCGCTATCTGGTCCTAATCGGCTCTTGTTTTTAGATTGCCTCCATTGTTATTGCTGATGGATATCTATCATTTTGTTAACTAATTGTTTTCGTCTCGTGTTTGTGATTGCGAAAGTATCGGCGAATAGGACTGAATGGGATTTACTCACAGATTCTATCTTATCTTCTTTTGGTGAAGTTTCAAGAAAATTAGCCCCTTTAAATGTTTTAATAAATATTCATTCTTCAGGTAAGAAAGTTCAATTTTTATATGGCTTTCCGTAATCCGTCAATTAGTGAGTATATTTTACCCACGTGCGTGTTTAGTCGGTGGAATATTAATTTTCAACATGACTTGGTAATGTTGTAGGGCAACAATGTTTTTATGTTTTATTCGAATGCGGATCCATACACCATACTGCTTTAATTTGTTCTTTCTACTTGTCCTTCCATAGTTTTTTAAAGAAATTAATATTTTTCTCATATAACTGCCTTCTCCACTAACCACTATCTTACCAAAAACGAGACTGATCAAGTGAGTAATAGTAACACGTGGTAGTTAACAATATCAGTATCATTAATTATATCTCATTATTTTATTTGTTCTTAATCTCAGATATGTAATTAACAGCTACTATAGTCTACAATAATAATAATTGAAAAAACGTTTTCTCCTCTACCTTATGGAACCGCAAACCTTTGTTTTGGCACAGGTGTTATTAGTGAACGTAACAAAAGCAGTCCAATCGGTATAAACGCGAGTGCTATTTAAATTACAGAGTATTTAATTAGAGGCTAATTATACGTATGATTCATATCGCGTTCTGTTAACATGTGCTTAAATGAGGCGTCAAACACAACGGTCTTAATGATCGTGAGACCGACTCGTACGACATGCAATAATACCAACATGACGGACTAGTATTATGTCGTAAAACGCATATCGAAACTTATTGGAAGTATCGCGATAGTCGGATTAGAGACGTCAGGCGACACCCTAACACTAGTCGAGACCGGGTAGTTGTAAACAATCAATATAAGATATTGTGTGATATCGGTCGTTTGAGGCTTAAGTGTTGCCTTTAATGGTAATAGCGGCCCGAATCATGTGTAACTCCCGTCGCATTGTCTATAAATCCGTATATAGAAGTTGTCGTCAGTGGGTCGGTCGGCACGGGGAAAGTCAACATTGGAGGAATTTAGTGGAGGGCCCTGAATCTAAATTAGTTGGAACATTTATGACGCCTGATAGCATTGGGATGTTAATCACTCGGCTGATAGGCTCCTTATGTAGAACACGGACACGGCTCTAGCTTTTATAGCCTATATAACGTACCCTTACTTTCACCGTTGTTTCTTCATAACCATCTTATGTACTAGGTCTCTTTGCAGAGTAAAAACAACGTTGAGATGGTCAACAAGCTTTAGTTTTTCTGTTTATGCGATTTTCGATAGATTATTAGGAAATACTAGTTCTTTACGTAGTACTTACTTTTGGGATTGTAAATTGTAAATGCAGAGATTAAATCTTTTAAAATAATCAGCAATGTCCTAAATTGTTCAACAAAAGCCAAAGATTTGCTTCAATTTGCAACAGCTCTTTTCCTTTGCTGATATATTTCATACTAGATGACGCCAAAATTCGTTTATCGCGCTGGAACCATGCATTTTTTCGGGCTAAAAAGTATCCTATGTCCTTTCCCGGGACTCAAAGAATCTCCTTGCCAAATTTCAGCAAAATCGGTTCAGCGGTTCGAGCGTGAAGAGGTAACAGACAGACAGACAGATACACTTTCGCATTTATAATATTAGTATGGATTAATTATTTGTATTTTTTGTCAAACTTTGCTCTGATTTATCGTATAAACTACTCGATACTGCCTAGAAAGCCATAGAGCTATTATCTAGGCTTTGCCTTATAGAAACTAGCAAGGACAGAGGTTTTTATATATTCTGTCTGGTAGCATTTCATCAAAATTGCTCTAGAAGCTTAGGAGATAAAAACAAAATATTTTCATTTCATACTTTAGATTTTACGAAGTCATAAAAAATTAACTAACGTTTCTGGCACTCATTTCTAGTCAAACACAGGAAATGGATGCTTAGAAATTATAGCGATTCGGACGAGCCCGGCGCAATAGTACAAAGTTGGCCATAAACAAGTGGGGACATTCAGTTTTAGTCGTAAAGGCCGTGCGGTCACAGTTCTCGTTTCTTTCACGTTAATCCGATCAATTCATTGCGGTGTTTTTTTGTCCGTAAGTGTTGTTCCGCGGCGATTTATGTGCCGGCCGTGTGTGGGTGTAACGGCTCGCAGCTCCAACCACCGACACTTTGGATTTGTTACATCGACAAATCGCCAATTGCATATGCTAGCGCGCAAGCTCCGAGAAACAAGGAGTGCTGTGGCCTGTGGGGGATTTTGTAATAGTCCGCGACCCGCCTCCTTAGCCCTAGATTCCTTAGAACCTGAACGGGGAGTACCTATAACTGTTTTGTCTTAGAAATGCTTAATTAATATTAAGTATATCAGTTGTAACTACAGCTTTGTTGTTGTAACACAGATTACTAAATAGTTACTACGTAAGCTTTACTCTGTACACTGTAAAACAATGGATAGGTACCGCAACACTCGATAATTTCAAGATGGGCCCCAAATATCCCGAGATTCTAAAACTTAATTTCAATATGTAATTCATAAAACTAGATCCCTCAATGGTCGAAATTCGACCTTAGTTTTAACGACATTAGGACTACTACCTATATTTTGTAAATAAATATTGACTTTATCATATTTTTTTCAACTCTTGTCTTTGGGACTCAGCTGATCTCAGACTGGCTGTGTAAGCATTGTCTAATAGTATCTAAGATTCGAAAAAAAAATCTATAATCCATTTTCAATTTGTCAACTTGTTGTCAACAGACTTCAACCATAAATAAAAGAGTATAATTCATATGTATAGGCTTGTCACCCAAAAATCAGTCACCTTTCCTAGTGTGTGTTGGAGACTGTAGTGTGTGTTAAATGTTTTATTTGTTAAAAAATGTATGATAAAAGCACTATAAAAGCATAATTTCAAAATAATATTAGCTCTATGCACTCCTTCATCATATAAACTATAAGTTATATTAAGTATAAGTAATAACCTTTTTTTACCTACATTTCCCCATTTTTCGTCAAAAGTATACAATATAATATAGATAATTTAAAAAATAAAAGAAGATAAAGATTTAATTGATGATTATTATTTGGATTATTATCGCCAAACCATGGCAAAACCGTACTTTTACTTACCTACCTATTTTTTTTAAATTGACAACTAATTCTTTATTACTATGAAGATGCAAAATGATGAAATGAGAACATATCAGAATCGACTCTCTGCCGATACTTCAATATGATGAATACAAACCCCCTCAAAAGGGTATAAATTGTGTAGGAGATGGCTCTAAAACTATATTCCAAATAGTGACGTAGTCTCCCCTTCAATAAACCTAGCTATTAGAGCCGCTATCCCCAACTCGCGGCCCGCGGGTCGCATGCGGCCCGCCGCGCCGCGCCGTGCCACGCCCGGGGCTTTATTTGTGGCCCGCGTGATGTTAAATCATTTTGAAATTCACGCCCACTGACAAAATAATGTAAATTCGTCGTGAAAGTCGTGAATTTTTTTTCCATTTTTAAATCGTTAATTTTTAAGAATGTTATTTTTTAACCCTAAAAAATGTTTGTTGCGGCCCGCGACACCAAGACTCAAGACCGAAACATGTTTGTGGCCCGCATGAAAAAAAGGTTGGGAACCGCTGCATTAGAGGCTCTAGCTATTAACGTCACAAATCTCCCGGCCGGAATCAATTTCGCGAAGCACAGCAGGCGATGGAGTTTCTAATACACCACCAGGGAAATTGCTTAAACTAAATAAACGGTGCTATCGCTGTCCCCTGCTATATCCATGCGAACTTTATATGCCACGGAGTTTCGGTTACCTCGACGCAAAACTCTACCTACAAATTTGGAGCTTTTTACTAGCTGTTACTACTCTTTTCTAGGAGAGTAGGTAGGTACCCATATTATCATTTCAGTTGCAGTATTAAAATTCCAGTATTTAGACACTAACCCCTTCTTATATTTATCTATTGAAACATGTATATTTAAGGCACATATTAAGTATTTCCAGGTTGGGTTTAAGTGAGCACATTGATAAGACAATAAACAATTGTCCTTCGTGGAAGAGATAGCGTAGATATAATATTTGCGTAGCGGCGCACCGCGCAAGCTATGTTATTGCAAAACAGGAAAGGCTGATTGAAATTCACCATGGAAGGGATAATGAGATGGGACGTCGCTCAAACGCGGCTTCATCTGACAAACTATTCGCCGTACATAATGTATACAGTATACTGTATACTGTATCTTCGTACTGTAAATTTTCGTCAATCCGTACCGGATTGATGAATCAGAGTGATTGATGAAAATTTGACCGTGTAACCGGCGACATAAAACTGATACTTTAACTTGAAGATTATGTTTTAACTCGAGCTCCAATAAGGTTTTTAGATATATAACCTTTTGGTGCTGTACCTATTCAAAACTTCGGTCTGACCTTGTTTTCTGTGTTGTATACTTTGAAATCTAGTTTGTACGTTTTATTTAGAGTAAATACTGGTAGCGTGAATTTGTTTTAGGCGTGTTTTAATTTGGCGGGATCGGTGCGGGCAGGGTAGGGGGTAGGGCACACAATTTACAGAGGGAGGTGGGCATTCGGCGCGCACATTAATTAACCGGCAGAGATCTACATACGGCCGCGGCCCGACTCCGGACTACCCGGTTATTTACGAGTTACGACCGATCGCCGTCTATCCGATAAACTAATTGTACCTAGCCATTGTCTAACCGCACATATGCCGACGATCGTTCATATGTATAGCCGTGTTGGGCAGGAAAATAGCCAAGATCCGTTGAAATAAACCAAAACGCGTAGAGCGGAATACTCTTCAATTGAATGTAAATATTTCTTCGAAAACATTTTATGTTTGATCTGGAAAAACCATTTATTTACATATTATAGCACTAGCTGTCCCGGCAAACGTTGTTTTGCCATTTAAAGTATTTCTACTTCATCAGTTGAATACAAAATCTTACCCCTCTTTTGTCCCCTAAGAGGGGTTGGGGGAAAAATTTTATACACCAGATGCTAAGTTGGAAAACATAGTTAATAATATGAAGTAAGTCCATTAAAGAAAAAAGTTTAATACAAAATCTGACCCCCTCTTTGGTCCTCTTAGAGGGTGGGGGGGGGGGGGGGAGATTTTTATACACCAGATTTTGAGTTGAAAGTAGACAAATATATCTGCGAAAACTGCATGCAAATCGGACCAGTAGTTTTTGTGTTAAAGAAAAAAGTTTGATATAAAATCTGACCCCCTCTTTCGTCCCCTTAGAGGGGTGGGGGGAAAAAAAATTATGCACCAGATGTTAAGATGGAAGAAGACAAATATATCTGCGAAAATCGCATTCAAATCGAATCAGCAGTTTTCGTGTGATAGTGGAACAAACATACAGACATACAGACGGACAGACAAAAAAACTAACCACATTTTTGGCTTCTATAGCGATGTAGTGACACCCCCGCTTATTATTTTTTGAATATCTTTAATGTACAGAATTTTCATTTCTACAGTTTTATTATATTATGTAAGTATACATAAATTCCGTACCTAAGTACGTATTCAATTACGTACCTACCTGGTAAGTAGGTAAGTACTAGGACATAGGTAGGATTCACTAGTCAGGATGTAGAGCTTATTTTCTATTATTTGTATTGTAACTAATTCTAAGTATGACCAACGAATTTGTTGCAATGTCACGTAAAATCCGGGAATGGATTGACATGCAGACAATATCTATATCAATTAAGTCTGATCACCGATGACACAAAAAGCAGCCTCCGTTTGTTTACCTAGAGGTAATAATTAAAAACGACAATAGTGTTTTTGATATTTGATGAATACGGTGTATAATGGATTTCATTGTGGATGAGCGGTGTGTCGGGGCACCGGGCCCCGAGCGTACACGGCGGGCCCCGGGGCGGACAGGCCCCGGCTGCGGGGCACTGCGCGATTCCCGGATATATTCGCCGCATTAACTCAATTCACCACGCTTAACGTATTGTGCACCCGCTCAAACTTCCAAATGCACTCAATGCTTACGTTTTGTATCACATTCAGGTTGCGTATGAATTTTAGTGTGCTTTGTTACAATACATAATACATTTGATTATTTCACCAATTGACAATAATTATACAATATACATTATTATTAACTTTGTTAATATTAGTCGAAATATACGTACGCGGACCGCATAAGGTGTATCCGTTAAATATCCTCGTATTAAAATTAAATATACTACTTTATTGGCGAGCATGTGTAAGTGCTCCAATAATAACGGTAGTTGTGATTACCGCTGCCGTTACTGCGATACCTACTGTAATTTGTTTGATTGTTATTGTATGACTTCTCTGACGTCGAACATGGTCAAACAACCAGCGCGTCGAGTTTGCTTGGAACTCTTAATTTCATCATACGAACGAGAAACTCGTTAACAGTGTGTCGGCGGTTCCCCCAGAAATAACTTCACCTGAACACGTGTTTTGGGGCATTCGAACTGCTAATCCATGCAAATAGTAGAGGCGTCGACGAGTCTGAATCCACTTTCATCTAAATGCGAACAAAAATAATGAGAGGAGACACCGAGCGCGGGACTTAAGCCGCACTTCGTTTGCGGCGAGCCGGCGGCGTGTAAATCAAACGGCCTCTAACATCATTAAACCCATAATTAATGTAAAGATCTACTTTATTTATAGACGGCAGCCACTCTTAAAATTGCCCCCGTTTCGATAATATGCCTCCCGAGCTGATTAACATGTGTATCTAGTCGGAGCGCGGAGCTCGGGGACGCGAGGGCGGGCGAGATCGACCGGCGTCGTATAATACTAGTTGCACTCGTAAAAAATTATCGCTAGAGTTATGTTTCCTTTAATATTACAATCATAACGTCCCCAGACAGGAAGCGCATGTTTTATGAAAGCGAAAGACGACGGAGCACAGATTTACAGCGCGGCGAGGCGCGCGGCGCGGGCGCACGCGCCGGGGTGAGTTATGCCGCCACCGAGGACAGACGGGCTCCCTATTAATTTGTTTATATTAGACGCGTTCACTTGCGCAGTCAATCAAGTTTGTCGTCGGCCGCCCGATATGCGATTTGTTTTCGAAAGATCTTAACCGTGTTTCGGCTATTTCTGTACAATCGAAGCTTTTAAATTTAGTGTCACCGCAGCTCCCCGGAGACGCTCGGGGCATTTGTCTCGGGATATTTATCGGCTCGGCAGCCGCCTATATCATCCGCCGCCTCCGCTCCCGCCCCGCCCGCGCGACGGCGATTGATCAGAACGCGCCCGCCACGCCAAATTGATTGTTTATTCGAGCTCGGTTGAATCTTCCGCGGCTCGCGTTACTTGTAAACCGCTAAGAGGGGAGAAAATTCCCCAGTAAAAATCGTAGACGCGCCGGAACGCACTCGAGGACTTGCGCGGAGCTCTTTCGAAACGGTCGACGATTAATTAACATCACCGCTGATTTAACGAGTGTGCGGAGTATTCGGGAATTAAATATAATATTCGGCCGAGGCGGGGGCTATCGGCGTTATTAATTACGTGGGCAACAATGCGGGCCGCGGAGCGAGACGCGGGAGTCCCGGCGGCCCCGCGCGGCCCCGGCCGGCCGCGGCCCTTTGTGCGGACTGCGGCCCCGAAGACGCTCGTGTCGAACGACGATAGGGCCGCACGACCTCCGGGCGACGTGGGGTGGGGAAATATAAAACATGTTCATTATTTTGAGGCTAATTGGCGGAGTTCGTAGGTGCCGCGCCCGCCCCCCGCGCCCCTCACCCCGCGCCCCCGCCTCCGGCCGTACCCGACTCCACGGCCTCATTACACCAACAAATTGTGCTTTAACCTCGAGTAGGTACACTCTACCGTCCGCGGCCAGGAGACTGCGCGTTTCCCTCTAGGCGCAGGTTCGATGCCGGGTATGATCTTTTGAGGTTGGACGAAGGAAAATATGTCATGGAATTGTGTATAGAAAACCTACTGATCAATTCGGAGTTCGTCAGTCATGTAGGTTGAACTAAAGTTCAAATTAGTGAGTGATAGTTTCGACCATAGATAGAGCTTTTAGATTGTCATTGCCATTGGGTAGATATATTTCTTATGTGTCATCCATGAGATTTTATACATAGGCTGCACTAAAAATATCGGGAATGGAATACTTCCACTATTCCTGTCATATTAAAATCTTTTTAATTGAAAACTCCTTGGTTTTAAAAATCGAATACCATTTATTTATTTAAAAAAAGATTCTCGGTCTTGTCACAAGGTCTTGTCAAACTTGTTTAGTCGTTGAGAAAATGGAATTGACTCAAGAAAATTCTAGAGCGATGATTTATTATGACTTTCGAAGTGGTTTAACACAAAAACAGTGTGTTGATCGGATGATTTCTGCATTTGGTGATGAAGCCCCATCCAAAACCACAATTTATCGCTGGTTTGCTGTATTGCAACGTGGACGTGCCACGTTTGTCTCCAAAACCGGCCATATTGCGACTATTCCTCTTGAGGGAAAAAGAACGGTTAATGCAGAATGGTATGCTAGCATTTGTTTGCCACAGGTCGTATCTGAACTCCGTAAAGAGAACAGCAACCGCCGCATCATCCTCCATCACGACAATGCGAGTTCTCACACCGCGCACAGAACAAAAGAGTTTTTAGAGCAAGAAAACATAGAATTATTAGACCATCCGCCGTACAGCCCCGACTTAAGCCCTAATGATTTCTATACTTTCCCTAAAATAAAGAATAAATTGCGTGGTCAGAGATTTTCATCACCTGAAGAAGCTGTGGACGCCTACAAAACGGCCATTTTGGAGACCCCAACTTCCGAATGGAATGGTTGCTTCAATGATTGGTTCCATCGTATGGAAAAATGTGTCAAATTTCGCGGAGAATACTTCAAAAAGCAATAAACACATTTTTAAATAGTACTGTTGTGTCACCTCCTTGATTCCCGAAATTTTCAGTGCCGCCCTCGTATGCCGGACGTCAATAACATAATGAATCAAGCTTCAACAGTGTATTATTGGCAAGTTCGACTTCTGTGGCTCAGTTGGTGGGCTGTTGGTAGCTCAAGCCGGGGGTCGCGGGTTCGAATCCCGCCGACAGAACAAAACGTTTTAAAAGTTCCTGCAGGTTAATGGATGTGTATTAAATATGTGTATGATACAATAAAAATCTTAAATATATGTATATCTAGTATAAAAGTATTAAGGCCACGGGGCCAGACTGACGTGGTGTAAAGCGTCCATAGATATTATTATAGTGGCAATACGAATCAGGATGGCGGCTGAGATGATCGCGTGAGATACGTCAACAGAATACATAATATAGTAAATAATAACACAACAGACTTAATGAAACGGATCTGCATTGTAAACTAATTGTCCTCGTTAACACCAAACAATATGCGATTTGCCATCTGATACCACGGTAATTGATACTGTAATGATATGAGAGGCATATCTTATATCCATCATGATGGATAACTGAAGCTGTTTATCTGACAGTCATTGACGAACATTCTTCTTGTATTAGTTTAGTCCGTCAAGGAACGCGGAGACCTCTCATTACGGGTAACGAGGAGGTACTTTACGATTTTATTTCGGGAACCTTTTTTTTCATCAACATAATACGAATTAAAAGTTTTGCGTCGATTTGGTAGTATTTATTTAGAAGATATTATGCTTTCGTAATTTCGATGAAATATGTGATGATGATGATTGATGTTTAATAGAAAAAATGAGATTTTTCGTAGACTTCTACGCTTAGAGCTCTACAGCGTAGACCGCAGAGCTTAGGGCTCGTTAACATAAACACAAACAGAGTTTTTGTCAGTTAATATCAAAAATATGTACATGCTAACGCCATCTTTTACCAAATTAGAGAAACTGTCAGTGTCTTAGATACCTCGTCTATACTCTATTGTACTATTGTCTATTATGTATTCTGTTGTAATGTGTCTCTGGTTCAAAATGTGTCAAATTCAATAAACTGCTCTGCACGTTGCTTTTGCACTGGATAACCGGCTTGTTTTATTTGAGGTTATGGGCTTATCCCTGAATTTCCACGTTAAAGTAAAATATTAGTTTTCTCGAATAAAGTCGTGTTGTGCAAAAATGTCAACGAACTATTTAGCTAGTGTGCCTAAGCTGAAGGGCCGGGATAACTACGATGAGTGGACATTTGCAGTCGAAAATTTACTCGTGTTGGAAGGCATGTTACATTGTGTCAAGATAGTGGAAGGAAGAGATATTAAACCCGAAGATGATGCGAAGACGCGGGCCAAATTATCTCTAACCATCGATCCAGCTTTGTACGTGCACATCAGGCAGACAAAGACCTCAAAAGAGTTGTGGGATAAACTGAAATCTCTGTTTGACGACTCAGGTTTTTCGAGGAAGATTTCTTTGTTGCGGCATCTGATTTCAATACGACGAGAGAACTGTGAAAATATGACCGCCTACGTGACTCAAATTGTGGAAACATCGCAAAGATTGAGTGGAACAGGTTTCGATATAACAGATCAGTGGATTGGATCATTGATGTTGGCCGGATTGCCGGATAGATTTTCGCCTATGATTATGGCAATAGAACACTCCGGAATTCAAATCACAGCTGACGTCATCAAGACCAAGCTGATGGATATGGAACCAGAAATGGCATCAGTGACGTATAACGAAAATGAGTCTGAATCGGCACTTGCAACAAAATGGGTGAAACATAAAACCGCAGCTGGCAACACCAATAAAGGCGGGATGTCAAATGTCAAAATGACAGGACAAAATAAAAATAATATAACCTGTTATAAATGCAAATCGCCGGGCCATTATCGTAATCAATGTCCTATGGTGGTCAAACAAAATAAAAATAAGTCCTCTAATGCTTTTAGTGCAGTGTTTTTAAGCGCTAAATATGGAAAATACGAGTGGTATGTAGATTCGGGAGCAAGTTCCCACATGACAGCAGTCGAAACTTGGCTGGAAAAGGATTCGACGCCACAAACTTTCCCGGAGATTTTGGTGGCAAATCGGGAAAAACTTCAAGTCTCGTGTAAAGGAAATGTGAAAATATCAACACAGAAAGGTTATGATGTAACCATAAAAGATGTTTTATTAGTTCCTAGCCTGACAACAAACTTATTGTCAGTGAGTCAGCTTATAAAGAATAACAACAGTGTGTCCTTTTCAAATAGTCAGTGTATGATTTATAATGCAAAGAAAGAACTGGTAGCTGTTGCCAATTTAACTGACGGTGTATACAAGTTGGATATCTGTACTGATACACCAGTGACAAATTGTTTTCTTGCCAAAGACAATGGATTATTGTGGCATAGGAGGTTGGGACACATAAACCATAACGACTTGAATAAAATGAAGAATGGCGCCGTGGAAGGTGTTAGCTATGAAGACAGTTGTGAAATTACAAAATCTAACTGTGTAATTTGCTGCGAGGGCAAGCAGACACGTCTACCTTTTCCCGTTGGTTCCAGAGCTACGGGAGTACTGGAAATTGTGCATGCTGACGTGTGTGGGCCAATGGAAACCAGGTCTATAGGTTTGGCCAGATTTTTCCTACTTTTCGTGGATGACTACAGCCGTATGTCATTTATATACTTCATGAAAGAAAAGAGTGAGGTGCCTAAATATTTTAAAGAATTTAAATTAATGGTAGAGAAGCAGAAAAATGCCAATATCAAGATCCTGCGAACAGATAATGGTGGAGAGTTTTGTTCGAAGATGATGGAAGATTTCTTGATAGAATGTGGTATTGTACACCAAAAGACAAACCCATACACACCAGAACAAAATGGTATGTCAGAAAGGAACAATCGGACAATTGTTGAGAGAGCGGTTTTTGTCAATTGTCAAATAAAACAAGCCGGTTATCCAGTGCAAAAGTAAGGTTACAACAAGCCGAGATGTAGTAGTGATGGAAGGAACATTGGCAGGTGGAAAATCGGCAGCAAGTGAAGCTACATGGTGTATCGAAGAAGACAGTCATGTTTCAGAAGTGAATGATCGTTCAGTGGGGGATTGTAACAGTATGGAACGATCAGAGTTAGAATCAGAGACCCCATCTGACAGTGAATCGTCACAGCAAACATTCTTCGAAGCCGAGGCTGATAAGACCTACGTTCTGGATAGTCCATCCTCTAGCAGCAGTCCAATTATGACGCTGGAACAGGAACCAGATGCAGAGTATCCCAGCAGAGAAAAAAGAGTGCGGCGGAAACCTGATAAATTTTTTCCGAGTTGGCTGGTCACTACAGATAGTGAGCCGACAGTGGCAGAAGCTCTGAATGGTCCCGAGAGTGTGCAGTGGAGGAAGGCAATGGACGAGGAAATCGAGTCATTCCGAAAGAACGAAGTGTTTGAACTTGTGGATGCCCCAAAAGGAGCTACTATAGTGAAGTGTCGGTGGGTCCTTAAAAAGAAATACAAAAGTGATAGTGAAGTGCAATACCGTGCGCGATTAGTGGCTAAGGGTTTTACTCAAAGACAAGGAATTGACTATGATGAGACTTTTTTGCCAGTCGTTCGCCACTCTACTTTAAGACTATTGTTTGCGCTAAGTGTAAAATTAGGATTAGAAATTAACCAATTAGATGTTAAAACTGCTTACTTAAACGGTAAATTAAAAGAGGAAATATTTATGTGTGTACCAGAAGGTTTTGCATCCCAAATGGGTGGTAAAGTTTTAAAACTCAGGAAGGCAGTGTATGGATTAAAACAATCCGCCTTGGCCTGGTATGAAAGGGTTAGAGATGTTTTGTGTAAAAATAACTTTAAAAACTGTACACAAGAGCCATGTTTATTTACAAAAATTAATAAGGGTGTAAAAATAATAATAGCATTGTATGTCGATGATTTTCTTATATTTTCTGATAATAAAGTTGAAACTGAGAAGTTAAAGTGTATCTTGAGCTCTGAATTTAATATTAAAGACTTAGGTGAAGTTAAAAATTATTTAGGAATGAATATTAATGTAAAGAAAAACTCTAGTAGCTATGAGATAACTGTTGATCAGCAAGAATACATAGATGAATTGTTATGTAAATTTAAAATGACTGATTGTAAAACAGTGGATACACCTATTGAAAGTAAATTAAATGTAACTAAGGCAGAAAAATGTATGTCAGGTATTAGTTATCAAAAACTTATAGGTTGTCTCATGTATCTAGCTGTTATGACGAGGCCTGATATTGCTTACTCAGTAAGTTACTTAAGTCAATTTAATACTTACTACAATACTGAGCATTGGAATTATGCAAAAAGGGTGTTGAGGTATTTAAATAAAACAAAAACATATTGTTTAAAGTTCAGTAGTAAGGGAGATGGTTTAAATGGTTTTGTTGATGCCGACTGGGCTAGTGATTCTTTAGACCGCAAGTCATATACTGGATTTTGTTTTGTCATGTCAGGTTCGGCTGTCTCTTGGCAGAGCAGGAAACAGAAAGTTACAGCGCTTTCAAGCACAGAAGCTGAATATGTTGCACTTTCTGAAGCCTGTAGGGAAGCCATGTATTTAAGAGAACTGTTGTATGAGCTTACTGGAACTTTGGTCAAAACTCAGTTGTATTGTGATAATCAAAGTGCATTGAAAATGACAAAAAATTATCAGTGTCACAATAGAACAAAACATATCGATGTTAAACATCATTTTGTGCGAGAGGTTGTTAAAGATGAAAAGGTTGTTATTTCTTACTTACCAACTAACGAGATGCCTGCAGATTTGTTGACCAAAGGTTTAGGAGCTATAAAACATTACAAGTTTATGGAGAGCTTAGGAATAGTTAAAATATAGTTTACTTAGTTCATTGTTTGTTGATGGTATGTGATGTGTCATGAACATGTGTACTTATTTTTGATAAGTGGGGGTGTCAGTTAATATCAAAAATATGTACATGCTAACGCCATCTTTTACCAAATTAGAGAAACTGTCAGTGTCTTAGATACCTCGTCTATACTCTATTGTACTATTGTCTATTATGTATTCTGTTGTAATGTGTCTCTGGTTCAAAATGTGTCAAATTCAATAAACTGCTCTGCACGTTGCTTTTGCACTGGATAACCGGCTTGTTTTATTTGAGTTTTAAGATTTCAATTTCGTTGTCATATATTTATTATTTACCTATAGTTAAGTTAAAAAAACATATTCTGTAGCCCGTACATAAACATCATATTTTGAAAGCAGCTTATAGTTTTGTATACTAGCTGCTGCCAGCGACGTCGTCTGTGTGAAGTCTTCACACATATTATTACGACTTTTGGTACTGTAGAGTCTACAGTACCAAAAGTAGGCGATAGCGTAATAATATGAAGCATATATAGCATATGTTTACCCGACCTCTTAGTAACATTTATCCAAAATTGTAAGTAAATCCATGCAGTATCTTTTTAATTTAGCTCGGAGATTCATACAGAGAAAAAGACAAAAATTCTAATAACTATATGCGTATTTTATCGATTTATATATTTATTAATTAATGAGGCCAAATAATCTATTCTCAGTGGCGTAGTCACGAGACATAATGGACCCCTGTAAGAGGCACACTCCAATCCGCGGGGTGGGCCCCTTTGCCGACCTCCAATTAGATAAGTGCCACTTGAGGATTTTATAATAACAATACAAAGTTCTACTACAATAGGACAATGAGTAGTTATCCTAATAATGTATGTAGCACTCGTGTTTGATGCGTTCGCCGTCTTTTCTTACTATCGTATAGGAAGCAAAATATTCACGGGTCAGTATTTTAAATAAAATACATAAAAGATGGAAGGTATTTATTGTAATAACTGTTTTTCATTATACCGAGAGGCTTTGTCGGCGGCCGGCGCAGGGCGGGCGGCGGGAGGGGCGACTCGCCCGCGGCGTGTACGTTATTGTAAAACTTTTATATTTTGTTTCAGATTGAGCGTTGTTTTACTGAAAAACTTCTCTTTATAGGATAAAATACAAAAGAACTTCACTCGGTACAACCCTTGCGTTAAGATTATTCGTAAAACTTTTAATTAATCAAATTCGAAGCGGCAAAGATGTTTTTGCTCCCAGTTTTTGGTCTAAACTGAAAGTTTTTTATCTCGAAGTGTTAGTCTGGGGTCTGCACGACGACGATATTTAAGACGCGATACCCTAGAGGTAAGCTTAAACTTTCTCGGAGTTTTTGCAGTGTTTTTCAATATTATTTACGATTTTAGTAGCTTCGATAAATTAGCCAAGCAGAACAATTATCTAGAAATGTCCTGCTTGCAACAGTATGGTGATATAAGTGAACGTGCCAGTTACGTGACTCGGAACTAACTACCAGTAGCCCTGGCACGGCGACCAGTAGAAATGCGAAAGCATAGACAAACTGTGGACATAAACTTAAGGTGCCGTTCGGATCTTTACCGCGGCTTATCGCGACCGACAAAAATTCAATTTAATGCCACTTTATGACAGACTATAGTATGTATATGTCATAAAGTAGGATATTATTTGAATTTTTAGGACTATAGTCTGTCATAAAGTGGCATTTTAATTGAATTTTTCGGAACGAAAATGGATCGGAACGGCACCTTAAGTTTATCTCCACAGTTTGTCTATACTTGCGCATTTCCGCTGGTCGCCGTGCTAGGGCTACAGGTCAAAAGGAGTATTTCATTTGCATACGTCGTTAGTACAACGCTCGTTCTGGTACAGTCGTGTAAAATTGAGGATGTCAGTTTCAAAATATGGCACGAGGCCTCAGTGTGTCGGGAGTCGGGAGTGGAGCGGTCAGGCTGCAGACAGGAAGTGCCGCGGAAACCTATTCAATCTCAGCAGATAAGATCGGAGCTGCGAGCCGGCGCGGGTCGCACGGGTACCGGACCGGGCCGGTACTCGCCGCATCTCATTCATTCCTCTCCTCGTTATAATTACTAATTCGTATTCGATTCGATCCGTTGATTGTTTCGTGTTATTTATTTCCTTTAATGAGCTTCCGAATATGAATTATTTTTGTTTTTAATTATTCGGTAGGTGCTTTCGTTGAATAGTGTTCGATGACTTGTACGATTTGTGCTAACAAGTTTTTTCTCCTTCCTAATTATGAATTTGTTTACAAATTGTTTTATTGCTCTGTTTCTGTTATGTTTAGCTTTTTTTAGTGAAACAGTAATTATGATTAATGAACACATTTTATAATGGTCTACGAGCTTTCAATATGAAGCTTATTTTTATATCCACTAGTTTTGTATATATACTTTCCTTAATACTATAATAGCCTATTTAACATAATGGAATAATATAAAAGCTTATATCTACCTACCTGACAACAAATTGTAATAATTCAGGCTATATGCGAATGCTTCTGATCTTTAGTACTAAACTTTAGTACTAAACTAGAGGTATGTATAATGTATACAGAGTATAGACACGCGGGAGTGTGTCCGAGCCTAGTTTTATTTCTAATTGAACCTGTGAATGTGACTGTGAGTAGTTGTTAGTCTGATGTAGGAGTGTCGTAGAGCTCGATATAGTTTTTAATTACTGCGGAATAGAGCGCCACTATTTGTTGTGCGCAGGCGCACCAGCGATCGGCGCACACGATTAAAGTTTTATTTACGAATCCTCCCGATACGCCCCCGCAGTTATAGCCGCAGATTATCTTAATAACGATCGTACTCCGTGTTTTATTGCTATTAAATTGATAATGGATACCGTACGCCTCTCGTATGATGTTTGTTTAAGATCTAACGATTATGGGATCGGGCGGGGATCGGCGCTCGCCAGGTTAACCGTACCCGGGACCGTTCGGACGTCCTCCTGTTATGATAGAGGGTCGCGACGTAGTAAGATTAATGGTGAGCTGCCGTCTCGAATCAAAGTTCTTCCGAGATTTTAATGAGGCCTGCGTCGAGCGAAGTTCGGGAGTTATGTAAATTGCCAAGTTTGAGCAGAGTAAGCGAGTCCCTGGCGCTAGGTGCTCTGGACTTGTTTGTTTTTTGGTGCTCCACCTCCTACGTACGTTCTGTACATATTAACTAGCTCCAAGACGCCCCAGCTTCGAGACGTGTAATTCTAATTAAAACGCCCACTTCGAGCGACACAACAATCCTCGTGTTACACAATTGATATAATCCGCTCCGAATTTACACGTAAACGTGTAATGCACACATCAGTGAGTGGGGGATTCAGTGTGGATATATTTTAGTGGCGATGGTGGCCTGAGGGTGTAATATGTTTTTAATGGAAGCGCCTCGCTACCGCCGCGGCCCGCTGCCGCCGCCGCTGTTGTGCCCAAATGAGACGTTTCGCGTGGCCCCGGGCTGTTTACAATCGATGATATGTTTCACATCCTAAATTTATTACTATACTTCTGTTCGTTCATTTGTTCTGGTAATTATTAGCCAGAGACTTCTGTTTCGCTCCGATCTCGCCCTTTGTATTAATTGAAATCGGTTTCGCTTTCTTGTTTTGCCCGCCAGTCAATGAGCTGATTTGTTTTTCAGTTTATCTGACTGTTTTAGAGGATTAATTAGCTTCGTGATTGTGACAGATTTTTCTAAAAAAGCCTCGAGCTCGGTCCGTTCGAATACTTTTGATCTGATTAGATCAAAAGTATTATATAAATGAATTTAAGAAATGTTTAAATTTCATTTATAAATATTTTTTGTTGTAATCTACGTTTTTTTATGAAATAAGGGGGCAAACGAGCAAACGGGTTACATGATGGAAAGCAACTACCGTCGCCCATGGACACTCGCAGCATCAGAAGAGCTGCAGGTGCGTTGCCGGCCTTTTAAGTGGGAATAGGGTAATAGGGGAGGGTAAGGAAGGGAATAGGGGATGACAGGGAAGGAAATAAGGGAGGGTCGGGAAGGGAAAAGGGTAGGGGATTAGGCCTCCGGTAAACTCACTCACTCGGCGAAACACAGCGCAAGCGCTGTTTCACGCCGGTTTTCTGTGAGGCCGTGGTAATTCTCCGGTCGAGTCTGTCCATTCGTGCCGAAGCATGGCTCTCCCACGTCCTTTCATTTTTTTCGTAAGTATTCAAAAATCAAAAGCAAAATTTATTAGGCGGGTATAACATCACCGAGCTGCTTCGATAATAACAAATCACCTATTCAATTTCAACCGAGCCCGATCTTCAAAATGTAAGTCGACGTTCACATTAAAATGTTCAGTCGGAAGTAATACATAAATCGCGTGGACGAGAGGTGAGAGAATTAGATACATATTGTTTCTCCGATAAATTAGTGTTTTTTGTCGGGCGAAGGCAGCGAGGCTGGCCGCTGGGTGCGTCCGCGTCGCGCCGAAGCGGTTTTTCACGGCGGTACAATAAGTGCTTTTGCTTGTTGCTGCACCGCGGCGGTCGACTCCGACCGACTTTATTTATGCTCCCATGTAATTAACTACACTAAACATAATATATCACTCATTTATAATGCTCGATAACCGTAGATACATGATTAGATTACCTTTGGATGTGTACGAGTTTGGTGTGTCAACTGACAATTTTTTGTGGACTTTCGGAATAAGCGAACGTTTCGGCAAACGGTTTTGTTAAGGACGCATTCGTCCCGAATCTCCCGATGACGACGGATGATCAAATTATTTCTTGCCAAATAAGTAATACCCATGGCTAGACGGGAAACTTATCAGTGCTCATCTTGTATTTGCAAAAGTACTACCCTGAGAGCTGAAATTTTCGCTGAATAAAGGTGAACAGTTGAACAGACGAAGCGGGCGGCGGCCCCACTCTCATTACCAAAAATGTTCACCCGACGACTATATCCGGACAGTCCAATTTGAATCGCAATTTATTACAAAGTGCGTTCATTATGTTGCGTTATTTTCCCATAAGGTTCCGCCGAAGTTCCCATGCTATAATGTAGCGTAATCTTCGTTATGAAATTGAAGTAAACGTCGTAGCTTCCTCAGCGGTCGCCGGGCCAATTTCGTCGGTAATGGGCCTAATAGCTGGGCCATAGGACCTAATAGCCCACCTGGGCCCCACTCGCGGCCCGGCCCGTCCCCGCCCTATAACTTTATTGAATCTGCGTCGAACACGGGTATTATGTTTAGCGGTTCACATGGATAGCTGTTGCGTCAGGTTGCGGCCTTTTATTTACTCTGCCCGCCGAGAAATACATTTGCTTGGGAACTTCGGAAACATGCAACATCGGAGAGAATCGATATTGTCATTGAGGACTTGAAACTTGTGAAACTGTCCGGAAAACTGTGTAGAATAGTAGACCAAACATAACATTTAGTATTTACATACCGCAGAGCGGAATTATGTAACCCCTCGTCGAACATTAATTTACACGGGCGCTGAAATGATCAAAGCGCACGGCCGTGCGCCGCCAAGTTCCAGCAGACCGCGCGCATGCCGTGCACTATTTACACGAACGGTTTCGACGCACTTTTGACCCCCTGTAGCTCAGTAACTACTGCAAGTACAAAGATAAAATTATACGTACGTAATCATGTACTAGTACTTACGCAATATACCAAATTTCATAGATATAGCGTTGTTACATCCTGAAATATGTCCTTGTAAAAATAGCTAATTTTGGCACTCACTCACTCACTGACCGGTAATCAAAACCTCTAGGCCACTTCCAATTGTCCTAGCGCTATGAAATTTGGCACACAGGTTGGGTTTTATATGTAGATTAACAAAAAAATGAGAAATTTAAGAAATCGGTCAAGCGTGAGTCGGCTCATCTACGAATTTTAGGAAAAATTTCTTATGTAACAGTGAATACGTGTGGGAGGAGGAGAGAAGGGTTTAAAAATATTGTCATGTATAATGCACACTGTATAGCTTATAAATAAATACTGCTACCTTAAAAATTTCGCTTCTATTGATAGGTTAACAAATACCACTAGCGCCATCTATCGAAAATATTGTTTATAAAATACTTTCAATAAATGGCGCTAGCAAAGTTACTTTGAAACGCAGAATGACTTAGATTAACAATACATGCGGGTGTGGCACTATAAAAATAGACCGTACGATTTCTCGAAAAAAAGTATTGAAATCCCACCAAAAATATACCTATTAAAAATGGGGCCAAGTTCCTATTGGTTAATTATTCGCCTTAAAAAAGAGTTGAAATCCAATCCAATGCCAAGTTTAGATGCACTTCAAAATCGATCATAATCATCATCATTAACAGCCTGATCCTTAATACTTCTAAATTGGAACTTGGCAGGTTGTTATGATATACGTAGCATTTGATTAATTGCATAATTAAATTTAATATTGGTATTTATGTAATCAAATCAACCTGCCAAGTTCAAGTTTAGAAGTATTAAGGATCAGGCTGTTCATGATGATGATTATGATCGATTTTAAAGTTCATCTAAACTTGGCATTGGATTGGATTTCAACTCTTTTTTAAGACGAATAATTAACCAATAGGAACTTGGCCCCATTTTTAACAGGTATGTTTTTGTGGGATATTTATTTTGACAAAACAAACGCAAACAAAGATGGCCGACGATTAATCTCAATCTGCGCGACGAGTGCCAGAAGTGGCACGGTAAGTAAATAATTAGTCATCGAACGTCATTAGGATGAATGCGCGTCGTCGATGTAAATGATACTCGCGCGGTGAATGAGGGTTACTAAAATAAGTGGCAATATATTAGCCGCTGACGCAAACGCGCGCGGACAGATATTAAGCGCTAGAGCGGTGCATCACCCGCGATACCCGGCATTCGCGTGGTTGATGGATGGACGGGCCGTGATGAAGGAGGCTGACCCTCGACTCGCACCACTCACGGACAATATGACGGGAATTAATGCGTGAGAGACACTTTTCGCGCTCCGGCTGCGACCAATAACTACACATTAAACGTCAAAGTAGAGATAATTGCTCGCAAAATCGACACTTATACGCTAGAAATATCGAGGGATCTCCTATGCGAGATCAAACCGCAACAGCTATTCAGTCAATGTCAACGACTGAGAGTCAGTTGCGGTGTGCGGTGTCAGCGCGGTCGACGGTGGCGCGTCTTCATTTTGTCGCGGTTATTTCGGGGCGGCTAATAAATTGTTCGATGACAGGTGTCAGCGGCTAACCGCCTCTGCGCTCGCGACGGCCCATTCCTCACCGCTCGCCCGCGGAATACTCTTGTTTTATCAACGCTGCGACTCATTTACTTTCTAATTAACCGCTAGACCGCCGACCGCCCGGCTGCGCGCCCGGCCGCCGCGCCCGCCACCGAGGGATGAACGGAACCGATAATTACGCATAAATACGCCGCAATAAAACATAATTTATAATGTAAGAGTTTAATTAGCAGATGTTTTGTATGTCGTACGTCGTGTCGCGATATAAAAACCGATAGCGTAACGATCCAATATGGCGATACGACGGATTTTAAAAACCAAGCTCGAGATAAGCAATATTAAAATAGTCGGAGAGGCAATAAATTTGCGGGAGTTTACAAGCGGTGTGAACCGTCGCATAACCGTCACTCTCGCAGCTCGACGGAGCTGCTGCTCACATGGACTACGAGTATAAAACCCGTCGTAAACAACTGCTATGACGATTCCACCTTGACAACAAACATTTCTCAAGTTGACAAACAACGGCAAAGAGTGAATACTACAAAACAAACAGACAATATCCTGTAGACATTCGCCAGTATTTTAGATGTTCGCTTTTGCCTTAGGCTTATTAATTACTTACCTTTGTGACGGTACCTAAGTCGTAAGTTCGTAACGATGTTCGTTATAGGAACGAGGGCTAGAAAAATCAGCGGTGGAACTCTGCGTAAGCCTGCAAATATTCTGGCACTGACAAACAGTATGTCTGAAAACGTTCGATGTTTTGTACTTTGTTTGAGGCTCGCTTTTTGCTCATAAAGCATGGATAGGGAAATGAGAACAGACTTTGGTATTAAGTGTTAAAGTCCTGTAAAAGAATGAAGACGAAATTAAGTTCTTAATGTTCTGTAGAGCAAAACGTAGAGTGGTCTTACTCGTTTCGATAGTAAATCCACTAATTCGACTGACCAACTAAAGAAAGTTACTTTACGCGTAGTTCGTAAGCAATAATTTGCAACTGTGGCAAATGGCAATCGATCATCAATATTATAATTCGTCGCTAATTCATATAGTAATTAATTGATATCGAAAAATACAGCTACTTACCAAACAAAAATTAATATTTGTAAGATATTAAATCAATTAGTTTACTAAGCGAAGTTATTAATATTTTTGTTGTTTTTAATTTAAATTAGTTATTCTGTTAATTAAAATTTATAATTTATTAGCTAGGTGGCGCACAGTAGGAAGGTTTATAATGAATACAAGTTGTAGGCGATGTAGTGTGATGTTGTGCGACCACCGTAGTAGGAACTGTGCTTTTGTTTGTGGGGCTAACGATAGCCAGATCGCCTGATGGAAGGGATAATCACTATTGGTGACGGATTCCATGGAATTCCAAAAGTAGCAAGTAGGTACGTGAAATATGCTTTCATAAGAATTACATGAATGGGTAATTATCTTCCTACTGTTCTCTGGGAATTTATAATTTATTTTTGTTTCGAAATGTAAGATAGCAGGAGGTGAGAAGGCGCTATAATGGTTGAGGAATTTTGGAACCAGGAAACCAAATACCAGTTACGTTAGTGGCGTTGCGACTTGCGACAATACTACTACCACGAGTGGTCAGGCAGTCGTTTACCTTCTTGTTTTCTGGTGGATGGTCCCACTAACCAAATTCTAGAAATACTGGCGATGGTTCATGTCAATGCCGTTAGCCGTGTAATACGTATAATCGTCCGCCGCAGAAAGCTCTTACACTGCCAGCTTTATAGAGCTCATTGCGGTTATTATTTCGTTAACTGAACAATGTATTATGATTAAGGGCATTCCCTACGGAGAATCCGTAATTTACCGTATTTAGAGGCTTATAAACTCATAATTTGAAAGCTTTACAGAGTTATAATAAAAATACAGCAATAATCTTCAGTATCTCAACATTCCTTTCCACGTTTTAAATTTTCTATTTTTGTTTATTATACTCATTATATCAGCTTCCAAAGTAAAGCCAATTTATTAAAATTCAAGCATACATTCAGCATCTCCTTAGTATTTACAAATTACTTTTATTTGAAACACACGTCAATAGATCGACAATATCATTTAATAAACTACATATTCCCCGTTTTAAATTTTTTTAGGTCAATCTTGAACTAAGATAAGTAAAAAAGTTTTGGTGCCATCTCGGCAACGCGGCAAATGTATGGTCAAGATCGTTTGCTCGGGGGACGGCCTTAAATACCGTTCTGCATTAGGCTTCTTACAGACGAACGGCCGTTGACGCGTGCTGTCGACAAATGCCGTTCGTCTATAAGCGCTCTATAGATTCACTTACACGGTCAATAATCGGTGACACGAATAGAGCGATCTGGAGCAATTAGTGGAGCAATATGGAGCAATTTATTTCATATCGCTCAAATATTTGATGGCCACATTACTCAATATTGTAGGTATTGCGCAATATACTCTGTACTATGTACTATGTACTCTACAAGGCGCAGGCTAGTCCTCATATGGAATATTGTTCTCATCTCTGGGCAGGGGCGCCAAAATACCAACTGCTCCCTCTGGATCGTATCCAACGAAGGGCCGCTCGAATTGTTGACTGCTATAGTGTTTCAAACAGCTTGGACCCCTTGGAATCACGCCGGAATGTAGCATATGTATCACTCTGCATCCTCTATCGGTTGTATCACGGGGAGTGCTCTGAGGAATTGTTCGGAATCATACCACCTGCAACTTTTCGCCATCGTCCCACGCGAAAAACATACCATCCTCATCACCTTGATGAATGGCAGTCTTCCACAGTGCGTTTTTCGCGTAACTTTCTGCCGCGCACTGTAAAACTCTGGAACGAACTGTCACCTGCAGTATTTCCGGACGTATACGACCTGCAAACCTTCAAGAAAAGAGCGTATTCCCTCTTAAAAGGCCGGCAACGCACCTGCAGCTGCGAGTGTCCATGGGCGACGGTAGTTGCTTACCATCAGGTGACCCGTTTGCTCGTTTGCCCCCTTATTTAATAAAAAAAAAAAATTGCTGCTTGTTGCCGCAAATTGCTTGATGTAGTCGTGACGTCAAAGTTGACGAGAGATGAGCAATTTTAGTTGCCCGTATAAGCCGTAACGTTTATTAATATATTAAAAACACACATTAAATTCTACTAGTTGTATAACCGGACGATTACATCTGCGTATTATAAAGCGTTTAATAAATGCAGAGTATGCTGGATATGGCATAGTTGGGATTGCTGGCTCTGCGGGGTTGGACGGCCCAGCGGGGTGCGGGCGGCCCCGGCGCGTCGCCGCCGGTTATGATCATCATCACTTATGTCGTGTGACGTATCACGGTGTCATCTTGTGACATAATCGTTATTAGCCAATAGCGCAGGAGCTGTCATTGCTAGCTCATTTAATTCCAACTTTATCTATGTGTTATAGACTAATCACTAAGCTGAAGGATTTGTTCCTGTTAGGGTTGATACAGACCGCAACGCGACGCGCGCAGATGCATTTCTAAATTTGTATTGAATTGACAGATTGGCATGTCGCCTCGCGCAATTGAAATCTATCAAATCCCTTGAAATCAGTCTAAACTCTAATGTTTATGAAATATTTTTATCATGAGAAATTTGGTTTCCGAGCTTTTCAATAACCATTAAAATATGATAGGTATTCAAATATGTTTGTTTTCTGTAAATCAAACATTTTAAGATGTAATAATGCTTAAATTTAGTGTATTCTTTTTTTGTTTCAGGATCCTTTCACGGTAAGGAAAACGCTGGTTTATGGTAAACTAAAGTCTGCCTTTGTCGTAAGTACATGCACAACACAACTTATACTAATTACTGAAGCATCAGCAATCTATATTAATATTATAATCGGGAAGAGTTTGTTTGTTTGAACGCGCTAATCTCAGGAACTACTGGTCCGATTTGAAAAATTATTTTACTGTTGGATAGCCCATTTATCGAGGAAGGCTAAAGGCTATATTTTACCACGCCAAGATTAATAGGAGCGAAGAAATAGAGGAAAATGTGGAAAAAACGGGGGAAAATTATTTGAAAGGGCTTATTTGAACGCGCTAATCTCAGAAACTACTGATCCGATTTGAAAAATTCTTTCAGTGTTAGCCCATTGATTGAGAAAGGCTATAGGCTATATTTTATCACGCTAAGACTAATAGGAACGAAGAAATAGATGATAATGTTGAAAAAACGGGGGAAATTATATGAAAGGGCTTATTCGAACGTGCTAATCAGGAACTACTAGCCCTATTTGAACAATTCTTTCAGTATTAGCCCATTTATCAAGGAAGGCTATAAGCTATATTTTATCACGCTAAAAACTAATTGGAGTGAATCAATAGAGAAAAATGTGGAAAAACGGGGGAAATTATATGAAATTGCTTATTATCCTAAGAACTACTGGAGCAATTTTTATCTTATTTGGCAAACATGAAGAATAGACTACGTGAAGGGACATAGGCTATTTTTCGCGGAAAAATGTACGGTCGTTTGAAATTCCTAAATTACGCAAGCGAAGCCGTACATCTATATATAATATTATTATTTTTAACAAAAAAATTAAATCCGACTTCCAAGGTAAAAACAATAGTAATATTATGAACTAAAAAGTATTAAATAACTCTTACTCTTTAATAGAGCCTTTTTCAGAATTCGTCTAAATCTCAACTATTTCTGTACATACAGTCTTCATTACTTCGAAGTCGGTACCAGCTAATTTAATCGTGAGTTCAGTCAATGTCAGAATATCTGAAACTTTTGGCACTGGTACATAAAATACATTAAAAAAAAATACATACAGCCGAACGTATTACCTCCTCCTTTTTGGAAGTCGGTCAAAAATCGTAGGAAAGTCAATTGTGTACATTGAATATTTTTGTACAATAAATAATACTTGGGATGTGATCTACTATGCTAACGCGAACGAAATCGCGGGCAACAGACTAAGCATTCGATAGTTTCGACAATGAAGTTAGACATTCAAATGTATATAACGGGTTGATACTTGATAAGGCTTTTGCGATCTCTATTCTGCCAAATTCTCTACATTTTTGAATTGTTAGAAATCTATCAAATAAATATAGTATAAAGCACTCTGTGCAACGTACAAACCGACTTAATTAAATTCCTTTAAATTCAGCATTTTGTTGGTAGTTAATGTTATTAATTACTATAATAATCTATATTGTATTCTCTCTCTGTCTTTGTGAAAAATTAAAAAAAAAATTCATCGAAGCCTGAGAGAAATTTTAATCGACGATTAAATAATTATGGTATCTTTTTTGGACAAATAACAAAGTGACAAATTTGTTATTTGTCTGAAATTTGACTGAAATTTGGAATATAATATTCTTTTGTTTCCGTTTACATTGGTCCTGTTATTACTGTTGCTGCGCTTTGCTGCAACGCCTTGCTGTGCTGTTTCGTGCTGCTGCCTATTGCTGTGGTGCGCTGCAGGGTGTAAGTATCTTATATTAATGTTTAACCTAAGTAACGGTCGCTTACTGAAACGCTACTTCAAGTTTCAGACTGTCATTATGTCAACTTGGCATTATAAGGCAACACATATATTGTTTAGCGCTGTTACAGTAGAACGACACGCGTCAACGACAGCCGTCGACTGCTGTCGACATGTGTCAAAAAAAATAATAATAAAAAACCAGCGACTGCCGTCGACGCGTGCCGTCGACAAGTGCCGTTCGTCTGTACGAAGACTTAGAGCCCGGGTTACCCTCGAAATTCTCATACATACGTAATACCAAAATCATTTTCTCATACGAAAATATTTAACATGTTTGAGTTATTTTTCGACTTAAAATAGTAATTACCTAGGTTCCTGAACAAAAATTAACTTCAAAATATTTAAACACTAAAAAAATTTTTTTGTGTATCATTTTTTTACTAAATTTACTACTAAATGTTTAAACACTAAAAATAGAGTAAAACACTAAAATATATATAAATAAATATTAAATTTACTACAAAATATTTCAACTCTAAAAAATATTTTTTAGTATTTAAATATTTTCTAGTAAATTTACTATTTAGTTATATATTTTTAGTGTTTTACTCTATTTTTTAGTGTTTAAATATTTAGTAGTAAATTTAGTAAAAAAAAATTATACACAAAAACATTTTTTTAGTGTTTAAATATTTTGAAGTTAATTTTTGTTCAGGAACCTAGGTAATTACTATTTTAAGCTGAAAAATAACTCAAACATGTTAAATATTTTCGTAAGACAAAATGATTTTGGTATTACGTATGTATGAGCATTTCGAGGGTAGCCCGGCTCCTTAAGCCACTTTAGTAGCAGTCCAGTACTTCGATACCCATTTTAATGCAACATTAAAAAAAAAATTTCCTCGTTTTATCTAGTGCCTTTTCTATCAATCTAAAATAGTATTCTCATAAATTCAAAACCAAATTCAATCGTGTTTTGATCGGTAAAAACCCCAAAAGTAGTTGACATAATATTTTATTTTATGTATATGAAAATGGATACTATTTTGCTATTTTATTGGTACCTAATGTATTATGTATTATACAAGAAAAGAATAATAATAATAATATCTATGGACGCTCCACACCACGTCAGTCTGGCCCCGTGCTAAGTACCTGAAGGACTTGTGTTACAGGTACCAGACAACGGAAATATATTTAATACTTTTATACTACACATATATTTAAGATTTTTATTATATCATACACATATTTAATACACATCCAGACCCGGGAACATTGAAAACTTTTTGTTCCGTCGGCGGGATTCGGACCCGCGACCCCCGGCTTGATCTACCAACGCGCTCACCACTGAGCCACAGATATCGTCTAAAGAAGCTGAACTAATGTTCCATTGTAATACTTGAATCAGGATAGCTCGTAAGTGTATCGATAGAGCATTATGTTGAAGTTCTCTCGTTGTCCTGGTTCATAACGTGATTACGTCAGTAATATTTAGCGCATGTATATATGACGTCACGCTAAGTAGGAGGCTTTATTTGAATCTCGGCTGAAATCCGCATATCCATTAGCTGTCACGTCGTAAGCAGCGTGTGACAAGACGATAATTAGTCGCACCGAGACGCATCGGCTCGCGGATCCTAATTGACGTACAAGCAAACGCAATCAATATGACGTGTGGCTGCTGCTCACACCGTGTCGGCGATACTCACACCGTGCTGCCCGCGAAAAAGCGACGAAAAAGTGATAAAGGTTGATGCAATATGGGTCCTCCTCATGTACGTAAGCGATAGTCGCGGTTGCAAATCGGTCTGCCTTTGCTCCCTCTATAATATATTGTGTCTCTTGTATTGGTCCATTATGGCCCAACGTAAAAAGAACGTATCATGAGAGAAGAATGACAATTCGCTCTACCTACTTGATAAACTTACAGCCGTTGTCTGTCAGCGCAAAGGCATTTAACAAACCAATGACAATGCGACAATAATGTCAACCTCTTTATGATCTAAATGTCAATAGTAAGGATTAAAGTTTTTTTGCTAGTCAACAACCTTCGGTACATTAAAATATGTAGTGATATGTAGAGTTCAAGTTTCCATTACAGTTTTTGGCTATGTAAACACGTCCAGTACTCAAATTAAATTAAATATTTGTTATCAGTCCACACTGAGCATTTTGTATGTCACGATGTATTGTATGACACGATATAAACATTGAATAATTACAATTTATAACTTAATGTATTGTATAATATTGTATACTTTGTGTGACCTCTTTGTTTGGTCTTTTTCTTCCATCTCAGCTTACTGCTTGTACGAAAAACTTCATATTATGCTAGCTCTAGGTAATTCAGTCGATATGAAGCGTTGAATAATATACACTGGTCATTATAATACGGCTTTACTCTTATAAATATCCTTTTTTCGGACAAGAAAGAAATATATATTTTCATAATTTGCAAAATCATGTTATCATTCCACGAAGAAACAGTTTGAATGATAAAGCAATACAAGGGATAAGAATATACTGATATAATAATATAATCCCTGAGGCCCGGGGCGTATAACATATACATGTATGTTCCGCTGAGTACATGCCGTGTTACATCGTACAACATACATATATCTATTACTAAGCAAGTAAATGTTTCATATATTTCACCTCAGATATCTAAAACGTCTTGATAATGTTTAGCAGGTATTATAGTTATTTAGCCTATATAACGCGACTCTATCTTCAAAGTTGAGTTTTTAAATACATTTTTCAATCTCCTAAATATCACTAAAGTAACAATTTTTTTAATAACTTTATAATTATCTCAATAATATTGACCAGTGAGCTCCACGACTTGTACAGATTTGGGTTAAAATTAACCCATCTTAAACATTCAACGCTAATCCCTATCCTATTTAACAAGTGAAAAAGTGAAACCTGGGTAAACTTTAACCCAGATCTGCTCAAGTGTCACAGGAATGACTAACTATACAGCTAGTTTATACAATTCGGTAAGGACATCAGTAGTTAGCGCGTCCTGACATCCGGCGTCCGACACGGCATTGCTCTTCGAAACAATCCACTCACTTCACACCGCGCCTACGTGTTAGCACCATAATACACTAATTTGGCGCTAAACAAAGTATTTTAAACCATTGTCTACTATCACTAAAGGTAGGGAGGAGGGGCAAGGCAGTAACGTTGTAAAGATTCAGGACAAGTCGAGTGAACCTCAAAAACGGGGATTTCTATGTTTTTGCACCCTAACTAAGTTTGTATCATAATGCTAATTTATATAAATATTGGCTTGATAAGGCTCCGAAACTACTGGCCAAATTTGGTCAAAATTGGGCACATATAGAGTAGAACACTAAAACACTTTGTACAATAAAATACTTTGTTGTATAGCCAGAAAATTGCAAAAAGAGGAGGAGACATCTCTGTAGAGCTAAGTAGTAAAAGCAACAAGATAAGTTTCAAGAAGATAAATTTTAGGTCCACGATTCTCATAACTCGAATATCAGAATCGCAAATGTCGTTTATCATCGTTTTATCGTCGTTCATTAATTTTTCATTTTTAAATGAGAAAATGTTATAAAGAATTTTTCTTAGATGTGTTGTGTGATCTTGTGTTGTAGATGCTTCAGGGTATTGTAAGAAAATAATTGGCTGAGCTTCCTCATCAAAACATCACAAAACCAGTTCATCTATTCTAATATTTCAATGTAATTAGCTTGCTTCCGATAAACTACATTGATGAATGATGATGCACTGAAATAGTACTTAGTAAAACCTAACTGCAAACACGTGATGTCACAAGCAAGAGGCATATGCGATCGAAGCGCAATTCTAACTACGAGAATCGTGCTCCACAACGGAATATAAAACGTTTCGATAAGTTCGGCTGGTTCAGTGAAATCGCGTATAATTAATTAGAGAGCATCAGGGGCGACTCCTGTTCCCAAATCCTCTAAGTCCTGAAAAAGGAAATGTTGCGGTGCGGTGTATTCGGGTCGGGCGCCACCCGCCCGCAGCCCGCCACCGCGCTGCGCCGAATTCGCTAATTTATAGTGGGCTAAGCTAATAAATTCCCACTGGATTACTCCACGAGCATAGCTTTATAATTTGTAAGATATCCCGCGATGTTCCAGATAATTGATAAATATTTTGCAAAATTTACAGCACGGCGACACTGTTTCGGTCGAGTTAAATGGGATTTTTTGAGATTTATGATTCGACACGATTTTTGCTTTTTAACCGACTTCCAAAAAACGAGGAGGTTATATGTTCGGCTGTGGATATATTTTTTTTTTTTTTTTTTGTATGTTCAACGATTACTCCGCCGTTTGTGAACCGATTTTCGAAATTTTTGTTTTGTTGTATTAGGTTTCACTCCAATTTGGTACCATGTTCACAAAAGTGGTGACTTGATGATGGGATCCAGGAGTAATCGAGGGAACTCCTCGAAATTTATATGGAAACATATGGTGATTTTGATTTTATGTGAAGTGTACTAAGAATATGCTACCAAAAAGTCAAATATTGGGTCAAGGTATACCATGGTTTCGAAGATGCTGAGAGAACTCCTGACTCTTTATAGATACACGTTTGAGAGTTTCGGCGTTGTTTTAAGAACAGAAAGTATATGCTACCATGCAATTCAAATTCATCATCATCATCATCGTCATCATCATCATTACCACGTTGTTTTATCGTCACCAATGTCTCATGGCACTAAATAGATAATAGTACAAGGCATAGGTATACAATAATAATAATTATGTACATTACAACACCAATTATTATTATAGGCTGTTTAATATACACGGCGGTCGGCGCCGCAGAGGCAACGGCATCGCCGCGCGCAGCGCGGTGCGTGCGTAAGCATCGTATTCACGTTCTAACCGGAATGTCAGGGCATGCGGCATGCCGCGCTGCGAGCATTTTGCAGCACGTGTTCACTTTTTTTTAATGTATTGTTTAAATTTATCTATCTACCTGATATTTGGGCCTTGGGGTATGCCGTATGACTCTTAACAGTCTTAACAAATTGTAATAAGATACGTAGAATATACGCAGTACCACCGACGACCACTTATAAATTCGCGGACTATGACGGAGGTCAACTTAATAACAATTATACGAGATCAACTACCACTCAATATTATGATTTATGTTGTCAATTCAATGCTCACTGCTCACACCAAGCTCACTGTTGAGTTGTCAGTTGCTTACAAACTTTCAATAACACAACAGAAATCTGTTACAAGTTACAACTACCTATATAAAACTTCTACGTACAAGCGATAGCGCGACACAGGAGCGCCTCAGTGACATCTAGTGAAGACAATATGAAACTATCTTTTTATACAATTTGAATTGGCACTAACAGTTTACCTACTAGGTAACTAAAAAGAGTGAAATTATTATTTTTAACAAAAAATTAAAACCGACTTCCAAGGTAAAAACAATGTTAATGGCATCCTTATAATGTGAACTAAAAAGTATTAAATAATTTTTCCTATCTAATATGTAGTGCCTTTTCCCGAATTCGGCTTAACCTCAACTATTTCTGTACTCAATCTTCATAATTTTGAAGTCGGTGCCAGTTCCAAAAGTTTCAAATTTTCTGTCAAAGAAATAAAGATTCAGCTTTATCTGGTACCGACTTCAAAATGATGAAGATTGAGTACAGAAATAGTTGAGGTTTAGCCGAATTCGGGAAAAGGCACTACATATTAGATAGGAAAAATTATTTAATACTTTTTAGTTCACATTATAAGGATGCCATTAACATTGTTTTTACCTTGGAAGTCGGTTTTAATTTTTTGTTAAAAATAATAATTTCACTCTTTTTTTAATTTACTTTTTTTAACTTAATTTCATCATCTGAATACAGCGAAGTCAGTAGGAGCTTATTTTGATATTTTACTGTAGGTACCGCATAAACTACTGATTCCACCTCAATGAATGCAAAGATAGTCATTTCATCGGGTAATTTTTAATATTTACTCTTTACAACTTACTCTACTATTTAAGGCTGGTATAAATAGTCAGTACTTAAGATGCGACCCGCTCTCAAGACGCGGTTCGGCTCTGTGATTGGTCCTAATTTTGACAGCCAACCAATTACAGAGCCTGAACCGTGTCTTGATACCGAGATGCATCTTGAGTACTGACTAATTATACCAGCCTAATTAGTCTCCCAAATCAAAATGAGCCGCTGCAAAACAGATCGCGGCAGATGCACTGGCGACCCGTTACTTCGCCTGTTCGCAAGGCGGTGCTATCAGTGTTTTACATCAAAGTATCGAGTATCTCTCCGGCGGCATTAGTCGGATGTCCTGACGATTTTGATTACGGTATAATTATGTATGTGTAACGCTCGGCTCGAGTTACTGCAGGTGTGCCCGAAGTATACGACTAGTTTATATTCATTATGCAAGGTGATTATTAATTTAAAATAAATATTTATTATGGGCATAATTTCAACCCGATTTCTATTATATTTAACGACTCTTTATTGACAGGGTTAGGATTATTTAAATTTTAAATAGGACGTAATTAAGTGATCTACTTTTGATAATTTAAACTTGAGTAATGTTGCGAAGTGCTTATTAATTATAACGTATTTTAATTTTATTTTCACCAAGCTTTTATCGGTCTGCGGCTTGACTATAATATTATTAAGATGTAGTAAAATCATATTATGATATTTTTACTATATAGATTAGATTAATATTATGTTCTTCGTAATATTTTCACTTATATTATAAGGTCGATTACACAAAAAGAGATTATTGTCATAATATTACCATGGGCAAGCCGCGAGACTGTGTTATGTAGACTGTAGAGTTCTCTTGTAGATGAGATTTTTTCGAATATGAAAATATTTCTTTTTTCTAATCTTCTTTAATAACAATAGATTATACACCCAGAAAGTTGTTAATTGATTTTACATAATATTGTATATTTAATCATTATATTATTGGGCCATAAAAATATTAGTAACCGGTTCAATTATATAGAGCAGTATGTAAGTTATACGGACAGGTGGAACCGTCAATATACATTCTGTCATCAAGGACAAACTTTCATCATTACTATTGACATTTTATATCGTAATTAGTAAAGGAAAAGTAGTGAAAGAAGGAGAAAGTGGCTCAGGAAATAAATGTTTAGCAATTTGATCGTGGCGCTTAACTTAACATTTCCACGACTTAACTTTAAGATTACTCATAGTAGAATTTTCTAATGCAGATTGGAAGAGCTGCTAACATAATATTAAAAATAATATAAAACAATTCGAAAACTTCTAGTTATTCCTATTTACACATAAGCAATAAGCATGCTTATTTTACAAGTTTTCTACTGCGGTATAAAATGACATGGTTGTGGTATGTTATTTTTTCGCTATTGACCTGAATTGTTAATGTAAAACGCTTGCCACACCGCTCGTTGGGTTAGTTGGATCCGTTGCTTTGCGATCGTTGCGTCGTCGGAACGGAATAACGCATTTTAATTTCTATGTCAGTTGCCACAAATGCCTTTTATGGACGCTCGATAATCATGCTTTACGATGGATTGAGCATTTGGACAATGCGTAATTCGCTCCCACTTCAACTTTTATCTGTCGCAGTCATCTGGTTCAATCTGCAATTCGATTGAATGACTAGCGTATTCAAGTTCAAGTTCAACTAGTTAGCGATTTGTAGCATAGCGTTTCGAAGAAAGCGGACATGAAATCAGTCAGATAATTGAACGTAAGTATTTCATTTTCTTCCTACTGCGGCGCTACTAGTCACTAAAACAAATATGGCGTCAAACAGCTCGCACAGCTGATAGCACTGTGTTGGTATTTTATCGATTACATTTGCATTAAAGTGCTTTATTTGTAATAAGTAATAAAATAATATGAAATCGTGGATTTACCTACAACTATCCCATCAACGGCTACTTGAAAAAAAAGCATCCCATTTAACGACTTCGCTATATGATTTTTAGTGAAGACGTTAAACGTTAAAGTCAACGTCTTGACGAGTTGTCCTTTAGTCATTCAATTGAATGATGTCATTTAATGAATGCGCTAGTCATTCGATCGAATCGCAGATTAAACCAGATGACTACGACATATCCACTGTTCCGAGGAAATACCGCGTCCGACGACACGACGCAAGTCGCAACGTATAAAATATGTCTAGTGGATGTACGTCCGTCGGAACTCGGAGCGTAGACGTTGCGTTAACGCAACGGCGCGGGGGCCAGGGTAATGTGGCCTCGCTCTTAATGTCTGATATAATAGAGTCTGTGTTTCGCGACAGTCATACTCGAAGTAGAACAATAATTGTAATTCTTTAGAACTTATTTCGGAGGCGGAAACGCTAACAAGCGTTCGGCCCTAATGTTGCTGTTATTTTGTGTTGTTCGTTTTGTTAATATGTGTTTTATTGTTTTGTTGCATGTCGCGGCGGAGCAGTACGTGAGTATACAAACTTTTATTTCACCCCTCAGTTAACAACACTGGTGTGTCAAGAATATCAAGATCACGCTAAGTATACTCTGTTCTTAGATACATAGTATCCTATAATAATCTCGATTCACGGAGTAGAACTTCAATCTTTATATACTCAATACTCATATACTAGAGTATTTACTTTAATAGACTAAGATATTAAAGTTCTAAAATATTGACAACTAAAAGCCCATACCTAGCTTGTCACAATAGATTCTTTCGCAAGTGTTGGATGCGAGTAGCCGAAAATTATTGCACAAAGAAACCAGCGCCCAAAAATTTCAACCACTTGTGACTTCAAACACAAGTATCGAGTCATTAAGCTCTTGCTTCTCAATAACGATTGTTCCTTTTATAATGTACTAATACAAAGCTCCTAATTTTAAAAAGTGAAGTATTAATTTGTAAATTATAAACATACGAATACGATCGTTATTATTTATTAACAAGTATGATCTAGTACGCACCTAATAATACAAGCCCCGCGATAGTTAATGATGTTAACAGAATTATATTATTAAATTATTGTGACCCTCCGCGAGGCCCGGTGCCCCTAATTAGTGGAGTCGTTAACGCCGACTTATAAATCTAAGGTTTATATAACAACGATCGAGGACGAAGGAACTATTGTCAATATTACACGGCAGCTGAGGAAAACTAGAAATAATTCGCGATGACCGCGGTACTCGGATTTTTCTGCTACGAGAGATAACAATTTTAAAGACTGAACAACGAACGCGTAGAAATTCGGCTTATCTCTGAAAAAAATATTTAAAATCTCTATTCGCTGCACTGCCTACTAGTTATAGAGACCTGTCTTTAGAATGTCTACAAACGATTTTAAATATGTATGAAAAATCCATACTAATATTTCCATACTTCCATACTAATATTATAATTTATAAATGCGAAAGTGTGTCTGTCTGTCTGTCTGTTACCTCTTCACGCTTGAACCGCTGATCCGATTTTGCTGAAATTTGGCATTGAGATACTTTGAGTCCCGAGAAAGGACATAGGATAGTTTTTTATCCCGGAAAGATGTACGGTTCCCGCGCGATAAACGAATTTTGGCGCAACGGTTGTAGTTGATGGTTTGAATATAAATATAGAGTGTGCATGCATCCTTGCGTGAATATTGAGGCTGTATGCTAGTTTAGGGCTATTTTGAGAATGAAATGGAATGGAATGGAAAAGAAAGGGGTTAATTTGAGAATTTGTGCTAGGCTAGACCTTGAGTCTTGAGGCAGGAAAAAAATCGGCCAAGTGCGAGTTGGACTCGCGCACGAAGGGTTCCGTACCGATAAAGAGCAAAAATAGGCAAAAAGTTGTGTTTTTTGTATGGGAGCCCCCCTCAATTTTTTATTTTATTTTAATATTATTATTAGTTATTAAATAACACATACAATCAAGGATTTTGTGAAAATTTTAAGTGTTTCTAATAGTTACCATTATTGAAATCGATCAAAAAAGGCCAAAAAAATTAACGTTTGGTGTAAGGGGGGCTCCCTTACACCAAACGTTATTTTTTTGGCCTTTTATTAATTTTTAATTTTATTTTGATTTTAGTATATTTTGTTGTTGAAGCGGCAACAGAAATACACAATCTGTGAAAATTTCAGAAGTCTAGCTATATAGCAGTTTTTGAGATACAGTCTGGAGACAGACAGACGGACAGACAGACGGATAGACATCGAAGTCTAAGTAATAGGGTCCCGTTTTTACCCTTTGGGTACGGAACCCTAATAAAATAACATCCTCTAGAGTCTAGTAAATTAAGGTTACAATAACTGCAGAAAATTGACCATAATATTATGTACATAATAATATTATGTACCTATGTACTTTATAGCCGTAGATATACACGCCCTAAAGAACGTTAAGCAGCGAGAAAAAGCAAACATTATACTTTCATACACAACTTTATGTAATGTAATAAAATTACCATAACGAAAGTAATAAAAACAAAACAATTTGTGAACATAACAGCGCCAAAGTTAGTTGAAACCGTGTATAAACTATCATATAAATGTCCAGGCTTTTTCCACTTTAATGAAGTCATAATATAAGACACACGTTAAGGTGTTTTTATTATTCATAAAAGCTAGAATATATTACTGTGTATGTAGAAATCATCTACGGGAATAGCTAACTTTTGAAAATCTGTACTTATTGAGCTTAGAAGTAACTTGTTACATCATACATGCGAGATTGGTGCTAGCCGCGGCGTGTTTTTTTTTACCTATTTTATTTTACTGTCGAGTAAAATTCTATATTTCCAATCAGCGTCATGATTTTCACTCGTGAAAAAATATATAACAGCTCGGCTGAATGTAAGTTAGTAATCTCTACCTTTTTGGAAGTTAGTTTCTTAAAAATACCAGTTATTTTGCTCCCGATTGTAGGTGGAAAATCGGGGCGCATCCGAGTGATCAGCTTTTCTCTATCGGGTAATATTTCTCGTCGGGGTGCGGGGCGGGGGTGCGGGGGTGGGTGCGGGGGTGGGTGCGGGCTAGCACACTGAATCAGCCGCGAACCCGCCTACACCTTGTACACACGATTGCTTCGAATAATGTCCCGACTCCCGCTCGACGCCACGAGACGCGACGCGACGTCGCGCCCCCCGCCCCGCACAGGGGTTACTTATTTTATTGCGATTCGCGACCGATTGTTTCAAAGCAGTGCCAAATTACAAGAAGACCTGTGTGATTGACCGGGATGCAAACAGAGCTCGGGCGAGCCCACAGCCCCAGCTGGGTGAACGTCGTTATCAACATTTATAATCCATACCTACTAATATGTATCCATACCTACAAAAGTGTGTCTGTCTGTCTGTTACCTCTTCACGCAAAAACCACAGAACCGATTTTGCTGAAATTTGGCATGGATATGCTTTGAGTCCCGGGAAAGGACATAGGATACTTTTTGTCCCGGAAATGTACGGTTCCCGCGCGATAAACTAGTTTTGGTGCGGAGTTGCGGGTATCATCTAGTAAATAATAACGCTTGGGGCTCGCTATTATGACACAAGATCGTCATAAAAAAGTTATTATAAACTTTTTGAGGTTCGTCCTCGATTATGTTTTAATAGATTTAATACGATAGGTAGTAATAAGAGTCGGTAGCTAATATGTAAATTCATAATAAGATTATAAAAAGGCATTAAATTTAATAAGTTGCGGGAACGGCCGGCAGAAATTGTAGGTCCGAGAGATTTCGTAAATGCGCGGTCGGCCCGACTCGTACTAAGCTAGCATTATAATAATAGCCTACCCAAAATATAATGCTTAATATGGATGTCGATGCTAATGCTCCGATTACGGAGCTATTTCGGAAATTATATTGTCCGTCAATCTGTTTTACATATATGAAAATAAAAGGTTCTCTAATCTCGGGCCGTGCTTACGCGGCGGCGTGGGTCCGAGCACGTTAGACGATTACTGTTCCTAGTGGCGAATTATTCGTTGCGTGCTGGTGCGACCCGACTCGCAAGGACGAAAACATCTCGCGGCTAAAGGCTGGAAGAACGCGAGCGAACGCGTAATCGCCGCGTGCCGGATTCGGTGGTAAGCAATAGACACAGATCATAAATGAAGATCTGACATTCCAAAGTCCAAGTCTAACTATCGGCAGGTTTTGACTAGAAATAGGCTTTCCCGACAAAATTACAGATTTCCGCTTGTGAAATGGTTACATTGTTCATATTATACAAAGTTGCCGTTTGACCGGATTAATAATAATATGTAATGACTAATGTTATTAAAGGGTAAGATTAACCTATTTTGTCACTGTTTGTTACACACTGAACGACAGAAGCAAACTGCCTAAGAAGTCCTAAAATGATAACAGCTAGAGTTAACAGATTTAATCTTCGGGTCCGAATATTAGGTGTCCCGCGTTAGTAAAGACTCGCTCGTTTTTACTAACGCGGGAAACCCGCATCCAAATTACTGTGTTTTATAATGTGAAAGAATTTACAACACTGTATAATTAATAATTATGTAGCTTTTTTAAGATGTTTTTTTTATAAGCTTGGGCTGTTATGTAATAATCTGTTATGTATGTAACGGAATCTTTGAGCACGATTTTACCTATCTCCAGTAGTTTAATTATATATTATTAAGGCGCTATATCGAAAGTAATTTTACCGCAAGGGCAATTTTATACTTAATTTGTATGACTATAAAGTCGTGAATACGCTGCGGCCAGAAGCTATCGGCTCGCTCAGAAACATGCGAAAAAACGTAATAATCATTTAAAAAATAACTAGGAGCATTTAAGCCAAATGCTTCTATACGATTTTGAGTTGCAAAGGTGTCTATCAATTAGACTAATTTCCTACAATACATTTATTTTCGTTTAAAAATAATCTTCAAATTTCGTATTTTTAAGAGGTCATTTCGAAAATTAACTGTATCGAGGCAAAATACATTAATCGTGTTTCTAGTTCTTCTCAAACCTAGATAAGGCTATGAAGATATGTATATCTCATTACCAGATTTGTAACATTTCTGAGGGTCCTATAGTATTACGTCAAAAAGGACAGTTTTTTTAATATAGCGCCTTAATTCGACACTTTGCAGTATTAAAAGCCAATGGCAATGCAATAATTTGTTAAAATTTTAAAAATAAATAAAAAAGGGTGTTTTTTTCTTTTTTTTTAATGTTAAATTAATGTAGTAACTATATTATGTCCACCGTAACACTTTCAGACGGCGATGCACTGGGCGTGCAAGCGCGGTAATGAGAACCTGGTGAAGCTGCTAGCCGGAGTACACAGGCACGTCGTCAACGAACGATCCGTGAGTCACCTGATTATAAGTCATTCCTTGTAGCTACCTCTAGAACCTAGGCTCTACGGCTGGATCTAGAGTCAATAGCGAAAGCTCTACCTGTTCTAAAGAGGCTCTAAGTAACAACTTTGGAAATGTATAAAGTTATTATCAGGTAAGATTGTAAGTAGGTTTGTTATGGAAAGCTCGCGGTGACGAAATTGTTTTTCCTGATATTAAATAATATAATCATTTGCCCGTACAGTCTAATTTTACACAGCAAGTGACTATACTGGGTCTGCATTGTTTTTGTCTGGCGTATTAAATAGCATTGCAAAGCGAATCTGGCATCTGGCGAAACAGACTAGATGACCTTGAAAAATTATAATATTATGCTGCGTAAATCTTAGTAAAAGAGGACGTGGTAAACCAAGTCGTTAACCAAAATAACAAAATACTCTCAGTTATAATATCTGACTTCTGAGTAAATTTAGTTGACAGTGCGCATAGCTCATCTCAGGCAGTTAATTACCAACAAATCATGGTAAACGGTTACCCCAGTTCATTACAAAACAGCAAATTGAAAAACTAAGTTTTAATTTCTAGATCTATTTTAAAATACATAGTAATTTATAGCTAGCTATAATCAGCTTATTTTCTGTACATTATAATGTTTATGATAATAATAGCTGTCTTTAATTACTCTTTTTTTTTTCGTTTCATGTGCGGCTTGCAGAATGGGGTAAGTGTGTGAAATTCCTCACAATAAACTCAGAAACGCAATCACAGGAGGCAAATTCACAATTTCCGTTCAACTCTAAAACATACCGCTTTCGTACCCAAGTTTGTCAATAGTGACGGAAACATCGATGGAATAAGAGGCAGTCCACACGGCGCGTTGCGTTGCGTCGCTGCAACGCAAATATTTTGACGCATAGCCGCACAGGCGCTGCCCCATCCCAGCGCGGCGTTATTACGAAGCAGTCTTAACATCAACACCTCCTCCCGCTTCGTCTCGGGAGCCTCTGTTCGTCATGTGTGCGTTGCGACGACGCAGCGCGCCGTGTGAACACCTTGGTTATTACTTATTTGTATGTAAAACGCAACGGCAATGCTGCGTCGACGCAACGCTGACGCAACGCGCCGTCTAGACTAGCTCTTAGGGTCAGCTCACATTACAGGCCAAAGTGAATAGGTGCCTTTTGACTATTAAATCGAGAATACCAAACAGGATATTCGGAAACATGCAAAATGATTTCCTCGAAATAAAACTATATGTGAAAATCTGTTATCTATCTCCTGTATACAGCTGTCGCGAGATAATATCGGATTTAATATCGATGGTATTGGATGTGCACGTATGGGGGAGGAAGGGGTGACGTGTGCTGTCGACTGTCACGACGAGACGAGATCTAACGTTCAAAGGGCTGATTACTTTCGTCAACTGCCTGGTACATGATGATTAGTTTTGACGTTTGGACTTTTTAAACATTAAAAAAGTATGTCTGAATTTTGATGTTCTAACTTTTTAAATTTCTAAAATGATCCAAATATTAAGTAAGCTCATTTTGGGTCACTTTGAATTGCAGTTTAACTTTGAACAATACAAAAATGTATAAAAATGTATTGTTCAAAGTTAAAACCGCAATTCAAAGTTACCCAAAATGACTGTACGTCAAAATTACTTTTCTCATGTTAATCAAAGAATCAGACTATTGTGTCATTCCGCCTCTGACACCACCTCTACGCCGACACTTTGAGGACTCACTTAGAAACTTCTAGGTAAATTAATTCTGAACGGACTGACGGACTGACAACGTTATATGAAAGTACTGTTCAGCTGTTTGCTAGAACTTAGCCTGGATCTAAGCTACATCAATGTTGGATTTAGTAGAATCAAGCTCTTACCGAAACTGAGATGCCAAATGCCATCTAACTGGGAAACTTTGAACTAATTCCGAACTTTTTACTGCTCCGCTTCCTCAAATGGAATGTAGATGGCGTTTTATTTATGTGGCTCACTACCGCACTCAGCGTGGAACATTAATTACTTAAATGTAATTAATTCTTGACATTTAAAGCCCCCATATTATATTATCTGTCAAACTTTTCATTAAATTGAAGGTTAATCATAATTAGATGTCTCTGAGTACGGCGGTAAGATGAATAACTATAATGATTAATATTATTATTTTTAATGTGTTGGACCACATTATTTATTACACATTCACGTTATTGTGACGTACTTTACTAAGCTACTATTGTAATATTTTCCAGGGCTACACTCCCCTGCACATCGCGATGCAATTTCGTCACGAGAACGTTTTCAAGTTACTAGTAGATGTGTATGGTATGTACTCATGAATATTCAAAGAAATTGATTCCTGGGCAGATGGCGGACCTACGTAATTTGGTCGTGTTATGTCAAATAACAGTTAACATTGAATTGACGTAATCCGACCAAATGATGTAGGACCGTCAACTGCATGTGAATCAATTTCTTCGATAGTACACTATAATGAACTTCACTCTTTATCGTTCTTGATTTTATATCTGACAGGCCCTTTTTGCATTTTGTGGTTGTGGCGTTATGCGTCGGTGTGGCAGCACTATACAAAAATTTAAAAGCGCCATCTGTTGAGCCAACTTCAGCTTAGCTCAAGTACAGTATTTGGCCACTTCTGTCGAATGTATTTTGCATAATATATTAAGTTTCTAAACACCTTGTCGAATCACGAATGATCGTAATAAGTGTTCGTTAAGTATTAACCCAAATAAAGTAGCTTGTTATTCTGCGTACTTTACGTTCAACAATTGCTCCTTAATTTGTGACCTTTAAACTCAAACTCATTTTTTTTTATTCAGAATAAATTTTTACAAAGGTTTTATGAACGTCAGTACTACTGGTGCATACCACCGGTTTGGGAATTAGCCCGGCGAGAAGAACCGGCTTAAGAAACTCGCATGGGGCCATCTTTTACTAAAAAGATGGAAAATGTATCTTAAAAAAATGTAAAATTACAGTGTTATTAATAATTATGACTACTTAAATAAAAACTAATTACAACAACAAAACTTGTACAATTAAATATTATACAGAAACAGCTCTGCAGGGACCTTATACCCACGGTGTACTATCATTACTTTCCTTTTAAACTCGTGTATAATTACGTGGGAGAGCCATGCTTCGGCACGAATGGGCCGGCTCGACCGGAGAAATAACTCGGGCTCACAGAAAACCGGCATGAAACAGCGCTTGCGCTGTGTTTCGCCGAGTGAGTGAGTTTACCGGAGGCCCAATCTCCTACCCTTTTCCCTTCCCTACCCTCCCCTACCCTACTACCTCTTAAAGGCCGGCAACGCATCTGCAGCTCTTCTAATGTTGCGAGTGTCCATGGGCGACGGAAGTTGCTTTCCATCATGTGACCAGTTCGCTCGTTTGCCCCCTTATTTCATAAAAAATAATATTTTCAGACGCGGATCAGAACGTCCGCGACTGGTCGGGTCGCAAGCCGCGCCAATACCTCGTCCACCTCGACACCTCCCTCTCGCCCGGCTCGTACAGAAGTAAGTACCGGCACCTGCTGCACAAGATGGCCGACATCATGTATGGACTTGTCTAGATGTAATAAGTAGCCAAAAATTATTATAAACAGTATATCGTATAGGAGGGGCCAGCCCACACGTACCACAACCACACCACGTCGCAACGACTAAATGCTGTCAAGCAACTTGGTTACGTGTGAATAGTGTCGCTGCAGCTTTTTGTAGCGTTGTGGTACCGACAAAATGTCGACGTGGTTGCGTTGTCGCTTGTAGTTACGATGTAGTTACGTCGTTGCATCGACGCAACGTTGTAGTTGCGATGTGGTCGGCCACTACTTCGCTTATGGTTGCAATGTGGTCGGTATCAAACACGCCGCACGCGGTCGACAACGACTGCAAAATGTGGTGCGTGTGAACATTACTTATTCAATACTATATATACGCCCGACCACGTGGTGTGGTTGTGGTACGTGTGGGTCGGGCCTAAGATTATAAATCTTAGGCCCAACCAACTTAGGCCAAACAACTTAGGTTAATGATACGGTGTGAGTTCGGATAATTGTTGTACTTTGTGTCAGGTGTGTGTGACGCACAAAGTACTCGTTAAAAACGTTTACTTGTATTATCCAGACCTGTATCCGAACTTATTAAACTATTTTTATAAAATATTGAGTTCGAAATCAGTTTGTGTAAAGGTCTACATGAAAATTAATTTCAATTACATTAATGTAATGGCACATGGTCCAAACCCGAAACTAAGAGTTGATGTCATCAAAACATAACAGAAGACAAAATTTTCAGAAACAGAGACCCTAGCCATACGTCGTACGGTAATCGCTCCCGCGGTCGTTCTTACCCCAGTCTCTCCCACTAGACTGGCACGCTCGCTCTCAAGTAAGACGGTGGTATGATTTGTACCGTGTCTCCCCTGATGTGCACTATCTGTGTTTGTACACTCCAAGGCGGGTGTTAATAAACCGCTTTTATACTTCTACTCAATACCAATCTTGGCTGATACGCTCTCAAGATGGTCAATTATATTAGCTTGATGTCAAGAGCTTGTAGTACTTACTTAAATCAAGGTTAGACCACACTGAAGAAACAGTGTCTAAACTGACAGCTGCCAACCTTCGTTTATTAATGTTAGAGCTTGCCTAATTTGAAATGACGCGCCCCACCACTTAACTAGTTGATATAAATAAAAATTGTACTGTTAATACGGAGGGAGGGGCGCGTCATTTTAAATTAGACAAGCCCTACTTTCGATTTTAGTTGAATATCCTAAGCAATATAAACGTTGTAACAATTAAAACAGCGACCCAAGAATGATCTCTAGAATAATCGTAGCGGTAAGAGCGGTTTATTAATACATGTCTAAGGTTGCGTTTCCACCAGAGAAGTGTTGCGAGGAATGTGTTTTTAAGATCCAATAGAATCACTGCGCTGAGCGAGGTCACGTCAATGAAGCGATTCTATTGGTTCTCAAATACACATTCCTCGCAACACAACTCTGGTGGAAACGCAGCCTAAGATCGGTATCACAAGGATGGTACAATGGTGGTAGTAATATTATGTCTACGTTGTCTCCCCCTACTGTCAACTAATGTATTACCATAATAATTTTGTCTCTATCGCACACTATGTTTTATGTCATCAGAAACTAAATAATATTTTGTGTAATAGTAATGAATGTGTAATAATATATGGGTTATAGGGCGGTTAAAATTTTTAAACAAATGAGGAATTAAAGAAGTGATTAGTTTAACATGTAAAGGTAACTCTTAATTTTTTGCTCCGATTCATTTTAGCCATATTAATATTTAAAAAAACTGAGAATGTACTAGTTCTTCCCAAAGTGATTGAGCTGAATCGAAAACAGTATAATTAAATTTAGCAAAGGTACATTAGTATATTATTACTTATATTATTATTTTAGGTAGATGGGTATTAACACAATGTGTAAGGCGTAAAATTTTAAAATGTACGCGGCGGTGAAGCGACGGTGGCGTGGTCCGCGCTCAACCGATGGCAGCGCGGCCCGCGCCACACACATTTCTTTCACGGCCGCCATTTTTGCGAGTAGTTGACCGGTGCCCGCCAGAGTTAGAGTTTCTTTAGCAGTTTTGTGTGTTTATAATACCAAAGTAATTGAAAAACAAGTGGATAAATCTTTTATAAAAGTAGTGGTTTATTTGTTTTCTTGGGTTTCATAGTAAATTCATCGTTCGGTTAACAATCTCCACTATAAATGTATTTTATCATAGCTTAAGTAGATTTTAGTTAGCTGGCAAATTATAGTCTGTCAAGAAAGTGAAGAAATTAAAAAGTGGCAACATCGTACAGTCATCCCTTTCAAATCAATCTAAGAAAAAAAGGATGACACTACGATGTTGCCACTTTTTAATTTTTTCACTTTCTTCACGGAATACATGACGTTTCACAAATTACAATCAAAGATTATTTTATGTAACCGCTTGCATATTATAATATGTAATTTAATTACTTAGTTTATAACTACCAACGTAATATTTAAATTAATTATAATAAGTAACAATTAGTTATTTATAATATTTAATTAGTATTTATTTATTGGGTGCTTACGGTTATAATAATGATTTGGAATTCATTTTTACTTAACTATATTTTTTATTTTACTATTAATAGTGTTATTTGCAGACAAAACTTGTAATATATTATGAAAAAAACCTACCCTGTGTATATACACGATAGAGCTTGTCGTGTAATTCACTAGAAAAGACGCTTGACAAACAAGGACAAACACTTACTTATATCTCTATTTTGTATACGCAGCGTGGATTTTAAAATAAGTGATTATTTTGTACCAAACAGTAGTTTATTTTGTATATTCATTTATGGTATAGAAAAGTATTATTATAATGTAAGTATGTTCTGTAGACATTTATAGTAACTAATCATATCTTGTGGGTTAAAATGTATTGTGTCGTCACATCTTGTACTTTCTGGTGTTTCGAAGGAAATTATATCGTTTTGTATTCAGTTTGCAACAATTGTGTTTTATTTTGTCGATGCTGTTTGTGTGTTTTACTTAGAAAGGTAATCGTCTTATGTTTATCATAATTTCGTGTTGTTGAGTTTTCTACGTACCTAACTATTAACTTTGATTTTAAAACTATCATACAACTTTTTATAATCAAATCAGATTTTCTTGCCACTCAATCTTGAAATACTTCATTATTGTAAATACCAAACGCTATTTATTTTCGATATATTTTTTAAGTTAATTTAACCTAGATACTTAACTAATATAATCATTACCACGATTTAAAAAATACATTCAAAATAATTGAATAAAATAATTACTTAAATTAACTTGCATGTTTATATTGGTTTTGGTAGATTTACACTTTATATTCGCAAGTATTGTCTCTATTGCCGATATAAAGATCAGACCCTATGGTCCACTTGCGCAAATCTAACTTAAAGTTAACCCGCACTTAAACATCATGTCATCTGAAGCCCGTAACACATACTTAGCACGGGGCCAGACTGGCGTGATGTAATAATATTCTTATATCTGTCGTTCTTCGTATTTACAAAACAGATAACACATTTAACTCGTGGTTAACTTTAACTCAGTAGCCCTAGCAAGGCCACAGTAGAAATACGAAAATTAAAATATAGATAAACTGTGGAGATAAACTGAAGGTACCGTTCTGACCTTTACCGCGGCTAGCCGTGACCAACAAAAATTCAATTAAAATGCCACTTTTTTGAATTTTTAGGACTACGGTCTATGTCATAAAGTGGCATTATATTTGATTTTTGTCTGTCGCGGTTAGCCGCCGTAAAGATCGGAACGGCACCTTCTGTTTATCTCCACAGTTAATCTATACTTTCGTATTTCTACTGTGGCCATGCTAGGGCTACAGATCTGTGCAAGCAGGTCTTAATGTATTATGCGATAATTTCAGAGAAGGAAGGTTTCCTCCGCATCGGTTCCCTCAACGTGCGAGTAAAGAGGACCACGGAGGCATTTAGCAACTTCCTCGGAGTGGGGGCCACGCGGTCCTCCGCCTACGTGCCCAAACAAAGGGACCAGAGGGACGAGGATCAGCTACACAAGAGTTGGGGTTCCGCTGACAACATACCGGTATGATTAATAATAATAATAATAATAATAATATTTATTTGCAAAAATATGGTCATATAAGATGGTACAATTTTACAGTGTCTCACATATTTTGGTCGATTTTCTCGACATGCAAACATTAAAATATGAACATTGGTCAAGACTCAAGACTCAAGTTAGTAACATTAGTTTCATAATAATCATTACATAGTTATAATCATTACACCATTATTAATCGAATTTATAAGTAATTTAGTCATATAATATCGTAATGTTTAACATGTCAATTCATAAAATCTTAAAATTAGCAATGCGTACAGTACAATTAAATTAATCTTCTAATTAAAAACAAACCATATAAGATGAAGGAGAAGAAGAAAAAAGAAAAAAAAAAGATATTAACATGTCAGTGTCATTTTTACAAATCTGTGCTTTACAAGGTTACAAAAATCAAAATATTATGGCCTTTTACTAGCTATTACATGGAACTGTATGGTATCTCCAAAAACAATACTTAATACGTAACACTAATACAATGAAACTTATAAAAACAACTACGCAGTAACTATATAGCACCCAAAAAACCATCGATGAGTAACTTTCATCAAAAAGCTTGTGAGTTGAGTGTGACCCCCAGATAATCACTATTATCATTAGGTATCTGAAATTTGAATTGTTGCATACTAGCGAAAATTATACATGATTTGTCCGTGACTGTAGTTATATTTGTATGTTTTGATAAACTAAGATAATAATTAGTTTTCAATTTCCAGCACACCAAATGTCACAAATCATAATATACCAATCCTATTGGGAGTAACAATGCTGAATAGTTACAAAATTCGCTTCAACATAACTCTACACTTCTACAGTACAATTAATAATTAAGTCCCAACTCCCGACTATCTAATACATTGCAGTCATGTAATCAAGTTATAAAATTGTTTATTAATTGATTAAAATAAATGAAATAAAAATGACAATCCAATAAAATTCTATTAAATTAGTCTAATTTACAATTAAAATTATATAATTTACTAATGTCAAAGAATTTAAAATTACAGAATTATTTATATTGTAGTAGGAAATTCTAAAAATAGCAACAATCTAATTTTAACTTAATCAAAACTTTCTTTCATTTTGTCTATCTTCAAAATATTCTTTATTTGAATAAAAACATTTATCTAACAGCCAAGAAAAAAAATTATTTTTAAATTTATTGTAGGATGTTATATTTTTTATATTATTTGGTAGCTTATTATATACATTTATTGACATGATAAATGCATTTCTACGATAAATTTCTAGGTTTTGTTTAGGTACCCAAATTTTATGCTTATGACTACTTGACCCTTGTTTCTGCATTACTTGATTTGTTGGAAATAGATATTGGTATTTTCTAACAAAGAGACAGATTTCAAATATATACTGGCACGGTAAGGGAAGAATTTTCAGGTTTTTAAATAGTGGTTTACAATGTTCCAAGTAGTCAGCTCCAGCTATAGCCCTTATGCATCTTTTTTGAACGATAAATGCCCTTGAGACATCTGATGAGTTCCCCCATAATATTAACCCGTATCTTAAAATAGACGCAACGTATCCATGGTATGCCATTAGTGCTGATTTAACAGATGCTATATTTCTAATTCTTCTCAAGGCAAAAATAAATCGATTTAATTTATTACACACATAGTCAACATGGTCTTTCCACTTCATATCATTGTCAATTGTAAAACCTAGAAAGTTTGTCGTTGTTACGCATTTTATAGGATCCAATTCATTGTCATTGTCATCAATTTTTTTTACCCATCAAGCCCCGTAAGGCCCATATGGGCCGCAATAATAAAAGATTTCCAGGAATTGGCGATCGACGGTTTAAATTTAATAATTTTTGTCTTATCTAAATTAATTTTCAAATTATTCTTGTTTACCCAATTTATTATATTATTCAATTCAATTTTAATATCATGATTTAATTGTCCTTTTTTACATTTCATTATTAATGTAGTGTCATCAGCAAACATAATACATTCATGCTTTGTTGATTGCGGCAAGTCGTTAATATACAATAAAAATAGGATAGGACCGAGTATACTGCCCTGTGGAACTCCGATAGTATTCAACTTGAATTGCGACTAATATTTTTTTACTCTTTTGTTCAATATATTGGTTATTTCCGTACACTGTGTCCTATTTTCTAAGTAAGATTTAAACCAATTGTTAGCATTTCCTCTGATACCACATTTATCTAATTTATTGAGTAGTATTTTATGTTCCACAAAATCGAATGCCTTACTCATATCCAAGAAAACTGTGGCGGCTTCTAGACCTTTGTCAATAGCCTCACCGATTTGCTTAATTAGAGAGATACATGCTAGCATGCTAGGGTGGTAGAGCTCCCTATTATAAATCCAAATTGTTGCTTAGTCAATATATTATTGGTGCTAAGGTAACTCATTAATTTAGTTTGCATTGCTTTTTCGAACACTTTTGAAAAGATAGGTACTATTGTAACCGGTCTATAATTTGCGATATCCTCTCTTTTTGTAGAGGGGTTTAACGATCGATTTCTTTAATTGATTTGGAAAATACCCTTGTTCAAATGATAGATTTACCGTGTGACTAATAGGAATGCATATATATTTTGCTGCCAACTTTACTATTTTCGTTGTAATTTCGTCATAGCTTGCCGACTGTGTATCATTCAAAGACTGATGATTTTGTATATATCTTGTGGCACAGTTGGGGACAAATACACAGAGTTGCTATGATTACTCATGGAAATGTCATCTTTTGTATTCGTGTCAATATTTATACTTATTTGTAGTTGTCTTAGTTAGATTAATGAAATAATTATTAAAGAGCACTGCTATATCATTATTGTTTGTATAAATTCTATTATTTGTTTTTATTATATTTATGTTCTTATTATTATTTATATTGCCTATATTAGTTTTTATCACATTCCAGGTGGCCTTACATTTGTTTTTTGGTTTTTTATGTAGTTATTATTAAATGAACTTTGAGCTTTACTTATACATTTTTAAAATATTTTTGTGTTATTTCTATATTCTTTTTTTGTTCCTCTTTATTTGCTTTTTTAGTTTTGTAACGAAGGTATAATGATCTCTTAACAGCGCAGGATCTTTTAATACCTTTTGTTATCCAGCGCGTTGGTTTAGATTTTTGACAAATTTTTATTTTGATTACCAGAAAACAGAGGTAGTAAAACATGGTGAAGGTATCATAGAACCTTTGGAAAGCCATTTCGCAACTTTTTTCATTTAAAACATCTGTAAAAGTAAGTGACGATAAACAATCCAAAAACTTTCGTATGTTATCTGCACTGTAATCACGTTTCTTAACAAAGTAACATTTCACAGTATTAGCAACCTTTTTATTTACCGGAAATGTAATAGATTGACCGGTTTCATGATCCGAGAGTGCTATATGATGAATTTCAGACTTATAATCTTTAAGATTGCTTGCTATTTGGTCAATACTAGCTCTACCACGGGTGGGGACATTTATATTAATATCTAGATTATGGTTGTATAGTAAAGCTTTAAGTTCTTTCGTCTCATTTGAATTTTTTAAATATCTATCTATATTCCAGTCCCCACATATGATTATATTATTTTTGTTACCTTTATTTATTTTATGTAATAAATAATTTAGTTTATCTATAAATACTTTAAGATTAGCTTTTGGTATTCTGTATATTGTAATAATAATTGTATTCAAATTTAACAACTCTACTCCGCAACATTCAAATTCAAAGCATTTACTAATTTCTTTTGTTAAATTTAGATCTTTAAATTCCATATCCTCTTGATTAAGAATACAGGACCCACCTCTCTTTTGATCATGTCGTGAGAAGTGAGATGCTAGCTTATAGCCAGGTAGGTAAATATTCTTTTGTGCTCCTGTGTTTAAAAATGTTTCCGTTAGGCATATTATTTGTATAGGACCAATTTTATGTTTTAAAACCGTATCTATTGCAATTTGTAAGTTATCTAGTTTATTTAAAATACCGGCTATATTCTGGTGAAAGATGGTTAATTGATTATTATTTGATTTAATAAAAAATTTCCTACTTTGTCAATTTTTTGAGTAACGTTTAACGGTTGAAAATAATTTGTAATTTTATTATGAACATTGTTGTTATCTTTTTTTTTTTGGTTATTATAAGTTATTAATTCTATTGGTTTCTTTACATCATTAACTAGTTTATCTATAACGATTTCCTTTTTCTTGTTAGTAAATTTCATGCCTGTAATGTTTGTCATATCGTAATCATTTTCGACATGTACAGATAAGTTCAGCGCAATACTTCGGTATGGTGTGTTTAGACACTCATTTTGCCGCGCCTATGTACGAAGTCCGCCGCTATCCTAGAACGCTGCCTCCCATAGGCCATATCCTATACTACTTGTACATATCCAGAGCTGCTTGCAATATATCATCATCTGTAATAGGAGAGTTGACAACTTTTTAAAAATAGTTTAAAGCGCTTCAGTTGTTTACAATAACACCTGTAAATTAATATTTTATTCATTATTATGCCCTAGAATGAGTTAAAAATTATTTTAAATACTGAATTAAAAATGTCACAAAAACGCGGCATTATGGTCACGTGATCACGTGTGACGTCGTCGTTCATGAAACAAAACAAGCGTAGACAGAGCAAAAGTGAGCAAGTGTTTATCCTAACAACTGTCAATTTTGTTTGACACTGAACGATGACGTCAATGCTTCAGATTGGCGTTTTCAATCACGTGACTTACAGTTAATAAATCCAATTTTTTTATGTAAAATAAAATAAATCAATAATTATTTTTTACTTATTTGTATTGTCTAATATTTTATCAATAAATCTATAAAATTTAATAATTATTTAAAATTGTAAACATACTGTCAACTCCCGGATTGTGATTAGTGTAATTGTCATTAGCAGTATATTTGAAGTAGAGTGTGTAATTACAGAAGGACGACAAGCTAATGCCGCCTCCAAGCAGTAAATCGCGGCGACGCGGCGGCGGTGCGCGGCGCGGCGGAGCCAGTCGCAGCACACCCTCTACACCTGATCAGGTTAACAGTGACAACCTCATTTATTTTTATGTCTGAAGGATTATAATATAAGACTTGTGGTCTCATTAATCATGAAAGTACTATCAAAGAAGTTGATTCATAGGCAGATGGCGGAACTGCGTTATTTGGTCGCGCTATTTCAAACCCAGCCGACCACGGAGCTAATACAAAGAGGAGGTGTAGTAATCAAATTTTCTTATGAAACGACGTGTGACAATTTGCGGGGTGAGGGGGTGTCAAGCTCCGCCCACTTATCAATATTTCATCTATCGGCTAAAAGCAAAACTACTAGCTTAGGTTGATGTTGATGTTACTACGTAGTTCAGATATCTTACACTATATGTCAAAAGTCTTGAATATTATGGGACGTACTCAGAACTTTCAAAAACGTATATCAATTAGGTCAATAAATAAAATTATCATTTTGACCGATTTTTTATGTAATATAAGGGTACAAACGAGTAAACGGGTCACCTGATGGAAAGCAATTAATTTATTAATCAATTACTACAATAATATCACATTATGTATTACTTGCCTATTATTATCACAAAAAAATACAACAAAACTTAAAAGAAATGTCCGCGAACAAAATGCCAAATGTCAGCGCGCGTCAACAATCAACATTATTAGCAAACAAAACTGTCATTGCGATACTAATAATTTAATTCTAAATACGGCACTTGATATATTTATGTTACGTTTAAAATAGTTATCCTAGATGACGACAGATGGCGGTCTATAAGTAGTATAATAAAAAAAGTTATAAAAGCGCGGTTTTAGCTATTAAAATGTGTTTAGGACCAAGTGTATAACGGTTTTCAGTATTCAAATATGATTGTTGCAATAAACTTATGCAAAATTATACGCATTTACGCATGTTATCTTTCAAAGGATTCGCCATCTAGTGTCAAGTAGTATAATTAACGCTAAAGCTAAAATGTTCTAGAACTTTTATATTTAAATAACATTTAAAATTATTTACAAATAAAATGTGATGGTATGTATATTATCAGAACGCCTGTCTGAGTAACTTTGACATTGTAAAACTAAAACACAATACTTCATCCTTTCCTTGTTAAAAACACAGAGAACACCAATTTATTGGGAGTCTCGTTACATGTGCACCAGAAAAACGCTGAAAGTGTACTGACTTAATCCCCGCCCATAATGATGACGTCAGGACCTGGTTGAAAATCACAGTGGACTGTTGCTTAGGCCAGCTCCTCTTTGTATTAGCTCCGTGCAGCCGACAGAGCACAGCTAACATTGGATTGACGTAATCTGACTAAATGACGTATGTCAACTGCCTGTGAGCCAATTTCTTTTAGCGTTTTCGGCATCTAGAACTGTACCCCAGGAAAATTAAACATTCGACCTCGGGATAGTTTGCATAGAGCTGAAAATTGGTAGAGACGTGAAATACACCATTATAAATAAAACCTCAAAAGTCCCCGGCGATCCTCCTTATGCTAAAATTTTTATTTAAGGTCAAAGGTATGAAAATGAGGTTTTTCCCGTTTTTTTCCCAAACTTTTCATTTTATCAAAAAATTGGTAGGACAAGAGTGTAGATCATAGAATTCTCTACAAAAAATATTCAGACATTTTTTTCATATGACTTATACATAGCGGGCTTAAAGTTTGGGAAAAATAATTTCTATATTTATATTATAAAGCTAAAGAATTTGTGGAACTACTGCTTTGAATTGAAGAATTAGTTTTTTGTCGGATAGTCTTATTTATCGAAGAATACTTGAGCTATATAACATCACGTTGGCACCAATAGGAGCAAAGAAACAGAGGAAAATGGGGAAAAACGGGGAAAATTATTTGAAAGAGCTTATTACACAAACTGCTAAAGCCATTTTAATGTTATTTTGGCACATACAAAATGTTTGTGTAAACACCGTTGTCCTTGAAAACATCCAATGAGCCTGTCAAAATGAACATTTTTTTCTATGAGAACAATGCTGTGAATTTAAAAAAAATCTGTCTTCATACCCATACAAATTGCCGATCCGGGCATTTTTTTTTTTTTTGAGTTCCCAGCATTGTTCTCATAGAAAAAGTTGTTCATTTTGACGGGCTCATTTGATGGTTTCAAGGACAACGGCGTTTACACAAACACACTGTATATAGAAGAGACCACGCGGAGAGACATAGGCTATTTTGTTTTTCAGGAAAATTCACGGTTTCCATGAAATTTATAATAAACGCGGGCGGAGCCACGCTTAACATCTAGTACTACATACTAGTGTTGTTTGAAATGTTCTCGGCCTGACATTCTTCTGAGTGACTTGCAAGCGTACTGTTGCACTTCACGACTCGAAAAGTTGAGATTTGGTAAGTCACGTAGAACTCAGAAGTATGTTTGGCTATGAACAGCCCTCGTAAGCTGTACAAGAAGTTTCGCTCCGCCCTGTTGATTATGTATTTCACGGAAACCGTACATTTTCTCGAGAAACAAAATAACCTATGTCCGTCCACGTGGTAGACCACTTTATATCTGTGCCAAATAACATAAAAAAATGCTTCAGCCGTTTGTGAGATAAGCTCTTTCAAATAATTTTCCTCGTTTTCCCCATTTTCCTCTGTTCCTTTGCTCCTATTGGTGCCAACGTGAGTTTATATTGCTCAAGTCTTCTTCGGTAAATTAGACTATCCAACAAAAAACTAATTCTTCAATTAAAAGCAGTAGTTCCACGAATTCTTGAGCTTTATAATATTAGTATAGAAATGATTTTTCCCAAACTTTAAGCCCGCTATTTATAAGGAATGGTAAGTCATATGAAAAAAGTGTCTGAATATTTTTGTAGATTATTCTTTAATCTACACTCTGTCCTACCTACTTTTGTGATAAAATGTATAGTTTAGAAAAAAAAACAGGAAAAACCTCATTTTCATACCTTTGACCTTGAATATTTTTTTGAGCACAAGGAGGATCGCCGGGGATTTTTGAGGTTTTATTTATAATGGTGTATTTCACGTCTCTACCAATTTTCAGCTCTATACGAATTATTCCGAGGTTACGATTTTTTTACGTCTAATGAGACCGGGCTACTGCCCCGGGGCAGGGCAGGCCAAATGCATAACGAAATAACCGAACAAAATCGATGATCTACGAAGCACGTAGACTTAGTACTAGTGCAATACATAGTTTATGTTCTTAATTTAAAATTCGCCTATTTTCGTATCCGTTTGGCCTGCCCTGCCTGCCCTGCCCCGGGGCAGTTCTATCTAGAACTGCCCCGGGGCCCAAAAAGGCTATTTGATGATTGCTGCTGAACCACTTTTATATGATAAGAGTTTTATTTCTACAGAAAAGTTAAATATAGGGAAAAATCAAAATCATAGCTCGTCGCTATGTCGATGTCGAAAGCCGTATCCGTTGATTTCGTATAATACGAGTAAGGGTGTAAAAATAACGCCATCTACATTCCAGCCTCGGGCACAGATCGGCGGCGGCGAGGAGGGAGACTCGGACTCGGACACGGCGGCCGGCTTCCACGCCGCCTGGCGACAGTCACACTCCTAGCTCGCCGCCTGTTGATGCAGCTGTACACCGATAGATGAAGCTTCACGTCGTTTTAAAACGAATAAAGGTGAACGCAGATTTGGCCGCACCGCACGCACCGCATTCGCAATTCTTCATATTATTATGAAGTTGCGAAGACTGCGGCGGGGTAGGTAGGTATGCGAGCTTGCCTATAACTTCATATAAAGAATTCCGAATGCGGCGACTGCGGTGCGTGCGGTGCGGCCAAATCTGCGTTCACCTTAATAAAAACTATTCGGATTTTAAGGGCCGGTTCACACCGGAATGGCAGAGGCCGGCAGCGGCCGGCAGAGGCGCGGCGAGGCCGGCAGAGGCGGCTCGCGTCGCCGCGGGCGGACGCTCGCGGCCGCTTGTGGACGCTCGTGGCCGCTGGCGGCCGCGCGCTACCTCCAGAGCACGCGTGCCTTTCAGTTTAGATTCTACTTTCGGCAAGGAAACTCGTGTCGTGTGTTTGCAGCAACATGATGGAATTGGTTATTATTGCACTTATTGCCGAAGAAAAAGTAATACTTTAACTACTAGTATCCCTTGAAAACTTCAAATAGGGCTCGAGGCGCCGCGGGCGGCCGCGCGGCGACACGTGCGGACGCTGGCAGCCGCGAGCAGTTTCCGCCGACGGACGCGCGGCGCCTCGAGCCCTTTTTGAAGTTTTCAAGCGATACTAGTAGTTATAAGTATGTAGATAAAGTTTACAATTATTTCACACTAAAAGTGCTCTTCGCGCCGCTGCCGGCCGCAGCCATTCCGGTGTGAATTAGCCCTTAAACAATACATTGCAGCTTAAATTTATTTTATTTAAGTACTGATAGATGGCGTTTCTTTTTTTCAATATGATACCTATAGATGGCGCTTGTCGGTACAAAATGTATTTTTATTATGTTTTGTTCAAAACAAAGTTAGTTGGAGTCCGTAGTCGAACGAGCTAATATTATGTTAAGATAGTTTAGCACTATTTTGTTTCAATGAGGGAATTCAAAGAAGGAAATGGTATCAGAATAGTCTGACTTATTACTGGAATAAGCATCACTATAGTAATAACTACATTGTATATAATATTTTTACACTGAACGGTATATTTTATAATGTAATATGAATTAAAATCTGTATATTTTTTTATAAATATGAACTTACATTCCATTAAGGACCAAGTTTTACAATTTTAGAGTAGGATTTTGATAACACAATTTTTGATCAAAAATTGTGGTATTTTGTAAATATTAATTATGTGCAGCACATACATTCCGATTACTGATTAGTAGTAAAGATAATATACAAAGATGCTTATTGTGCCTTATTTTGTAAACCTTATAATACAAATGTATTATGTGTGTTACTTCTGAAAAGTATCAGACAACACTGTATAATTATAACGTCTATAATTATCTATACACAGTGTGAACTTTTATAATTATAATTTTAGTCCTACTACTTTAACAGTGAACGTTTGTTTTGTTACACCCTGTAAATTATACTGCATTATTATAAGTTATACTCGTGTTTCGTCCTCGAGATTAGTTTAATTAGAATATGAACACATAGTAGTTACGCCAGTAACTCCACTCCAGGCACTATGTTTAGAGATTATAACTCTAAAAATACAAATAAAAAACTTACAGTTGCTCTCTGGTATATACATTATGGTCCGGTCCGCGGCTTCCTGTTCCGGTGTCTTACCTCGGCCAACCGCCATGATTCGACTCCATTGAGCGTTTAGTGCCCGTCCGCTCCAGTAATTCCGCGTTCGCACACAAAACTATTTTAAAAAATGCCAAAATGGTGAAATCAAGATAAATTGGTTTTAATAATCAGAAAGTTACGTAAGTTGGAAAAACAAAATATAAAGCGGGATCGCCATTATGGGCAACAAGATTCTTCTAGCTTCAGTTACAGCTCTTCGCCCAGTTTTTCTGAGTCTACGATGGATGAAATGAACCACCAGAAATATCGGATTATTAATAAGCCTAACGTCCTTCGGGACATAATTTTTTCCAGCATCCACGTGTTGCTTTGACAGGTGGAAATATTTTCAGCATACATAAATTGGATACATTTTTATGAAAGAACCGTTTTCTCGCGTCACAATAGTCGCTTGGGCTGTATAGACGTGGTGATTTATAACGGATTCTTGCAAAACAGCGCTTTTCAATCGCATGAAATTTAATGGAGCACGTGGTCGGTCTTCCCGACAGCAACAGCGTGCAATAGCCTATACCTATAACCTATAACCGGTTTCTCGCGTCGAAACAGTGGTTTTTCGCTGTATGGACGTGGTGTGTCCGCTCACGGCGGTTTTCAGATAATAATATGGCTACCAGTGGCGAAGCGTCCATATAACCCGATTCCCATCGGCTTCCCTTAGGGCTTAGAAAAATCGAATATATGGGCCAACGACATATTTATCTAATAAATATTTTACATACCTACTTAAAAAACTTTGAATTCACAATGTTATATGCAATAAATTTTTCTCTCACTTGAAATACATAGTTTGAATTAATAACTATCGCCTACAAATTTTAAAAGGCAATGCAATGTGCGGGCGCAGAGAATCAAATAAGCCGCAGGATTAGCGGCTTATTTCTCCATACAACGACAGTTCATAGTAAGCATCTGTCCTTTTCATTCCTGTGAACTGGTCGTCATGTTCTGTCTCGTTCTAGCACGCGCGATATATACTTGGAAATAACTCGATGCCCGACGAGTTATTACGGAGAAAGGTTAATTAGCAACGCACAAGTGCAAGCGAGATAGATGAGTCATGAAGTAATACATTTTTATTTTGCTGGTTTTTAGATTGACATATTAATATGGCGGATAGTGTGTTTATAAACAACATGTCGTTTGTTTTGTTTTGTCGAATTTAAATTTTGTTTTAGCGTTAGAACTTAGAAGAGTGTCGTGAATTAAATTAATTTATATTGTGACTTGTGAATTGTGAGTCGTACGACGTAATCGTGTAGTTCGGAAAATATGGCATTAATTCAGAAAGACTGTTGTCTGACAGATTATATTTTGCTGTCGAAGGAAACTTTGTTTTCCAAACTTAGTTTTGAAAATTAAAAGCATGTCATTCAATTATAAATTACCAAAATTGGTAAGTAGATTTTTTACTCCGGCTTCCCTTCTCAAAATATTCACCCCTCGCCACTGATGGCTACAACCGGTTCTCACGTCACAGCAGTCGCTTGGACTTGTAAAGACGTGGTGTTTACCGTTAACGACGGGTTTCAGATAATAATATGGCTATAAGTAATACACACGTCACAAAAGCTCCGCCAGGAGTAAATGAATTCCATGCACAAAAGTCGGTTGAACTTGTAAGGACGTGCTGTTTTACCGTTTACGACGGCTTTAACTTATTTCAGATAATATGGTTTATGATTTTATCCAAAACGTGCTTCCTCAGACGTATTACGCCTGCTTTAGCGCCTCAATTAGAGGTGTAAATAAATTTCAATGCAAATTTCATGTAAGAAAGGTATAAGACACAATCTTTCTTCAACAAATATGGAGAATCTCTTGACTAAAACTTTGAAGAAACCATAAAAACTGCAAACGCAGTGCCTTATTCTAGCTCCGATTTGAAACCAGAAGCATGAAGGCTTCCTCAAATTTGTTTCAGCAAGTTCCTTATGAGGTAATGTTAAACTTCAAGGCGAGGCCCATTGCTAGAAAGCAGCATACTAGCAAAAATGCCACACCAACAACAGCCTGCTGGGGCCAGGGCCAGACCCGTGCCAAAGGACTGGTCAACCTTACTCGGGGACATCCAATCAGTACTGCATCCAGTCAAGGCCCATTATGCAGGTACACTCACTCAAATTTATAAGCAGTGGAGTTTAATCCCCTCTATTTGTACTTTAGTACTTAATATCTTATATAAAGAGCTACAAAAAAAAAATTAATCAGTTTTTTCAACAAAAAATATTTTAAAACTTCTTCAATTTATACATGCTAGATGTAAAAGTTTTAGAAGAATAGGATAATTAAATAGTTAACATCGATGAGTGCTGTATAGTCGTATATTATCCTTGTGCTGGTCAATTAATTGGTCCCGGGTAATTCCTAAACCAATCTGGATATAAGTAATACATTTTGAAACTTAAAGAATAATATTAATAATCAACAATTTAAATTCAAGGATATTCACTCCAACGAATACTATAATCACAAGGAGATTCGCAAAGTGTTAATCTCATTGTAACAAAATGACTCTTATCTAGCAAATATTACACTTGAAGGATGCATGTTTAATATTTTTTAATCACTTATACATAATTGTTCACCATTCTTCTAGATATTAAACTTATCTCTATGTTGGCCAACATGTACGAGTTCAATGTTTTGATATATTATTTTGGTTTATTGTATAATATATAGTATATGTATACCCCATATTATTTTCACAACAATAATGAAGCCTTTGGATCTAATGGTAACTGTCCTCGATTTATCTCGATATTTAGCTGATTGGGGCTAATTAAGACGACGGTATTTAATTAGAAACATAGATATTACATGAAAGTTAGGTAGGTTAGTTAGTTAGCCTACTGGGGTTTATTATAGACAAAGAGATAAAAGGGTTTCAAATTCAAATTCTTTATTCACAGAATGTAGTTTTACAATACATGTAGGTGGTAAGGTAGTATATTTAGTTCTTACATTCTACCATGATTTTGCATGGTGTGTGAAGTTCTATAAGTAGGTAGTTATAATATTAATATTTAATACATTATATTTAAAGAAGCCAATTTTACACAATTACTATTATCCTCATATACTTAGGTATTTTTAAGTCACAACATTATTTAAATTAAGAGTTCATATTTTGCTGCAGCTAATCAATGTTAATAATAATAATAAACCTATTTGATAAAATCAATGCGTCAGTAAATTTAAAGATAAGTACCTAATCATACAATTTAGTCAGGGTCTAATGTCACAATAAAATAATTTTATCTATCATTGTCAAAATAATAATAATAAAAATATAATATGCAAAAATGTAATTTATATAGTTCTACTTTTATATAATTATTATAACAATATACAGTCACACATGAGTAATTAAAGAGACAAACAGTATTCAATATTCATAATAATGTCCAAACAGTCAAAAGGAATCGTTTAGGAATTCTTGAATGGAGTAATAACACTTTTCTGTCAACAGTTTTACTAGATTTTTTTAAATGTTTGAAGTGGTTTATCTTTTATGCTGCTGGGGATTTTATTATACACAGTTGGTACCATGCAAAGAATGCTCTTTTTTAGCAGAGAGGTTTTGTATCCCCCAGTACACAACAGCTGTTTATATTTGGATCTCAAACAATTTGTGCGAGTTCTAGTTTCAGTTAGAGTGGCAAATAGATGTTTATTAGTTTTTACAAATATTTCAACTTCCAATATGTATAAGCAGGGAAATGTTAACAGTTTATAAGTTTTAAAGTAGGGGACACAGCTATCAGTTACTTTTAAACCGAACATGGCTCTGAGACAACGTTTTTGGGACTTGAAAATAATGTCTTTGTCACTACAATTGCCCCAGAAAATTATGCCAAATCTTAAAATGGACACAACCATGCTGTGATAAGCTACTATGACCGTTTCAATGTTCACCTTCTTTGATAATATAAATAGGGCATAGGCAGATGAGCTAATTCTTTGGCATATGGCTTCGGCTTGTGCTTTCCATGTTAACTGGCTATCTATTAATATACCCAAAAATTTAGCAACATTAGTTTTGTCAATGGATTCATCGTTATAGGTTATTTGAATGTCATTATGTATAATTCTTTGATAAAAATGCATTGTTTTAGTTTTCTTAATGTTAATTTTTAAGTTGTTAGAAAACAGCCAATTTATAATTTTTTGTAGTGTGTCACTAATGTCTTTTGCATAGGTTGCTTTTTTTAAACATTATATAATTAGTGTGCTATCATCTGCAAATAATATGGATGGGAATGGAATTTGGATAGGTAGGTCATTTATGTAGAGCAAAAAGAGTAGCGGGCCGAGAACACTACCTTGCGGAACACCGAACATAATTTTTCTCATTGAAGAAACGTATACAAATTCTTTTTTAGTTTTTGGGCACGTTCTAGTAATTGCGGTGTATTGAGTACGGTCATGCAGATAAGATTTTATTAGGTCAAGGATATTCCCTCTGATGCCATATGCGTTTAGTTTATCCAACAAAGTTTTAAAATTAACGCAGTCAAATGCTTTGGACATGTCAGTATAAATTGCACATATAGGCTTTTTATTATCTATACTTGGCATCACTTGCAACAAAAAATCAAATATTGTCATATTAATGTTTTTGTTCCTCCTGAACCCTTTCTGTTCTTTGCAGAGTATATTAAATTTATTTAAAAATATAAAGATAGCTTCATATAAAACTTTAAATTATCGTTAAATATATCATTATATATCAGGTATATGTTTATAATATGTGATTGACACATACAACTGTAATTTAAGTTTGCTTTAAATAGATAAAGATAATATACTTATATTAAGTAAAACAAACAATAAGTAACTATTCCGTTATGCAATTTAAACTTTAAACATGTAAAACAAGTTTGCAAACTGCAAAGTTAATAAATGGTTTACACATAAGTACCTTAATATGTGTTTATTCATAGTTTCTCACTTTTTGCATCTCCAGCCATAGAATATGTATAAACTAAGTAGTTATATTAATATAGCAGAATGTTATGACAAATACTTACATGACAAGTCTACTATGTATAACTTAATCTGTGATGACAAGTTCAATTTTGCTGAATTTGTATTGGGGTTTAATTAGGTACATAATTTATTCAAATAAATCAGTAGGTATCAAAGGTGACAATAACAGCTGCGGTACAGAAATATCTCTGACGCCTCAACTATGGGGTGCTATGGGGTAAGGTTCCAGCTGTGGAGATTAAAGGGCTAGCAGCAGTTGACCTCAAGATAGAATTTGACTTTCATATAAATCATTTCAAACTTTTTGCAGCCTATTTTGCCTTCAAGATAAATTTATTTGCTAAAAATTACAATAACTGATAAATATTATTGACATGGATAATACAGCAGCTACTAGTTACATCAATTGTTTGGGAGATATAATATATACAATACCCTCATCTTCCAAGGTAGCAAGGGACTTTTGGTAATGGTGTAAAGTATTCAGAATAATTATTCTTAATGTTTTTGCTCTATTGTATTCAAGAAGGACCCATCTAGACGTCAAATAGTCCTTAAAAGGCTATAACATATTACCATTTTTTGGTACTTATCAGCAATGACTGTCATTGACTTATGTGTTCATGGCTCAGTGATCCAGATTCTTTTGCAATAGATGCTTTTATATCAGATTGGTCCAAAATTAATTTTTTATTTTTTTACATTCCCTTCAGTAATAATTATTCTCCAGTATTCAATAAAATTATTATTTTATTCAAGGCACAGGGTATTGTAGTTGTACCGATGTGGTCTACACAACCTTGTAATCGGAACATCCACTAAAACAGTACCATGGTTGCAGGGATTTTATCAGGACTGCATTATTACAATGAGAAAACCCATGTGCTTCAACAGATGTAATTTTAGCTTCAATATTGGAAAGTACCTTAAAACAATATGATGTATGCTACAGAAAATGGTATGTTTTTAATATTTTTAATATGACTGTATGGACCTACAGTTCCTATTGCTTATACTTAATACCAAAACCTTTCTTTTTAAAGACGGTGACCAATAATATGGATCTATCAATTCTTATGGATCTGCTCTTTCATCTATTAATACTTCAGTCGGAATTTCCAGGAATTGCTATTGTATTCTATTGTTGTCGCAATCACCGGTGCTCGCGCGGGGCCTGAAGGATTAATACACATAATTATACCTGATAATATTAGGATTTCCAGGTTTTGTAAGGGTGTGTTTTGATTAAGACCATCATTACCATGTTATTACTTTACTTGGCGCGCAGGTGTTACAATTAACTATTTAGTTACATTTTTTCCAAAGGAAAAGTTGATACTTGAACAGTTAAAGTTGGGAAGTGTGTCTTAGTTTTTAGTCACTGCACATAATATAATAAGTGCAACATTATCTAAAATTAAAGGCTACTATAATGATAAAAATCAGTACTTTAGTTAAAACTTCAAGATCAGGTACGAAACCATTAATATTATACATGCCTTACCTAGGTATGTATAATATTAATGGTTTCGTACCTGATAACGTACGTAACTAACCGTAACCGTAACTTTATTTTTATTTCATTAGAATATTCTCAGATCTTTCATGCTACCGCATTAGGAGCACAAATAGGTCTAAACATATTACAAGATCTGATAATTATCTCTCTCTTAGGTTTAGAAAACCATAATTAGACATATAGCCTCAAAACCTCTTTCTTGGGATTAAAATTACATTAAAGGATAGTGAAATTGACGTTTTCATGTTTAAGTCTAAAAGTACAAGGCATACAGCAACTTTTATAACCGAGAAAAAGACACATTAATAGTATCAGACAATCAGCTGGGTGAAGCGGCAAGTCTTCTACCTTTGCTAAGTCTATGATAGACCTATTGTTAACAACGTAACCTGGCTTTTACATATACATTGAGGTTCTATAAAAATAATGACAAATAAATAAATTTGTTTATTGTTCATTAATCAATGTATTTATTTAAATAGGTATAACAAAGTATTGTTCAAAATAATGTTATAGGGTATGGACTATATTACATTATAACCAATAAGGGACATCATTTGTGATATTTCTTACTCTAAACATCTACTATGTGTTCATATTCTAATTAAACTAATCTCGGGGACGAAACACGAGTATAATTAACGATCAAACGAACTTACCTGTACGTGAAGTTCGATCGTATTTATACGAGTGTTTCGTCCGAAGAGATTAGTATAACCCACCCTCCCTAACAGGTATACCCATAGATGAAATATCACAAATATCTCTCAAGGAATGAAGTCGAGTCATGGCGGTTGGCCGAGGTAAGACACCGGAACAGGAAGCCG